>JAVSCE010022304.1:0-109578 GCA_032199065.1 Smutsia gigantea | reverse complement strand
CTGCCTCCCGTCGGTGAGCTGGGTGGGGGAAGGGCTTGCATTAAGACTTTGGTACGTTACTCTGTTTCCTGAGGTCTGCTCTGTCCTCCAGGTGTATGCAGTCTGGTGCAGCCTTTTTTCCTGGTGCTCTTTTAGGATTAGTTGTATTCACTATATTTTCGTACTATATGTGGTTTTGGGAGGAGTTCTCTGTCTCACCTCTCACACTGCCATCTTGTGTCTCCTATAATCTGTATTTTAATGTGTATTCCAGATTCTGAAGGGAACTAAATATTGAGAACCACTGCTCTAATATCAGAGGAAAGTTCTTTACTAAGTTCTATTCTAAGTTGATTGTTCTACATTAGAGAACTTATTGACAGTGATTAGATAATTTATTGCTGATAGCCCAGCCCTTGAGAGCCTTTGAATACTGGCTAAGGAATTTGGAGCTGTTTTTCTGGTAAATGGAAGCTTTAAATTTTTCTGAGTATGGGAAAAGAGATATCCATCAGTATGACTCTCATTGCTGTAGTTTATAATCATTAAAGGGGACTGACCGTGGAGATTGAGAAAATTTGGAGGCTATTAAATAGATAAAGCAAGAAATAATAAAAAACCTGATTGGACTGGAAGAAATCAAATGAGAAGAGAACAGGGAAATGAGAGAGATTGTGTAAAGAAAAGAAAGGGAAAGAAGATTGAAAATTTAAGCTCATGTGACAGTTATCTGCAGTGTAATAGATCAGAATGACTATCCATGATTTGTAAGTTGGTAGATTCTGTTTGTGATATCAGTCATCACAAAAATAATTCATTTATTTTGCTCTCTAAATTGGGTCTTTCAGGTCATCAGAAGGATGATTAAAATCCTCAATGAGTAGAAATAGAACAAAGTGAATTCAAATACAGTTGAGTATTTTGCCAGACTCATCAAATATGATTTTGATGGGCTAAGAGTTCCTAATGAGTACATAGTGATCAACTGAGCAAACAGACCTTTGGGCTCTAACAGAAAAGTCAACATACGCATAATCTACTAACTTGCCCATTGGGGATGGTACTAGCTGGTTGATGGACTTTGTCCAATTTGTGAAATGGTGGGAAGCCAGTGCAATAAAATCTCCAGGAATATGAATAATCAATTATTTTTTTCATTCTATAATTTATGTATATTGAAGTTTATCTACAGAATTAAACACTCCTTCCTCAGTGTTTTCAAAGTACTTTATTTAGATTTTTTATTATAGTGATAGTTTATTTTAAGGCAGAGCTTTTTTTGGGATGTAGAGCTGTTGATGGCTATCAAGGGATAGGTTGAATATTCTTGGGAGGTAGATCAGTGTGAACCAGGGTTTGAAGTTGGATACACTACTGCAAGTAGGATGTAGGAAGGGAGTGAATAATCTTGGGACGTTTGAAGCACAACTCAGCTACTTAACTCCTGAGAAAATTTGGCCTGACTTGAACTCTTTGGTTTCTCATCTGTTAAGTCAAAATAATAATAATACTTTACATCATAGGGTTATTTTAATAATTAAATTAATAAAAAACAAATGAGATCATGCATATGTAACATTTAACACAGGATCTGGAGAAGTAATTTCTCAGAAAGGGTAGCTCTTCTTATTTTCTTTTATCTCGTTACATAGGCTTTGAGAGTCAACTAGAGGTGAGCAAGTCTTGAGGTGAGAAGTTTCTGCATCTGTCTAATACGTTTCACCAGCAAAATTAGCTACAAGCTAAGCAAATATCAAGCCTCACCTTGCTTGCTGAGTAGTTCTGGAAAAGTACTAATACAGTCTATATTCATTTTTACTTTTACAGGAGAAGGGGGCAGTGACTTGGCCATTCCAGAACACATCAGTGGTGCCTTTGCTGTGGACAGGGAGGCTACAGCTGGTCATTCAGATTGAACAGCAGATGATAAAACTAACAGTCGTTGTTGTAGGTGGATGGGAAAACTAGACCATTTTCCCCCTATAATTATGTATATAAGTATCTGTTATTTTTTTAATATATATAAAAAAATCTCAACTGGATAGGTAATAAAAGACATCTTCCAGGTTTACTGTCCTATTTTAGGAAACCTGAGTGTTCTTCCATCTCCTAAACTTCTGCTGATGGCTTACTTATTCTCTGTGGCATTGAAATTTTTTAATAAGACTCCTTACCTTTCTAATCATGGAAATTGCTGATTCTTCAAGACCCAGTTTATAAATCCTCCTTCTTAGCAATGTAATTTCCCTTTACTTCAACCAGAAACAACATCTAGACATTCTGTAGCACTTTGGGCCGCTATTAGGACGTGCATTCAAACGACCTGGTACTGTGTATGTTTGTGTCATCCATCTATGTATATATTCATATATATTTACTGTTACTAGATGGTAAACATGAAAGAAAGGTGGCAAAATCAATGTAAGGTTTTGGGGAAGTGTTTGAAGCATAGGTCCCCTACATGCTGTAATGAGAATTTAGTGTTTGCTTTCACATGACATCCCATTAACCATGTTTTAGTGAACCAGCCCAGCCCCCAAAGCATGGTGATCTTAAAGAAATGGTTTGTCAAGAGCTCTGGCTAACAGGTGTGCTTGATATTTCATGGTAACACTGACCCAGTGAAGTCATATACAGGTAATGAACAGATAGTGGATTGACTGAAGGCTGAAAGGCACAAAGAGAGGCAGTATGAGACTTCTGGGAAGATGGCGGCGTGAGCAGGGCGGCAGAAATCTCCCAAAACTATATATATCTATGAAAATACAGCAAATACAACTATTCCTAAAAGAGAGACCAGAATACACAGGAAAGCACACAGTGTGCAGCTACACCTGAGAGGACACGGCACCCCATGAGGCGGGTAAGATATGGAGCCACAACCCAGCGGGACCCGGGCACTCACTCACCCCAGTGCACTGGCGGGAGGAGAGGATTCAGAGCCGGGAGGGAATGGAAGTACACCCCGTGAAATAAGCAGCCCCGGTGATCTGCAAGGGGAGCATTGACACACATTGCGCAGTGTAACAGAGATTGGAGAGACAGATGTTGCAGGACCTGAGTGGGGAACATGCCAGGGTGCTTGCAGCTGGCTCCCAGGAAGGAAAAAAAAAAAAAAGGCCGCGCGCTTTTTTCAGTGGTCTTAAAGAGACAGGAGCCCAGCTGAGGAGCCAGATCTCCCCAGCACACTCAGCCCAGCAGGCTGGGAGTCCTGGGGAGTTTCGGACCCCTTACCTAGTGACTGGGAAAGGGCGGCCTCACATAGACTTCCCACAGAGATCAACGGCCTCCCATTCGTTCCCACCTCAGCCAGAGCTATAAAGGGCCCTGCAGAGTGGCACGGCCATGGCTGAGGAATAGTGGAGCAACAGCGCCACCTACAGCATCCCCACAGAATCTACACCCAGTGGGAGTTTTTTGTTTGTTTTGTTTTGTTTTTTCTTTTTTCTTTTCTTTCCTTGTCTATTCTTTCTTTCTCTTTTTTTCTTTTTCTTTTTAAAGTCTTACAGAGCCCAGCTGACATATGTGGCAACTACCAGCAACCACTTCTATAGCCACGAAAAGACAGAGGAATATGGTCCAGACTAAGATCAACCAGACAACCCCAGAGAGGGAGCCTGAAGGGAAGGAAATGCACAGTCTTCCTGAAAAAGAATTCAGAATAAAAGTCATAACCATGCTGATGGATTTACAGAGAAACGTGCAAGAGCTGAGGGAGGAAGTGAGGGAAGTGAGGAAAGACAATGCAGAAATCAGACAAGCAATCGACGGGCTTAACAGCAGACTGGATGAGATGCAAGAGACTGTTAATGGAATAGAAATCAGAGAACAGGAATACAGAGAAGCTGAGGCAGAGAGAGATAAAAGGATCTCTAGGAATGAAAGAATATTAAGAGAACTGTGGGACCAATCCAAACAGAACAATATTTGCATTATAGGGGTACCAGAAGAAGAAGAGAGAGAAAAAGGAAAAGAAAGTGTCATTGAGGACGTAACTGCGGAAAACTTCCTGAGTCTGGGAAGGAGATAGTCTCTCAAGCCATGGTGGTGCAGAGATCTCCCAACACAAGGGACCCAAGGAAGACAACACCAAGACACATAATAATTAAGATGGCAAAGATCAAAGATAAAGACAGAGTATTAAAGGCAGCTAGAGAGGGAGAAAAGATCACCTACAAAGGAAAACCCATCAGGGTATCATCAGACTTTTCAAGAGAAACCTTACAGGCCAGAAGGGAGTGGCATGATATATATATAATGCAATGAAGCAGAAGAGCCTTGCACTAAGAATACTCTACCCGGCAAGGTTATCATTTATATTTGAAGGAGGGATTAAACAATTTTCAGAAAAGCAAAAGCTGAGAGAATTTACCTCCCACAAACCACCTCTACAGTGCATTTTGGAGGGACTCCTATAGATGGAAGTATTCCTAAGGCTAAATAGATGTCACCCAAGGGCTAGACAAAGAGCACAGAATATGATTCATAACATATAAAGAATGGAGGAGGAAGAAAAAGGAGGAAAAAAGCATACAAAGTGAGTTAAATTAGCCTGTTAGATAGTAAGGGAATTACCCTTGAATCATTGGCAACCATGAATCTAAAGCCTGGTATAGCAAAAAGTAATACTTATCGATAATCAGCCTAAATGTAAATGGTCTGAATGCACCAAAAAATAGACGTAGAGTTACTGAATGAATAAAAAAACAAGACCCATCTATATGCTGCCTACAAGACACTCACTTCAAACACAAAGACATACACAGACTAAAAGCAAAGGGATGGAAAAAAGATATTTCATGCAACTAATAGTGAGAAAAAGCAGAAGTGGCAGTACTTGCATCAGACAAAATAGACTTCAAAACAAAGTCATAAGAGACAAAGAAGGACTTTACATAATGATAAAAGGGTCAGTCCAACAAGAGGATATAACTATTATAAATATATATGCACCCAAAACAGGATCACCTCTGTATGTGAAACAAATACAGAATTAAAGGGGGAAATAGAATTCAATGCATTCATTTTAGGAGACTTCAACACCCCACTCACTCCAAAAGGTAGATCAACCAGATAGAAAATAAATAAAGAGATAGAGGCACTAAACAACACATTACAACAGATGGACCTAAAGGAAATCTACAGAACACTCCATCCAAAAGCAACAGGATACACATTCTTCTCAAGTGCACATGGAACATTTTCAAGAATAGATCATGTACTAGGCCACAAAAAGAACCTCAGCAAATGCAAAAAGATTTAAATTGTACCAACCAGCTTCCCAGACCACAGTGGTATGAAACTAGAAATAAATTACACAAAGAAAACGAAAGAGCCCACAAACACACGGAGGCTTAATAACATGCTACTAAATAATCAATGACCAAATAAAAGATTTCAAGCAACATATGGAGACAAATAACAACAGTAATTCTACAGGAAAGAAGAACAATCCCAAATGAACAGTCTAAACTCACAATTAATGAAACTAGAACAGGAAGAACAAACGAGGCCCAAAGTCAGTAGAAGGAGAGACATAATAAAGATTAAAGCAGAAATAAATAAAATTGAGAAGAATAAAACCATAGAAAGAATCAATGAAAACAGGACGTGGTTGTTTGATAAAATAAAGAAAATAGATAAACCCTTAGCCAGACTTATCATGAAAAAAAGAGTCTGTACACATAAAAAGAATCAGAAATGAAAAAGGAAAAATCACTATGGATACTACAGAAATACAAGGAATTACGAGAGAATAGTATGGAAAATTATATGGTAACAAACTGGATAACGTAGAAGAAATAGACAACGTTCTAGAGAAATACAACCTTCCAGGGCTGACCCATGAAGAAACAGAAAATCGGAATAGGCCAATTACCAGTAAAGAAATTGAATTGGTAATCAAAAAATTACCTAAGGACTTCCAAGAAGATGGGGGTGTGAGCAGGGGGGCAGAAATCTCCTCCCAACACTATATTTATCTACGAAAACACAGCCAATACATCTATTCCTCAAAGAGAGACGAGAATACACAGGAAAGCGCACAGCGTGCAGCTACACCCGAGAGGACTCGGCACCCCAAGAGGCGGTCTTAAAGAGCCCAGCTGACATACGTGGCAACTATCAGTGAGCAACTCTATAGCCATGAAAAGACAGAGGAATATGGTTCAGACCAAAATCAACCAGACAACCCCAGAGAGGGAGTCTGAAGGGATGGAAACGCACAGTCTTCCTGAAAAAGAATTCAGAATAAAAGTCATAACCATGCTGATGGACCTACAGAGAAATGTGCAAGAGCTGAGGGAGGAAGTGAGGGAACTGAGGAAAGACAATGCAGAAATCATACAAGTGATCGACGGGCTTAACAGCAGAATGGATGAGATGCAAGAGACTGTTAATGGAAGAGAAATGAGAGAACAGGAGTACAGAGCAGCTGAGGCAGAGAGAGAAAAAAGGATTTCTAGGAATGAAAGAATATTAGGAGAACTGTGTGACCAATCCAAACGGAACAATATTCGCATTATAGGAGTATCAGAGGAAGAAGAGAGAGAAAAAGGGATAGAAAGTGTCTTTGAAGAAATAATTGCTGAAAACTTTCCCTCGCTGGGGAAGGAAATAGTCTCACAGTTCACCAAAGTTCATAGATCTCCCAACACAAGGGACCCAAGGAAGATAACACCAAGACACATAATAATTAAGATGGCAAAGATCAAAGATAAAGACAGGGTATTAAAGGCAGCTAGAGAGAGAAAAAAGATCACCTGCAAAGGAAAACCCATCAGACTATCATCAGACTTCTCAACAGAAACCTTACAGGCCAGAAGAGAATGGCATGATATATTTAACGTTATGAAACAGAAGGGCCTTGAACCAAGAATATTGTATCCAGCACGATTATCATTTAAATATGACGGAGGGATTAAACAATTTCCAGACAAACGAAAATTGAGAGAGTTTGCCTCTCATAAATCACCACTACAGGAGATCTTAAATGGACTGCTCTAGATGGAAGCACACGTAAGGCTAAAAAGATGTCACCAGGGAAAATAAAATCATAGCAAGGAAAGCAGACCATCCAAATACTAACTAAAGGCAAAGAATAAAACATCTATTATAGAAAGGATGGAGGAGGAGGAATAAGAAGGGAGAGAAAGAAAGAAACATCAGACTGTGTTTACAATAACTTAACAACAAAGTTAAGTTAGATTGTTAGATAGTAAAGCAACCCTTGAACCCTTGGTAACCACGAAACTAAAGCCAGCAATGGCAATAAGTACATATCTATCAATAATCACCGTAAATGTAAATGGACTGAATGCACCAATCAAAAGACACAGAGTAACAGAATGGATAAAAAAGCAAGACCCATCTATATGCTGCCTACCAGAAACTCACCTCAAATCCAAAGATATACACAGACTAAAAGTGAAGGGATGGAAAAAGATATTTCATGCAAACAACAAAGAGAAAAAAGCGGGTGTTGCAGTACTTGTATCAGATAAAATAGACTTCAAAATGAAGAAAGTAGCAAGAGATAAAGAAGGACATTACAGAATGATAAAGGGGTCAGTCCAACAAGAAGATATAACCATTATAAATATATATGCACCCAACACAGGAGCGCCAGCATATGTGATACAAATACTAACAGAATTAAAGGAGGAAATAGCAGCAATGCATTCATCTTAGGAGACTTCAACACACCACTCACTCCAGAGGACAGATCAACCAGGCAGAAAATAAGTAAAGACACAGAGGCACTGAACAACACACTAGAACAGACGGACCTAACAGACATCTACAGAACTCTACACCCAAAAGCAACAGGATACACATTCTTCTCAAGTGCACATGGAACGTTTTCCAGAATAGACCACATACTAGGCCACAAAAAGAACCTCAGTAATTTCAAAAATATTGAAATCCTACCAACGAACTTCTCAGATCACCAAGGTATAAAACTAGAAATAAATTTTAGAAAGAAATCAGAAAGGCTCACAAATACATGGAGACTTAACAACACTCTCCTATTTAATCAATGGGTTAACAACCAAATCAAAACAGAAATCAAAGAATATATGGAGACTAATGACAACAACAACACAAAGGCACAACTTCTGTGGGACGCAGAAAAGGCAGTTCTAAGAGGAAAGTATATTGCAATCCAGGCCTATTTAAAGAAGGAAGAACATTCCTAAATGAATAGTCTAAAGACACAATTACTGAAATTGGAAAAAGAAGAACAAATGAGGCCCAAAGTCACCAGAAGGAGGGACATAATAAAGATTAGAGAAGAAATAAATAAAATTGAGAAGAATAAAACAATAGAAAAAGTCAATAAAACCAAAAGCTGGTTCTTTGAAACAATAAACAAAACAGATAAACTCCCTAGCCAGACTCATTAAGAGAAAAAGAGAATCTACACACATAAACACAATCAGAAATGAGAAAGGAAAAATTATGACAGACCCCACAGAAATACAAAGAATCATAAGAGACTATTATGAGAATCTATATGCTAACAAGCTGGAAAACATAGAAGAAATGAACAACTTCTTAGAAAAATACAACCATCCAAGACTGACCAAGCAAGAAACAGAAAAACTAAACAGACCAATCACCAGCGACGAAATCGAATTGGTAATCAAAAAACTACCCAAGAACAACCCCCCGGGCCTGATGGATTCACCTGTGAATTCTACCAGACATATAGAGAAGAAATAACACCAATTCTCCTTAAAGTTTTCCAAAAAATAGAAGAGGAGGGAATACTTCCAAACTCATTCTATGAAGCCAGCATCACTCTAATACCAAAACCGGGCAAAGACCTCACCAAAAAAGAAAATTACAGACCAATATCCCTGATGAACGTAGATGCAAAAATACTCAACAAAACATTAGCAAACCGAATTCAAAAATACATCAAGAGGATCATACACCATGATCAAGTGGGATTCATCCCAGGGATGCAAGGATGGTACAACATTCGAAAATCCATCAACATCATCCACCACATCAACAAAAAGAAGAACAAAAACCACATGATCATCTCCATAGATGCTGAAAAAGCATTTGACAAAATTCAGCATCCATTCCTGATTAAAACTCTCAACAAAATGGGTATAGACGGCAAGTACCTCAACATCATAAAGGCTATATATGACAAACCCACAGCTAACATCATACTTAACGGCGAGACGCTGAAAGCTTTTCATCTAAGATCGGGAACAAGACAGGGATGCCCACTCTCTCCACTGTTATTCAACATAGTACTGGAGGTCCTAGCCACGGCAATCAGACAAAACAAAGACATACAAGGCATCCAGATTGGTAAAGAAGAAGTCAAATTGTCACTCTTTGCAGATGACATGATACTGTACATAAAAAACCCTAAAGATTCCATTCCAAAACTACTAGAACTAATATCTGGATTCAGCAAAGTTGCAAGATACAAAATTAACACACAGAAATCTGTTGCTTTCCTATACACTAATGATGAACTAACAGAAAGAGAAATCAGAAAAACAATTCCATTCACAACTGCATCAAACAGAATAAAATACCTAGGAGTAATCCTAACGAAGGAAGTGAAAGACCTGTACTCTGAAAACTACAAGGCACTCCTAAGAGAAATTAAAGAGGACACTAACAAATGGAAATGCATCCCATGCTCTTGGCTAGGAAGAATAAATAGTGTCAAAATGGCTATACTACCTAAGACAATCTACAGATTCAACCCAACCCCTGTCAAACTACCAACAGCTTTCTTCAATGAACTGGAACAAATAATTCTAAAATTCATATGGAACCACAAAAGACCCTGAATAGTCAAATCAATCCTGAGAAGGAGGAATAAAACAGGGGGAATTACACTCCCTGACTTCAATCTCTACTACAAAGCCACAGTAATCAAGACAATTTGGTATTGGCACAAAAACAGACCCACAGACCAGTGGAACAGAATAGAAAATCCAAACATTAACCCAAACATATACAGTCAATTAATATTTGATAAAAGTGCCTTGGATATACAATGGGGAGATGACAGCCTCTTCAGCAGCTGGTGTTGGAAAAACTGGACAGCTACATGTAAGAGAATGAAACTGGACTACTGTCTAGCCCCATACACAAAGGTAAACTCAAGGTGGATCAAAGACCTGAATGTAAGTCATGAAACCATAAAACTCTTAGAAAAAAACATAGGCAAAAATCTCTTGGACATAAACATGAGCAACTTCTTCATGAACATATCTCCCCGGGCAAGGGAAACAAAAGCAAAAATGAACAAGTGGGACTATATCAAGCTGAAAAGCTTCTGTACAGAAAAGGACACCATCAGTAGAACAAAAAGACATCCTACAGTGTGGGAGAATATATTCATAAAAAACGTATCTGATAAAGGGTTGACATCCAAAATATATAAAGAACTCATGCACCTTAACAAACAGAAAGCAAATAATCCAATTAAGAAATGGGCAGAGGACATGAATAGACACTTTTCTAAAGAAGAAATTCAGATGGCCAACAGGCACATGAAAAGATGCTCCACATCGCTAATCATCAGAGAAATGCAGATTAAAACCACAATGAGATATCACCTCACACCAGTGAGGATGGCCAACATCCAAAACACAAACAACAACAAATGTTGGCGAGGATGTGGAGAAAATGGAACCCTCCTACACTGCTGGTGGGAATACAAATTAGTTCAACCATTGTGGAAAGCAGTATGGAGGTTCGTCAGAAAACTCAAAATAGAAATACCATTTGACCCAGGAATTCCACTCCTAGGAATTTACCCTAAGAATGCAGCAGCCCAATTTGAAAAGGACAGATTCACCCCTATGTTTATCGCAGCAGTATTTACAATAGCCAAGAAATGGAAGTAACCTAAGTGTCCATCAGTAGTTGAATGGATAAAGAAGATATGGTACATATACACCATGGAATATTATTCAGCCATAATAAGAAAACAAATCCTACCTTTTGCAAGAACATGGATGGAGCTAGAGGGTATTATGCTCAGTGAAATAAGCCAAGCCGAAAAAGACAAGTATCAAATGATTTCACTCATATGTGGAGTATAAGAACAAAGAAAAATTACTGAAGGAACAAAACAGCAGCAATCTCACAGAACCCAAGAACGGACTAAAAGTTACCAAAGGGAAAGGAACTGGGGAAAATGGGCGGGAAGGGAGGGATAAGAGGGAAAAGGGGGCATTACGATTAGCAGATGTACTGTTGGGGGTGCATGGGGAGGGCAGTACAACTCAGCGAAGACAAGTAGTGATTCTATAGCATCTCACTACGCTGATGGACAGTGACTGTAATGGGGATGGTGGGGGGGACCTGATGAAGGGGTAGTTTAATAACCGTAATATTGCACATATAGTTGTAGATTAATGATAATAAAATAAATTATATTTAAAAAAATTACCTAAGAACAAAATATCTATACCAGATGGTTTCACTGCTGAATTTTATCAAAGATTCAGTGAAGACCTAATACCCATCCTCCTTAAAGTTTTCCAAAAAGTAGAAGAGGAAGAATACTAGGAAACTCATTCTTCGGGACCAACATCACTCTAATACCAAAACCAGGCAAAGACACATCAAAAAAGAAAATTACAGACCTATATCCCTGATGAACATAGATGCAACAATACTGAGCAAAATATCAGCAAAAGGAATTAAGAAATACATCAAACGATCATCCATCATGATTAAGTGGTTTTCGTCCCAGGGATGCAAGGATGATACAACATTCAAAAATCCATCAACATCATCGACTACATCAAGAAAAAGAAAGGCAAAAACGACATGATCATCTCCATAGGTACTGAATAACATTACTATACACTAATGACAAAATTCAACATCCATTCATGATAAAACTCTCAACTAAATGAGTATAGAGGGCAATTACCTCAACATAATAAAGGCCATATATGACAAAACCCCAGCCAGCATTATATTTAACAGCGAGAAGCTGGAAGCTTTTCTTTTAGGATCAGGAACAAGACAAGGATGCCCACTCTCCCCCACTCTTATTCAGCATAGTTCTGGAAGTCCTAGCCACGACAATCAGACAACACAAAGAAATAAAAGGCATCAGATTAGTAAGGAAGAAGTCAAACTGTCTCTGTTTGCAGATGACGTGATATTGTACTTAAAAAACTCTAAAGAATCCTCTCCAAAACTACTAAATCTAATATCGGAATTGAGCAAGGTTGCAGGATACAAAATTTGTACACAGAAATCTGCTACATGCCTATACACAAATGATAAACTAGCAGCAAGAAAAATCAGGAAAACAATTCCATTCACAATTGCCTCAAAAAGAAGAAAATACCTAGGAATACACCTAACCAAGGAAGTGAAAGACCTATACCTGGAAAACTGCAAGACACTCTTAAGAGAAATTAGAGTACACTAATAAATGGAAATTCATCCCATGCTCTTGGCTAGGAAGAATTAATATTTTCAAAATGGCTATCCTGCCTAAAGCAATCTACAGATTCAATGCAATCCCTATCAAAGTACCAAGAGCATTTTTCAATGAAGTAGAGCTAATAGTTCTAAAATTCTTGTGGGACCACAAAAGACCCTAAATAGCAAAAGCTATCCTGAGAAGAAAGAGTAAAACGGGGAATTATACTCCCTGACTTCAAGCTCTACTACAAAGCTACAGTAGTCAAGTCAATTTGGTACTGGCACAAGAACAGACCCATAGACCAGTGGAACAGAATAGAGAGCCTGATATAAACCCAAGCACATATGCTTAATTAATATACGATAAAGGAGGCATGGATATACAATGGGGAAATGACAGCCTCTTCAACAGCTGGTGTTGGCAAAACTGGACAGCTACATGTAAGAGAATGAAACTGGATAACTGTCTAACCCCATACACAAAAGTAAACTCAAAATGGATCAAAGACCTGAATGTAAGTCATGAAATCATAAAACTCTTAGAAAAAAATTTAAGCAAAATCTCTTCGACATAAAAATGAGCAACTTCTTCATGAATGTATCCTCCTGGGCAAGGGAAGCAAAAGCAAAAATGAACAAGTGTTACTATACCAAACTAAAAACCTTCTGTACAGTAAAGAATACCATCAGAACAAAAAGATATCCTACCGTATGGGAGAATATAATCATAAATGACATATCCGATAAGGGGTTGGCATCCAAAATATATAAAAAACTCATGCAAAGATGGCAGCGTGAGAGGTGAGACAGAGGCTTCCTCCTAAAACCTTATATAATATGAAAATAAAGCTACTACAACTACTCTTGAAAGAGCAACGGGAAAGAGGACGGCAACAAACTGCATACACCTGGAGACAAGAGCAGTCCTCACAGAAAAGAGTAACGTACTAAAGCTGTGGTCCTGCGGGATCCAAGCCCTTCCCCCACCCCAGCTCACCAGCAGGAGGAACAGGAACGGAGCAGGGAGGGAGTGGAGATGTGGGACTGCTGAATACCTAACTCTGGAGGTCTGCTCTGGGAGCACAAACCTACATTTCATGGCGCTTGCATGATGCTCTTGTAATTAGGGGGTTGGAAAGGTAAGACAGGCAGAATTCCTGGAGACCCTAAGATTCCAGCTGCTTGTGAAAGCAGGGATTCCTACCCAGCTGCTCAGGGACAAAAGAAAGGCAGGCAGTCTGAGAGACTTCCTAACAAAGAAGCCCTTAGCAAGAGGGCTGCTAAACGGGCAAGGATAGCACGGAGCTTACTGCTCAGGAGAAAGGACAGGCAGAAAAATTGTCCAGCAGGTTGGGAGCTTTCATGATCTTCAGGTGCTCCAGCTCCCTGGCTGCCTACACAGCTCCAAGAACCCCTTCTGTGACAGGCAGACTAGTGCGCCTTTCTTCTGGCCAGCCCCACCGGGCTTGCAAACCAGGAAATCCTTCCCTGGTGTTAGGCCAGCCAGAGGGAAGACCTGTCTACAGCAACTAAAAATGCAAAGCACAGAGGCGTATACCCTGTGTGCTCGGCCCACTGGTTCAGGCAGTGGAGACAGGCATAGCAGCCAGGAACCAGGAAACAGCCCTTTCCCCCCCGGAGGCACCAATACCACTCCCCTACAATCCCCGCATTGCTTCAGGGGCTGAGCAGCTCCAGAGAGTAGAGCCTCTGGGCACTAGAGTGTGCCAAACACAAATATGAAACTCCAAAGGAACCTGGTCCAGAGTAAAATTATTAATACAACTCCTGAGAAAGATTTAAATGATATGGACCTTATGACTCTCCCTGAAAGGGAGTTCAAAATAAAAATCATTAACATGCTCATGGAGGTATGGAAAGATATTCAAGAACTCCGGAATGAATTCCGTTCGGAGATCCAATCATTGAAGAACACAATGGATGGTATTAAAAGCAGATTGGATATGGTGGAGGAGTCAATAAATGAAATAGAAACTAGAGAAGAGGAATACAAAGAAGCTAACGCACTGAGAGAAAAAACGATCTCTAAGAATGAAAGAATATTGAGAGAACTGTGTGACCAATCCAAATGGAACAATATTTGCATTACTGGGGTACCAGAAGAAGAAGAGAGAGAAAAAGGGATAGAAAGTGTCTTTGAGGAGGTGATTGCTGAAAACTTCCCTAATCTGGGGAAGGAGATAGTCTCTCAGGCCATGGAGGTGCGCAGATTTCCCAACAGAAGGGACGCAAGGAAGAGAACAGCAAGACATACAGTAATTAAAATGGCAGAGATCAAGGATAAGGACAGACTATTAAAAGCAGCCAGAGAGAACAATAAGATCACATACAAAGGAAAACCCATCAGGCTATCATCAGACGTCTCAGCAGAAACCTTACCGGCCACAAGGGAGTGGCATGATGTATTTAATGCAATGAAGCAGAAGGGCCTTGAACCAAGATTACTTTATCCGGCAAGATTATCATTTAAATTTGAAGGAGGGATTCAACAATTCCCCGATAAGCAAAAGCTGAGAGAATTTGCCTCCCACAAACCATCTCTACAGTGTATTTTTGAGGACTGCTATAGATGGAAGTGTACGTACGGTCTAATAGCTGTCACCGGAGGTAATAAAACCACAGCAAAGAAAATAGGACAGCTAATTACTAAGCAAATGCAAAATTAAATTAACTATCCCCAAAGTCAATCAATGGATAGACAAACAGTACAGAATATGATACCTAATATATAAAGAATGGAGTAGAAAGAAAAAGGAGGAAACAAACAAACAATCAAAAAAAGAACCTTTAGATTGTGTTTGTGATAGCATATTAAGTGAGTTGTTAGATTTTTAGATAGTAGGGAAGTTAACCTTGAAACTTTGGTAACCATGAATCTGAAGCCTGCAATGCCAATAAGTTCATACCTATCTATAATCACCCTAAATGTAAATAGACTGAATGCACCAGTCAAAAGACATAGAGTCACTGAATGGATAAAAAAACAAGACCCATCTATATGCTGCTTACAAGAGACTCACTTTAAACCCAAAGATATACACAGACTGAAAGTGAAGGGATGGAAAAAGATATTTCATGCAAACAACAAATAGAAAAAAGCAGGTGTTGCAGTACTTGTATCAGATAAAATAGACTTCAAAATGAAGAAAGTAGCAAGAGATAAAGAAGGACATTACAGAATGATAAAGGGGTCAGTCTAACAAGAAGATATAACCATTATGAATATATATGCACCCAACAGAGGAGCGCCAGCATATGTGAAAAAAATACTAACAGAATTAAAGGAGGAAATAGACAGCAAAGCATTCATTTTATGAGACTTCAACACACCACCCACTCCAAAGGAAAGATAACCAGACAGAAAATAAGTAAAGACACAGAGACATTGAACAACACACTAGAACAGATGGACCTAACAGACATCTACAGAACTCTGCACCCAAAAGCAGCAGGATACACATTCTTCTCAAGTGCACATGGAACATTTTCCAGAATAGACCACATACTAGGCCACAAAAAGAACCTCAGTAAATTCAAAAATATTGAAATCCTACCAACCAACTTCTCAGATCACAAAGGTATAAAACTAGAAATAAATTTTAGAAAGAAATCAAAAAGGCTCACAAATACATGGAGACTTAACAACATTCTCCTAATTAATCAATGGGTTAACGACCAAATCAAAACAGAAATCAAAGAATATATGAAGACTAATGACAACAACAACACAAAGCCACAACTTCTGTGGGATGCAGCAAAGGCAGTTCTAAGAGGAAAGTATATTGCAATCCAGGCCTATTTAAAGAAGCAAGAACATTCCCAAATGAATAGTCTAAAGACACAATTACTGAAATTGGAAAAAGAAGAACAAATGAGGCCCAAAGTCACCAGAAGGAGGGACATGATAAAGATTAGAGAGGAAATAAATAAAATTGAGAAGAATAAAACAATAGAAAAAAATCAATGAAACCAAGAGCTGGTTCTTTGAAAAAATAAACAAAATAGATAAACCCCTAGCCAGACTCATTAAGAGAAAAAGAGAATCTACACAAATAAACAGAATCAGAAATGAGAAAGGAAAAGTCACTATGGACCCCACAGAAATACAAAGAATTATAAGAGAATATTATGAGAATCTATATGCCAACAAGCTGGAAAACATATAAAAAATGGACAACTTCTTAGAAAAATATAACCTTCCAAGACTGACCAAGGTAGAAACAGAAAAACTAAACAGACCAATCACCAGCAACGAAATTGAATTGGTAATCAAAAAACTACCCAAGAACAAAACCGCCGGACCAGATGGATTCACCTCTGAATTCTACCAGACATATACAGAAGAAATAACACCGATTCTCCTTTAAGTTTTTCCAAAAATAGAAGAGGAGGGAATACTTCCAAACACATTCTATGAATCCAGCATCACTCTAATACCGAAACCTGGCAAAGACCACACCAAAAAAGAAAATTACAGATCAATATCCATGATGAACGTAGATGCAAAAATACTCAACAAAATATTAGCAAACCGAATTCAAAAATACATCAAGAGGATCATACACCATGATCAAGTGGGATTCATCCCAGGGATGCAAGGATGGTACAACATTCGAAAATCCATCAACATCATCCACCACATCAACAAAAAGAAGAACAAAAACCACATGATCATCTCCATAGATGCTGAAAAAGCATTTGACAAAATTCAGCATCCATTCATGATTAAAACTCTCAACAAAATGGGTATAGAGGGCAAGTACCTCAACATCATAAAAGCCATATATGACAAACCCACAGCTAACATCATACTTAACGGCGAGACGCTGAAAGCTTTTCATTTAAGATCGGGGACAAGTCAGGGATGCCCACTCTCTCCACTGTTATTCAACATAGTGTACTGGACGTCCTAGCCACGGCAATCAGACAAAACAAAGACATACAAGGCATCCAGATTGGTAAAGAAGAAGTCAAATTGTCACTATTTGCAGATGACATGATACTGTACATAAAAAACCCTAAAGACTCCACTCCAAAACTACTAGAACTAATATCTGAATTCAGCAAAGTTGCAGGATACAAAATTAACACAAAGAAATCTGTTGCTTTCCTATACACTAATGAATAACTAACAGAAAGAGAAATCAGGAAAACAATTCCATTCACAATTGCATCAAAAAGAATAAAATACCTAGGAATAAACCTAATGAAGGACGTGAAAGACCTGTACTCTAAAAACTACAAGACACTCCTAAGAGAAATTAAAGAGGACACTAACAAATGGAAACTCATCCCATGCTCTTGGCTAGGAAGAATAAATATTGTCAAAATGGCTATACTACCTAAAGCAATCTACAGATTCAACCCAACCCCTGTCAAACTACCAACAGCTTTCTTCAATGAACTGGAACAAATAATTCTAAAATTCATATGGAACCACAAAAGACCCCGAATAGCCAAGGCAATCTTGAGAAGGAGGAATAAAACGGGGAATTACGCTCCCTGACTTCAAGCTCTACTACAAAGCCACAGTAATCAAGACAATTTGGTATTGGCACAAAAAGAGACCCACAGAGCAGTGGAACAGAATAGAAACTCCAAACATTAACCCAAACATATATAGTCAATTAATATTTGATAAAGGAGCCTTGGATATACAATGGGAGATGACAGCCTCTTCAGCAGTTGGTTTTGGAAAAACTGGACAGCTACATGTAAGAGAATGAAACTGAACTACTGTCTAGCCCCATACACAAAGGTAAACTCAAGGTGGATCAAAGACCTGAATGTAAGTCATGAAACCATAAAACTCTTAGAAAAAAACATAGGCAAAAATCTCTTGGATATAAACATGAGTGACTTCTTCATGAACATATCTCCCTGGGCAAGGGAAACAAAAGCAAACATGAACAAGTGGGACCATATCAAGCTGCAAAGCTTCTGTACAGCAAAGGACACCATCAGTAGAACAAAAAGAGGTCCTACAGTATGGGAGAATATATTAATAAATGAGGTATTCCATAAGGGGTTGACATCCAAAATATATAAAGAACTCACACACCTCAACAAACAAAAAGCAAATAATCCAATTAAGAAATGGGCAGAGGACATGAATAGACACTTTCCTAAAGAAGAAATTCATATGGCCACCAGGCATATGAAAAGATGCTCCACATCGCTAATCATCAGAGAAATGCCGATTAAAACCACAATGAGATATCACCTCACACCAGTGAGGATGGCCAACATCCAAAACACAAACAGCAACAAACGTTGGCGAGGATGTGGAGTGAAGAGAACCCTCCTACACTGCTGGTGGGACTGCAAATTAGTTCAACCATTGTGGAAAGCAGTATGGAGGTTCCTCAAAAAACTCAAAATAGAAATACCGTTTGACCCAGGAATCCCACTCCTAGGAATTTACCCCAAGAATGCAGCAGCCCAGTTTGAAAAAGACATATGCACACATGTGTTTATCGCAGCACTATTTATAGTAGCCAAGAAATGGAAGCAACCTAAGTGTCCATTAGTAGATGAATGGATAAAGAAGAGGTGGTACATATACACAATGGAATATTATTCAGCCATAAGAAGAAATCAAATCATATCATTTGCAACAACATGGATGGGGCTAGAGGGTATTATGCTTAGTGAAATAAGCCAGGCAGAGAAAGACAAGTATCAGATGATTTCACTCATATGTGGAGTGTAAGAACAAAGAAAAAACTGAAGGAACGAACCAGCAGCAGACTCACAGAACCCAAAAATGGACTAACAGTTATCAAAGGGAATGGGACTGGGGAGGATGGGTGCTAAAGGGGGATAGGGAGCGAAAGGGGCATTATGATTAGCACACGAAATGCCACGGAGGGCGCAGAGGAAAGGAAGTATTTATTATATAGAAGACAAGTAATTATTCTATAGTATCTTACTCAGCTGATGGACAGTGACTGTAGTGGAGTATGTGGGGGGGACTTGATAATAGGGGGTTTAGTAACCATAATATTGTTCAAGTGATTAACGATACCAATAAAACAACAACAACAAAAACGAAACATACTGTATCAGCCAGAGTACTCCAGATAAAGAGAACCAGCGAGATTACGTATGTAATTGTGTGTGCGTGTATGTTTAAGAATAAAAGTGTTTATTAGGGAGTTGACTCAGAGAATTGTGGAGGCCATCAAGTTGGAAATCTGTAAGTCAGGTTGGCAGGTTGGAAATTCATTCAAGCGTGAATGTTTGAGTCTTGATGTTGAAATTTGTTGAGCATGCTGTCAAGGTAGAGACTCAGAGAGGAGTTGATGTTATCATGAGTCGGAAATCTAGTGCAGGGTGGCTGGCTGGACACGCAGACAGAATTTCTATGTTGCAGTCTTGAGGTAGAATTTCTTCCCTTCAATGGAACCTTAGATTTTGCTGTAAGACTTTCAACTGATTGGATGAGGCCTACCCACATTGTCAAGGGCAATCTCCTTATTTAAGTAGAAATGACTGTAGATTTTAATTCACATGTGCAGAATTCTTTCACAGCAATATCAAGACTAGTGTTTGACCAAATAACTGGGCACCACAGCCTAACCCAGTTAAGGCATAAAATTTAACCATCACATACGCCTTACTTTTTTTTTATAAAGTTGATTTTTTTTTTCTTGCATTTTCTGTCTTAAATGTCGTTACTCAACATTCGCAAACTTGAGTATCGTTAAAGTCCCAACTCATTTCTATTTCTATTGCAAAGTCATTACTGTTCACTTTAGCCAGGAATCATATAGTCACAACCTGTGAAATTCTGTAGCAGGATGCACCACTTTTTAGTAAGTATTTCATGCCACCTTCTATTGAATGTATTTGTGTAAGACTGTTATACTGTATGAGAACATTAAGTTTCTCAAGGGCCAGGGCAGTAATACATGTATCTTTACATAGAGTCAGTATATAATACTTGCTTTTACACAAAGGTGCTTATATTTTTTTTGTTTAGTAAAGTGCAGAGTGCTGTTCTAAGCCATTCTTAACCTTACATTCCAGCATACAGTGGGAGTGTGACAGAGCATAGTGGTAGGCATTCTACCACAGAATGAAGTATTTATATTAATAGATGAATGTTAACTTTCATGCAGTTTAGAAAAAAGAAATTAACATCAAAGTAATAAATTCTCATGTATTAATGTTTAGGATGGGATTAAAACAGAGACCTATGTTAGGCTTCAATCAATTATTAAATAAGTAATAAAGGGTCAACATATAAGCCTGGCAACATTATAAAATACTGTGTGAAGGAATTAGTTTTGTGAATCATTAGTGTGATGCAATCCTGAATGGAAATGAGGTCATTGGAAATTATTTAGTGCTCTCACTCACTGTCCCTGTGATCTTATGACATTTTACCTCTCTCATCATGTGTATCCGTTTTTTGCATAGGTACTCTGTTAATTTATCTTCCAAGTCTGAAAGTGTAATTTGTTACTTAAATGACTTTAAATATGCAACACAGATCACAGCACACGTGGTACATACATGAAGAAAATCTCTGATTGATAGGCTAACCACAAATAGGCTGCATATATATTGAATGAAATAGGACCAAAAATTTGCTAACAGCAGGCACAGAACATCCTTTAGATTGGGACTGAGACAAGTAGATTTATGATCTAATCTTAGTTATTCTGTGACAGTCCTGTTCAGTGAATGTCCCTGATCCTCCTGCCATCCTATGCACATTTCTAATATGCTCATCGTGCTCCAAGGTAATCTTGATTATTTGCAATTATAAATGTCCTGCTATCAATTAATTTGCAGTTCACCAGTAACCATTTTATTATCTCTAACAAAGCTGCACTGGCATGGTAATTACATTGAGAGTTATTATTATGTAATTGCACATAATTATTTGTACCTTGTTAAGTGTTCATGTGATTAAAATATTTCTGGTCAAATAAGAATTATCCATGGGACTAAACTCTTTTTTTGAAAATAAGAAAAGTTGCTTCCTGGTCTTTTCTTTTGTGGGTAAAGTAGAGATGTCAAGCTGACATTCCCATTGTACCCCAAATATGATGAATTGGTAAGTAGCAAAGAAACTTAGATTTCATTAATAGGATTCCTTGTATATCCAGTGAAGTTGAAATAATAAACTTCAACTTTCAGCATGGATGAATGCTTTCCCTCTTGTAACTGTAACAAAAAATATTACCCTATTAAGAGTATACACTATGAATGTCACTGAGGACAATGTGCTTTTCATGTCCAACACCACCATTAGCAATTTTACACTGAACTTTTTTTCCCCACTATTCTTTCTTCAATGCTTTTATTATTCACCTACTCATACTTGTATTTATTTTAATTTCCAAAGGTCTTGTTTATAGTGAGGTGAGCTACACGCATGATTATAAAAGCAGCTCCCAAATTTGTTTATTCAGGCATTCATTAAAATTATATAAAAAATATATAACACACTGTCTTTCAGAAGTATTCTATGAGCCACATATCCAATTTAATTTTCTGATAGTCACATAAAATAACAGCACAAATCAGACAAAGTTAATTTTAGTAGTATATTTCATTTAAAACAATCATTAATTAAAAGGTGCACAGTGTAAAACTTATTAATGAATTATCTTACATTTTATTTTATACTAAGTCTTTGAAATCTAATATGCATTTTACGTGTACCACATCTCAGTTCAGATTAGCCACATTTTGGAAATGGCAGAGTGTGACCTGCATGCCTAGGTCATTTAAGACACTGCAGTTTTTGTCTTGCTCTCTCTTAGATCACTTGCTCTAGGGGAAACCAGTGGCCGCTTAAAGCCTGAATAATACTTAAACAGCCCTAGGGAGATGTCCGCATAGCAAAGAACTAAGGTATCTACCAACTTCCTGGTCATGTGAGTGAATCATCTTAGAAATGGGTCCTTTAGTCTAAGTCAAGCCTTCAAATGCATCTATGGAGGCCATCTTGACTGCAACCTTCAAAACCACCCAGCCAAGTTGAAACCAAGTTCCCGACCCACAGAAACTGTGTGAAATAATAAAGTTTTATTGTTCTATGGTAAAAAACAAAATTAATTGCATTTTAATTGCTTAAAAGCCATGTGTAGCTTGTGGCTATTGAATTAGATAGTGTAGGTATATTGATTATATTGATCATATCTACATGGTAGAAATATGAGTCCATAGTTTGCTTTCTGTTCTACAGATGCCTATCAATTTAAATAGCATAATCTGGTAAAGAAAATATGTTCAGCCTACTAAATAAATCCCAACTCTTTTATATTAAGAAGTTTGCCAGAAGTACAAGGATGAAACTAACATTTATGAACTACTTTACTAGGTCATGTACATTTACACTTACTATCTCGCTTAATCCTCATAGAGTCCACAACAATAAATTGTCTATTCTCCCCTTACAGATCAGAAAAGTGAGGCTCAGAGAATCTCACTTTACCTATGTCATTTAGCAGATAGTGAACTGGGATCCAGATTTAGCTCTCTCTGACAACAAACTTTGTCTCATGCTTTTCAAATAAGAAACACCTGTTTTGGGGCCACTTGGTCATTGGTGGTTCTGGCAAGAGGATTTTGAGTGATCCATATACTTCCTTAAATGTTGTGTAATGGGTTTGATTAGAAGAAGGATGCCTAATTGATTAGTTGATTAATTGAATTCTTAGGGTTACTCTTGACCTTCCTTATCCATTGAATTAAGTTCCCAAATTCAATTCCTTGAACTGGGCTCTCCTAATAGCTAGTTCTGGCAGACTTATCTCAAATACACCATAAATTGTCTTTTGGTGGCATTTTAACTGAAAGTGTGTTGACTCCACATATACTCATAGAAACTCTACCTTTGGGATAACTCAGTGACTGACAGCCATGCCTTAGCAACCATCTGATTATAGTTATAGAGGAAATTTACCTTGGATTGTAGAATCACATGCCATTGTGATTGACAGAGTCTGTAAGACAGCCAAGATCAAACCAAGAGCAAATTGAGTATGTGGCTATGAGCATTGACAGGTAAATCATGTGTCAAATATTGCCTTGCCACCTGGTTACTGCTTATGATTAGGCTGGCATCATTCTGTTTAACATCTTATTGAGGGCAACTACATGGGAGACTTGTTTGTTTTCAGTCAGTGAAATGTGCTTTATCTACTAACACAAAATGATTCTGCTTAAAGTGAACTTGAAAAACCATTGGCTGTAATGACTCCAGCGTGACCTTCAAAAAGCCTTTATTTGGGAGATTGTTATAACTATATTATAAAATATTTCTCATCATTTTAAAGTGATTGATGCATAATTGAAAAACATATATTAGGTGCTGAAAATGGCACTCAAGAATTGGTGCAAAATTCCTTAAATGGTAATAAAGAAACTTGGCTACCCCCAGGGCTTTTAAAAGCCCCAAAAGTTTAATAACTACAAATCATTCTGTGCATCAGATATGTGGGTAGTGAAAGGTGATGGGGTATCACTGATAAGTCATTCATAAAGAGGCAGGTTACTTTTGAGAAATTCTGAAAATTTGTATTTAACAGAATGCATCAAACACTGAGAGTCATTTGAGTGAAATTCTACTCAGAGTCATTTGAGTGGAATTCTACTGATAAATATTTGGTTTATTTTTTGAGGAAAAAAATACAAGGAGGTGAAGTCAATTTTCTTTTTCATATTGTACTCAAAATTGGGCTCCCAGTCCCCTGAATATTAATCCAGTGTTATTTCTTCCTATAACTTTGCTGCCTTTGTAAATTAGTAAATTTTATACAGTAGGTGGATACTTTATCAATTAATGTTGAACAAGCCAAAGTTGCATTTAGTCACTGATGGATTAGTAATTTTCATTTGGGTTTCAGCTACATACTGTTCTTCAAACTGGACTATTTTTCTTTAAAGTGCACTTGATCAAAGGTTGAGAGAACAGGTGGGAGCTAATCAAACCTAAATTCCCAGAGAAAACAGCAGTAGCATCAGTTCTGATGGTTTAATACTTACATTTCCATGTACAAAGTAGAACACTACATAAGCAAATAATATGAACCAATTTTATTTGGTGGTCTGTGTGCCATTGCTGGTTCCCCTGCAAGAATGGATGTTAACAATGGAATACTATTCAGCCATAAGAAAGAAACAAATCCTACCATTTGCAACAACATGGATGGAGCTGGAGGATATTATGCTCAGTGAAATAACTCAGGCAGAAAAGGACAAGTACCAAATGATTTCCCTCATTTGTGGAGTATAACAATGAAGCAAAACTGAAGGAACAAAACAGCAGCAGACTCCCAGACTCCAAGTGGTTACCAAAGGGGAGGGGTGGGGGAAGGCAGGTGGGGAGGGAGGGAGAAGGGGATTCAGGGGTATTATGATTAGTGCACATGGTGTGTGTGGGGTCACAGGGAAGACAGTGTAGCACAGAGAAGACAAGTAGTGACTCTGTGGCATGTTACTACACTGATGGACAGTGACTCCAATGGGGTATGGGGGGGACTCAATAATATGGGTGAATGTAGTAACTGCATTGTTTTTCATGTGAAACCTTCTTAAGAGTGTATATCAATAGTACCTTAATAAAAAATAGAAGAGAAAAAAAAAAAGAACGGGTGTTGAATGCCTCTAGGCATGTGTAGTAACCAAATCCATTCCAGTAATGCTGGATTGTTGAGAAAACAATAAAATCGAACCAATAGGCTCTAGTGAAGTGTAATTTTATCACCAATTACATGATGTTCCACCATATTACCACCTATGATCTGGCATGTTTTGGGCAGTACTCCTGAGGTTAGAATTCTCAGGATGTACTCTAGGTGGTATCTATTTCAGGATGTAGCCAGGGAGAACCATTTGTAAGGGGAAAATCAGTTATCAACTGAACTTTTCTTTTTCTTGACTCAGGTTTCTGTCTATTTATCTGTCATCCATCCATCAATCTATCCACCTGTCTGTCTACCTCCCTCCCTATCTGATATTGTTATCTATTCAAAGGCAGACCATAAATAAATTCACAATAACATCAACTGAATGGAGATTACATGAAATTGTCAATCTTTTTTAATGATGTCTAGAGACGTAACATTAGTTATTTCTTCTTTATTCCTTTGTCCTAAATGGGATATCCCAAGTTTTCATTAATAAACAGCTAAATATGTAATATCTACCATCTTTATGCACTATGAGCTCTCATTAATGTTTAAAATTATGGAATGGCCTGCCTAAAAAGATACCAAATATGCAGCTCTTTGTATATGGTATGAATTATCTGAGTTAGTGTTTAAATTATGAATCAGTCATCCAAAAAGCTATAGAATATGTAATTTATTATTACATGAATAGAACCAACTCTATCTTCCTTTAATCCAATTATTGGTAATTTGGGAGCTATTTTCCAAGCAAAATTTCCCCATAAGTTTGTTTTGTCTTGATTGAGATATGGCACTTTTGAGGTGAAGCCACTAACCCAGGCTATGTATTTCTTTTTTCTCCTGAATGATTTTGTTCAACTTAAAATGACTGCTCCTAACAGCAGGTGCTCTCTTTTTTTGTTTTGAATTATAGTGAACATGTTTTTTGGTGTTCACATATACTTAAAAATCAGCTATAAAAATGTTGGATAAAAAAGAGCTATATATATATGGAAGGAAGATAACATTTTAGCTATAATTCATGTCTTCTTGAAATACTTTTTTCAGTAAGTTTAATAGCTCATATCGTATATTCCATCTTTCAGGAAATCCTTGGATCTACTTTCAAATAAATCCAGAAACAGGAAGCAATTATAACATGTGACTGGTTTGCTTATTATGAGTGAAATAATATCTTTAACATCTGTCAATCTTATATCTGTATGAAAATAATAATTTAAACTTTTAAAAAATTAATGATATTTTATGAGTTTTGGAGATCTTCCACTCTCAGATATCCATTGGAATCAACTGATGGAGACAGGTAAATTTTGTCACAAGAGAAGTATATTCTTCATGAGAAATTTAAACCTACTCATGTTGTTTCTTGGTTCCTAGAGGTGAATCCAAAGAAGCAGTGGAATTTTGCTGAGTTCGTTTTTCTCATTTTGATTTTCTTTTTTATCGATTTCATGGGGTTTTTGTTTGTTCTGGGTTCATTTTTGGTCTGTCAAGTTATTTCTTATTACTGACAAGAATGCTTGGTAATTTGGTTTAATGGTCTGACTATTTGGTGATCTCTGTAAGTGGATTAATAGTTTATAAAGATCTATCTGTTCTGTTGGGTGAAAGACTACAGAGCATCTGGTTGGTTAGTCTTTATGTATTTGTGTACTTGCCAGTTTTGAGCTCAATTTTTTGTGCCCACTGGGAAGGAGAACAGCTCTTTGATATCTGGACTGTATATAACGATGACTATACACCCTGAGCCTTGCATGGAATGTCATATTCGAGAATGATGCCAACTTAGTCAGCCCAAACTACTGAGATTATATAAACCTTGACTGCAAATGAAGCAGAGATAGAAAACAGTTCTCTCATTAGAAAAAACACACATAATTGGAAAAATATATTTTTGAACAGGAGAACAGAGACCATCTTCTTCAGAGAACAAGCTAGTGAAATACATTTTGTCCACATGGATTGAAAAATTTTAATTGGAAGTTATTTCCCTTCTAGGAGGGAAGGCAGAAAGCTTTTAGCATACTCAAAATGGTAGTCCCAAATGACAGAGCCCGGAGTAGAGCCAGGGTGGGCTGTGGTATCTTGCATCCTGGAACCTGCCGGGAGGGCCAGAATGGGGACACATGCTCCTTAGGAAGCATGGAAACAAGAGGCCTCAGACACAGTTGACTTTTTCAGTGTTTCGAGAACATCAATCCCTATTCCTGAATTGCCTGCTCCTGTGCCCAAAATTCAGGCTCTCAGAATCTGCTTGAAGGCTACAGGATGTAGCATTTGTCTCTTTGCTTAAGGAAGGATGAAGGATTGTTCACCTATGGGCTCTGCCTCAGTCTGTGCTGGCCATGCTCTCTTGCCTAAAGTCTTGCCTTAGACCCAGTCTCCTCTCCTGGATCAGGTCCATGACTGACATGTACTACTGGCCTCCAGTGCCCACAGTGCCCAAAAGTGAACTCTGATTTGAATAGGGCCTGGGCTGTGCTTGGAGGCTGACCCTGACTTAGTGTTCTGCAGGTGACCTTGCTGACTTTTCCCTTTTCTTGGATGAATCTGCTGAGACAAATGACCATCTTTTCTCTGAATTTACTTTTGGGGGAACCTGTTGCTTTTGGGACAGGAAATGGGGTATCTTGTTCAGGAGGTTTCTGTTGTTCCTCTGTCATTCTCCAGGGTGGCTTGCTCTTTCTGGTATGGAAGGTACCCGACCTTGTATCCTCTCTGGATTCTGTACTGATGGGGGGCTGCTAGTTCTTGTTTTCTTTGTTTGGTTCTAAATTAGTATCCATGATCTTTCTTAGGGTCTGAAACTTAGGAGTCCTTCAACGCAGAGAGCTATGAGATGTCTTGTTTGGCCCTTCATCTGAGAGGTTTCTGGTAATTTACTGTGAAAGTGAGTTCATGCCAGAGACTCTTGGATGCTGGCACCAACCCCTTTCTTATCCTTGAACCTATTTTGAAGGTGATATATAACTTGCTTCCACATTTCCTTGCTCAAAATAAATTCTTCAGGAAGGATAGAGAGTAGCCCATGGGATTAAGAGTTTAGAGCTTAAGTTTTTGCCATCTGATCAGAAGCTTTTATTTAGATGTTCAGCATTGCTCCCCAGACCAGCCCTCACATGAAGACTTGGACCAGCATTACCTCCTATGGAAAGGTGATGATATACAGGTACTTTGGGACTCTCCTGTCCTGCCGGTATCCTACAATTTCTTGGTAGTCCAACTCAGCAACACCGAGTCAGTGTCTGAAATTCTCCCCTAGAGTCCTCTGTGAGTTTCTGTGTGAGCTTTGGCTAGAAGCCCTAAACCCCACTCTGACCTTTGTCCTGCTCAACCTGTTCCATTAGAAGGATAATGGCCTGATTTTTCTTGAGAAATCTCATCTCGCTGATTTAGTAAAATGCAAAGAACAGAAAAGACAAGAGTCAGTCTAAGCTGATGGGTGGATCTAGGGTTCCCTTACCTGGTGTGTGTCTGTCTTTCTTCTAAAATAATCATAAAAAATGATCCTTCTGGAGGAAGCACAGAGATAAAAGGAGGAGTCCCACACTACACGGGAAGAAGAAAATAGATAAAATGCCCCACAAAGTTGAGCTGTATCTCAGAGATGAGAATAAAGGCTCTTCAGAAAATGGAGATACTTCTCCATTTTTTTCCAGCATGCTACTTCCTTAGTAACTGGGTATTGAACATGAATACTCTGGTCCATATCTCAGAGCTATAGGATGATCACAAAGGGGACTCCAGGGTAGGGGAGGAGATTAAATAAATGAGGAATCTACAGACTCCCTCCACTACACTCCATTTATTCTAGAAGATCCCACCATCAAGCTGAGCCTATTACATCCTACAGCTTTCCCTGGACTGTGATATTTTCCAACTTCAACCTTTCTTGGAAGTCTAAATGTACATACAAACAATACACACATATACATAGAATATATATATATAAATATACATTTTTACTAAATATTTGTATGTATATTTGTATGTATATATGTATCTACACATACATATATATGATGCACACACACCCCTTAGTAAAAGTGTTTTATATATTCCACATATATCCAGATATTAGCCAGGTTGACTTTTACCCTCTGGAGTTTCTGGCTTTAGCTTCACCAATTCCATAGTCTTGAGTCTGGAGTTTTCCTATGAATTTCTACTAATTTTCTAGCACTTTATTCTCATATAATCTCCTCTATTCTCATCTCAGGCTTCCTGACATAAGTGTTTATTTTCTTGCTTTAACCCAGACATAGAACTCAACTCCCAGTCCACCTTCAATTTAACCTGAAATAATCTATTTTCTCACATACACAAAATCAGAACACAGTACAGCCTCTGTACTAAAGATACTATAAGAGTGATAAAGCTGGAGAAAGGTACGATTACACCCCCCAAGTTGTCTCAGATGCCTGCTGTCTACCCATTCAGTACCTCAGTGGGCTGATCTCTGTCTCCCAAGACCCTCTACCCCTTCAGTATTTTAACTTTTTTCTTGCATATTACAAATATATGCAAATATATACAGTAAAGCAATTATATGTATAATATATATAGTTATATATATATGTATATATAACTGTGTGTATGTATATATATATACATATACAGGCTTTCCAAGTCTTGCCCCCAGGTGGTATACATAAACACCTCATGACCTTTGGGGAGCAGGCAAGACCCATCTCTTCAGCAAAAGTCAGTCTTTTATGAGAGCAGTTGGAGCTATGTAAAGCAATGATTTTCTGGTTTTGGATTACAACTATGGCTACTCCTCTGTGAATGATTTTTTTTTCTTCTACTTCCTAACTTCTCATCAGAAACACCCTTGCCTTCCTGATATTAAAAAAAAAAGGTACAAGAGGAAATATTTGTTGTGGTGTGTGTGTGTGTGTGTGTGTGTGTGTGTGTGTGTGTGTGTGTGTGATTTGCCATGTGATCCAGGCATATAACAGATTTGAAATACTTAGTTTCACTGTTAAGATTACAAAGTGCTGAAATCAATCACTGCATAATGCACTTGCTTTGATTTCTTCATTTCCCTCTAGTTCTGTGGCATCAGCCCTGGGGGGACACTTAATCCCTCTTGTATGATGAGTCTTTAGTAGAGCTCACTGCTCCTTCTGCCCAGTTTCTTCTACAGCAAAGGTTCTTCACAGTTCCTATCCCCCCAGATACTTCAATCTGCACCCCTAATCTTTTATCCATTCACTGCAGGATTTCTTCCTGTATGAAGAATTCCTCCACATAGCCTAGCATTTCTGGCATTATCAATTACCGAATGATTTTGCCCTAGGTGGCCCTAAAGTCTCAGGACTCCCCTATATAAAAACAGTCTTCTAAGTTTGAAGGAATATAAACTCTAGAAAGTAATATTAAGGTGATATAGAGAACTATAAAAGTGCCCCATCAACTTTATTGTTCAAAAATATCAACATCGTAAAAGAAAAAGTAAGGTTGGGGAACTTTTACAGATGAAAAGATGCTAATATAGACTGTAGCCTGGATGTCGAAGTGTAAGAAATAGAATGTTATAAGGCATATTACTAGGTGAATCAAGAGAACTGAAATATGACCAGAAGTTTAAAGTTCTGTACACATATCAAGTACAGTGAAGCCTGTAACTGTATTGTGGGAATAAATGGGAAAACCCCCTTTTTAGGAAATACTGAAATACCTAGACATAAGATCTATGATACCTGCCACAAGTATTCAGGAAAAAGACTAATATGGATATGTATAAAGAAAGCAAATAGGACAAAATGTTATAACTAGGTATTATGGGTTGAATTGTGTCCTCCAGGATAAGACATGTTGAAGTCTTAAATCCCCTCCCCCACCACACCCCATACCTCAGAATGTGACTTTATCTGGAAATGGGGTTGTTGCATATGTAATAAGTTAAAGTCAAGATAGAGCAGAGGGTTGGGGGAAACTAGAGTGGGATGGGCCCCTAGTTTAATAGAACTAGTATCCTTATAAGAAGAGGGCCATATGAAGACACAGAGGCACACAAAGAAAATGCCATGTGAACACAGAGGCAGAGATTAGAGTTATGCAGCTGCATGCCAAGGAACACCAAAGATTGCCAGTAACCCATGAGAAACTACAGACAAGGAATGATTCTGCTGCAGGTTTCACAGGGACTATGGCCCTGCTGACATCTTGATTCAGAATTATAGCTTCCAGAACTGTAAGCTTGTACATTTGTATTGTTTTAAGCCGCCTAGTTTGTGGCACTTTGTTATAGCAGTCCTAGGAAACTAATGTAGTAAGTGAATCTAGGTAAAGGGCTTTTTTAGGGGTGTTCTTTACTATTCTGACAACTTTCAGTATGTATGAAATTACTGCAAGATAAAAAAGATTTTTGAAATGGAAATGCACACACACACACACACACTCACACACACTCTCTGACCCGGATAGCTTTGTGCTGCCTTCATTTCCACCACCCTGGTCTGTCACCTTCCTGTCTCTTCTGGAGTAATACTTTTTAATAGTTCTCCCTACTTTGGTGTTTGCTCAACTCCACAATCACTGTAGTCTAGTTTTAGCAAATGTGATCTATTTAAATCAAGTGTCAAATCATGATGCTTCTCTGCTCAGAGTCCTACAGTGACCCCCCGATTTCAGTCTGAGTATAAACCAAAATCTTTACAATGACATACAGATTTTCACAGGATATGGTCCTATAATTTCTTCTTTGACTACTCTTTCTCTCACTCACTCTGGTCCAGCCACAATGATCTTGAACATGCTATGCACAGAACTGGGAATTACATGGCTGTGATAGCCATGGAGAGATGCTTTCAGAAACAAGGATGGGTAGTTTCCCCAATATTTTAAGATAATCTAGTGACTGTTACCTAGTTTGGCTTTGAAGAAGCCTGAAGCTCCTTGTGAACCAACTTATTTTCTGGAGATAAAATGACATTGTTGGAGACATGTACTTTAATTGGCAGGGAATAAAAGAAGTCAGTTTGACAGTGAAATATGGCTAAGGATGGTGGCATTGCCTGATACATTGCTAAGCTTTTACTAAGTACTCAGATGTATGTGTTTGAACCTCTTTTGAGTATAAACTTCTTCTAAAAATATAGAGATGACATGGGAATAAGGAAGGAGACCCTGTAATCAATAGTATCTGTGTCTCATCCAGCTTCAGAAAATAGTAATTTACACAAAGCTATATAGTCTGTAAGTTATACCCTGTAAAGGGAATAGACTGGAATTAATACTTCTTTCCTGCTCTTTCAGATACCTAGCTCTTAAGCCTACACAGAAAGAGGTAGTCTGAGGTGTGTGTCTGAAGAACTGGGGGTAAACAAAAATGGTAGACTGTTTTTTTAACATGACCAAATTGATATTCTTGCTCTCCTGTGAATACTACCATGAATCCTGGTTTCTATCATGGACTTTGAATTCTTTCAGTGACAGGATATTCTGAGAATGTATTTGTTTTTTTCTTCATTGGTTGGTTGGTGGACTCACAGGAACCTTCATTCATTTGTTCATTTCTATAATCATTGCATCATTTTTCATCACTTTCTTCTTTGTTTAATACAGAGTGTTTATTATCTACTCCATCACTTGATCTCTTTTTTCCACTATTTTTGTTGGTATCATTCATTAATCATCCAGTAATTATTAGTGCTTACAGGCATTAACAGATACAGACAAGTGATCTCCTTCTTGTGATGCTCTTGGCTAAGTTGACTGTGGTATCTTTTATGTGAATCATTCCTGTCTTCTTTGTGTTCTCCTCAGTGATCCACATTTGACTTGTGAAAAATGCCTATACATGGACCTCTTCCATTAGTAAATTGAAACATAGGCTTTCCTGAAGTTGTAGCAACTTTTGAGGAATCTTCAAAGTGTAGCTTCACTTCCCTAGTTCTTCCCTCTTCAGAATGACTCCTGGTCTGCTTCTGCTGTTCTTTGTAGATTTCCGTGGATGCTCTGTTTACCTGGATTCATCCTGTGCATGTAAGTGGATTGTGATGACCCCTTCTTAAATTCAGAATACTGTCATTTCCTTACCGTTCCTTCTTGGTTTGCTAGCTTGAATTGGCAGTATTTTTTTTAATGAAAGAAGAATCAGGAAAGAATACATCAGAATTATTCTATACTTAACATTTACTTAGTGCATATCATGTGCCAGAATGGTGATTCTGTGCTGTAATGCACTACATTTCCAGTGATCCTCAACATAATACTGTGAGATAGAAATTAACTTTCTTCATTTTATAGATGAGAAAGTTTGAGATTCAGGTTTTGTCAGGGTTAGTTATCTTATTAATGGTCAGATATAGATTTGAACTCAGGGCTTTCTGGCATAAATTTTCTGTTTTTTTTTTTTAATCTTATGCTAAGTAAAGAGTATCAGTCTTGTGAACAGATGAAAGCTGATAGGTACAAACTTTTTAAAACAGAGGATTTTCAATAATGCATGAATTCTCTTGAGGGAATAGTGTGACAGACATTTCAGTTTCACTGCATGGGGTTCTTGATTAGTGACAAATTCAAACTGAACCATAGATCTATACTACTGTCATACAAAGAGAAAGATGTATCTATCTTCCTAATAATGCTTTTTTTAGCTTTGGAAAATTTCAGGTTTTCCCTATTAACTTGGTTGCTTTCAATTGATTACCACTTAAAATATATATCACATATCACAGCAAAATATATTAATGCCTTTGAGTGATTCATTTTAATGTTTGAACAGAATAAAGAGAATTCAAGCTGATACCAGTTTTTAAGTTTGTCTTATGCTATTTTTTAGTACATAACAGTATATGAATGTATTTGTATCATGATGATTTTTACTAACTCCACCATAATTTACCTTTTGGTTACAAAATAATGCAGGAATATATCATAGCAGAACCACAAAATACTGTTTTAATTAAAATTCCCCCAAATTTTCATTTCCAAATATCCAAATTTATAAATAACTTTGAACCTCTGAATTGCATGGAAAAAGTCAAGAAGAAAAAGAGTATAATCAAAGAAATAAAATACTCACTTCCCTCCCTCCAACTCCCACAATCATCAGGGACTTGCATAGAATGTACTTGAGACTTAATTTGCTTCATTTTGAGTTTCATTTTCAAAGCTATTTCTTTTTCAGGCTTTCCATTACACTTTATTTGAAAACCAGCTCTTATCATTTTAGTCATTATTGCCACAGATTCCAAATTCTTAAATTATGCTGATCACAAAAGATACTAGTTTTATGTTCTCATCTCATTCAGTGGCTGTTCCAATATCCCAGCTGAGGACCACATTGGCGATGTTCAGCACAGATGACAGCTTTTGTTCTGAGCAAGCACACAAAGAAGTGGCTGGGGAAGCTGAACCACCATTTCATTCAGGGAAGATAGGAGTGTCTCTCTGGGTCATGCAGCCCGTGGCCAAGAGATGTCACAATGCCTACAGCAAACATAAGCAGTGTAATTAGCTCATAGTCTCGAGCTGGTAGTTAACCCTCACTTGGCATTATTAATCCAGGGCTTCTAAAGGCCAAAGTCTTGACAGCCTGCAGTTTGCCAAAATACATGTTGACCTATACTTAATTCAAGATGCAGCTTAAGCTAACCTCCTAAATGCAGGCTTGTAAGATTCCAGCCTCTACTTCTTTCTTTCCCACTGTTTCATGTCCATACCACTGTTTTGGCATTTCTCAGGTGTGCTATAAAAAATGTGTGTGTGCACGCATACCCAACTTTCCCACAGATCATGAGCATTTCCATTGCAGAGACTGCACCTTACCTTCTAGCCCCCTCTCGCTACCACATTCCCATTATACATATTTTTGAATTGATCGTTTTGAAATTACTTTTTTTTTAAATAGTGGAATGAAAGAGCCATCTGGATTCTGGTTCTGATTCCTTGACATATTAGTCATTAACCAATACTTTTACTCAACATGTGCTATTGAACTGGCTACCAAGTGCCAGATTGTCCCAGGTGCTGGAAATACAGCAGGAAATAAAGCAGCCAAGATATAGTAAGACATCCCTGCTATGTTGGAGCTTACACTCTATGGAGAAGACAGATGACAAATAACATAGCATGTAAATAATCAAGACAAAAACATCAAATCAGTGGTATGTGGAGAATTAAAATCAGAAATGTGTAAATTGTTATTTTATATTAGGTAGTTAATTTAATAGAGATCTGAAGGTCAGGAAAAGGACATTCATGGCAGAGGGAACCGTTTATGCAGAGATTCCATGGTAGCAGTGAATTTATATTCTAAGAATGTGAAGGAGATTATTGTGACCAGTGTGAGGGCTGACACTGAGAAACCAGAGAGAGAAGTGAGGTGAATGGTTGGATTTTATTTTTTAGTGCAGTGGGACAGCATTAAAGGTTTCAAATGCCATGGTATTTGTGTGATATTACTCATGTGATATATGGAGAATATATTTGAGAAGAGGAAGAGAGGTAGTAGAGATCCTAGATAGGAAATAATTGCACTAGCCCAAGAAGAGGTGTGTCGTTGTTCTAGGTGGTGGCAATAGAGATGGAGATGGGTGGAAAAAAGATTTTGGGATATGTTTGAGGTGGAGTTAAACTGCTGATGGTTTGGGGAGGTCAAGGAAGGAGAGGAGTCAAAGTCTTTGTAATTGTAGGTAAGTCACTTTTTCTAGTGACAGGCCCCTCATAAAATCAGTTAATAGATATACCGATGGTTCCCAACTGGACATGATTTTGCCACCATTCCTCCCAAATCCTGGGAATATTTGGCAATATCTGGAGATAGTTTTAATTATTACAACTGTGTATAGAGTTGATACTACCAGCGTCTAGTGAGTAGAGACCAAGGATGGTGCTAAATATTCTACAATACACAGGATAGCCATCTCAACAAAGAGTCATCTGGCCTCAGATGTCAATAGCTCCCTGTAATTCCTTGGTCCACCCTACAGGGTTGTGGTAAGGATTTGCTGAAGTAATATATGGTAAGGCAGGATGGAGCTTTTAGAGTCCATACAAAGTATTATTGATGCCTTGGTTTTAGAATATCTATTGGGGTAAAGACAATAGATTTCCACAGCTGAATAATCAAAAGGATCTCTTCTCTCCAGGTCTTGAATGAATGTGGTGCATTTTGGATAGTAGCCTTTGGGTGGATGCTTCTGTAGAGTAGCAGAGAAGAAATGATAAGTTTTGTTTCAAGTTTTTTTTTACTTCATTACAGCCACAATTTTAAATTGTGTTACAGAAAGACTGATTATAAAATTCATTACATTTAAAGTAAACTTTTATTTTTAAGGAAAGTAGTGGGTGGAGAACATGAGCCTTTAGGGGGATTGTGCTTTTTTTCCCCTGAGAAATGGCAAGGGAATTAAAGAAGCTGGAGAGAACACAGGTGTGAATAGAGTAGCCAGCTCTCCATTCCTTGCGTCTCCAGTAGTGAGCACCTACTTCACACTATGTTTTGCACCAAGCTCTTGTTAGTAACCTCCCACAGTACAGGGCATCTCCCTCCAGGAAGTTATGCCTCAAAATGAGGAGAACAAGTAAGCCCTGCCTATAAATAGGTTCAAGAATACTCCCTACAATGAAAGAGAGGTTAAAAAAAATATCTGCCTCAATGAGTTCTTAATTGGGTACAAGATAACATTGGTAGAAGTTTAAAATATTTAACCAGCAATAAATATTCAAAGCTGCCATTTGAAGTAATCACTGGCTAGGTTAATGCATACATTAGCTGGCAGAGAATCACTTAATTAACAGTTCAAAATAAACAAGAGGAGAATGAAAAATGCAGAACTGAAAATAGAGAATTAGCAAAGTTGCTAATTACATCCAGGTACTTTCTTCCTCCAGTCTTTGACAGTATTTAAACATTTGTTAAAGAATTGCTAAAAATAACCATTTGTCAAAAGATTAATTTTGTTTCCATAAGAAGCCTGCTTTCTTAGATTCATGGCCAGATCCAGCACCTAAAAGTACTCAAGAAGGAAATCCTAGGAGGTGACCTCAGAATGTAAAGCCTTGAGAATCCTTCAGCTACTGGTTATGAGAGAGAGAAAAGATTTTTTTCATTCCTAGTCTTCATGAATTAAGTTCCAGAGTTTTCCCTCTGCATCCAGACATTGTGTGAAAGAATCTATCAGATAGACAGTGAGCCACATTCATAATACTATGCTGAAATTGACACACATGATTTTCTTCATTTAAAAAATTCTTATTTACCTATCCCAATCCTTTCAACCTCTTCTATACCCTGCTACATATGGAATGAAATATATTAAAATGTTTTAATTCTTGCAGAGAAGGCTACTTTCAATATCTTAAACAAGAAGAACAAAGCTCTTAAGCCATATAGAAGAGCCACTTCTTGGAACGAGACATTCCTAGACATTTATCTTTTGTTTTTTGAAGGAAATATACACCTTTTTTTTCCCTTCAAAGAGCAGCTTTTATTTCTTCCTCTAGCTTCAGGAGCCATTAAGCAATTCTTCATTTTGAAGGATGCATATAGATCCCAGGACATTTTCTGGATGTAGAACAATAGTGCATCATTTCAATGCTCCCTGACTTCAAAGCTCCTAGTTCTTATTTAATGTAGCATGATAATCACCTTAATTTGTTGTTTCTTATGCTTTCCCTGGAAAACTGATGGGGACAGGAGTTATAAGTATTTGTTCTAATTTCAGCATTATTACTACTATGGTGGCCTTGAGCAAGTCATTTACCCTTAGTTTCAATTTAAATGCAAGGATTTTAAAGTAGAAATGGTCAATTTCTTAAGTGGATTTGGAACTTGAAGGAGTGTAAGAACCCTACCCAAGTAGATTTGAAACCTGATCGGATTATCATAATTTACTCAGTTTCAGTTTTTCAAAGTCTCAGGCAATGGTTTCCTTTTTTTAATTAAATTTTAAAATATTTTTTATTTTTAATTTTTTTAATTTTTAAATTTTTAATTGTTTTATTAAGGTATTAATATACACTCTTATGAAGGTTTCACATGAAAAAACAATGTGGTTACTACATTTACCCATATCAAGTCCCCACCCATACCCCAATTCAGTCACTGTCCATCAGTGTAGTAAGATGACACAGATTCACTGTTTGCCTTCTCTGTGCTACACTGTTTTCCCCGTGATTCCCCACACCATGTGTACTAAACATAATGCCCCACAATCCCTTCTCCAACCCTCCCCACCCACCCTCCCACACCCCTCCCCTTTGGTAACCACTAGTTCTTTCTTGGAGTCTCAGAGTCTGCTACTATTTTGTTCCTTCAGTTTTGCTTCATTGTTATACTCCACAAATGAGGGAAATCATTTGGCACTTGTCTTTCTCCACCTGGCTTATTTCACTGAGCATAATATCCTCCAGCTCCATCCCTGTTGTTGCAAATGGTAGGATTTGTTTCCTTCTTATGGCTGAATAGTATTCCATTGTGTATATGTACCACATCTTCTTTATCCATTCATCTACTGATGGACACTTAGGTTGCTTCCATATCTTGGCTACTGTAAAAAGTGCTGCAATAAACATAGGGGTGCATATGTCTTTTTGAATCTGAGAAGTTATATTCTTTGGGTAAATTCCAAGGAGTGGGATTCCTGGGTCAAATGGTATTTGTATTTTTAGTTTTTTGAGGAACCTCCATATTGCTTTCCACAATGGTTGAACTAGCTTACATTCCCACCAGCAGTGTAGGAGGGTTCCCCTTTCTCTGCATCCTCACCAGCATTTGTTGTTCTTAGTCTTTTGGATGGTGACCATCCTTACTGGTATCAGGTGATATCTCATTGTGGTTTTAATCTGCATTTCCCTGATGATTAGCGATGTGGAGCATCTTTTCATGTGTCTGTTAGCCATCTGAATTTCTTCCTTGGAGAACTGTCTCTTCATATCCTCTGCCCATTTTTTAATCGGGTTATTTGCTTTTTGGATGTAGAGGCGTGTAAGTTCTTTATATATTTTGGATGTTAACCCCTTGTTGGATATGTCATTTACAAATATATTCTCCCATAGTGTAGGGTGCCTTTTTGTTCTAGTGATGGTGTCCTTTGCTGTACAGAAACTTTTTAGTTTGATGTAGTCCCATGAGTTCATTTTTGCTTTTGTTTCCCTTGTCGAGGAGATGCGTTCAGGAAGAAGTCGCTCATGCTTATATTCAAAATATTTTTGCCTATGTTTTCTTCTAAGAGTTTTATTGTTTTATGACTTACATTCAGGTCTTTGATGCATTTTAAGTTTACTTTTGTGTATGGAGTTAGACAATAATCCAGTTCATTCTCTTACATGTAGTTGTCCAGTTTTGCCAACACCATTTATTGAAGAAGCTGTCATTTCCCCATTGTATATCCATAGCTCCTTTATTGTATATTAATTGACCGTATATGCTTGGGTTTGTATCTGGGCTCTCTAACCTGTTCTACTGGTCTATGGGTCTGTTCCTGTGCCAGTACCAAAATGTCTCGATTACTGTGGCTTTGTAGTAGAGCTTGAAGTTGGGGAGTATAATCCTCCCAGCTTTATTCTTCCTTTCAGGATAGCTTTAGCTACTCAATGTCTTTTGTGCTTGTAGCTGTTGATGAAGGAAGGAAGGGAGGGGGGAGAAGAGAAGGAAAGGAGGGAGGGAGGAAGGTAAGGAAAGGAAAGGAAAAAGTAAAGGAAAAAGGAAAGAAAGGAATCAGAAAGGAAGAATTAAAAATGTCTCTTCTTAACCCAAGAATGGACTAATAGTTACCAAAGGGAAAGGGACTGGGGAGGATGAGTGGGAAGGGAGGGGCAAGGGGGAAGAAGAGACATTACGATTAGCAGATGTAATGTTGGGGGGGGCACGGGGAGGGCTGTACAACCCAGAGAGGACAAGTAGTGACTCTATGGCATCTCACTACGCTGATGGACAGTGACTGTAATGGGGTTGGTGGGGGGACCCGATGAAGGGGGTAGTGTAATCACCATAATATTACTAATTTAATTGTAGATTAATGATATCAAAATAAACTTATAAAAAAATGTCTCTTCTTGCTGATGACATGATCATATATATATTTAAAAAAAAACCTAAAGACTCCACCATGTACTCTTAGAATAAACAAATTCAGTAGAGCTGCAAGATACCAAATCAATATACAAAAATCAGTTGTGTTGCTATACACTAATAAAAAACTATTGGAAAGAGAAATTAATAATCCATTTACAGTTGCATCAGAACATTAAAAATCTAGCCATAAACTTAAGCAACGAGGAGAAATATCTATACACTGAAAAGATATTGATTAGGAATTAAAGAAGACCCAAATATGTGGAAAGATTTCCCATTCTCATGGGTTGGAACAATTAATATATTGTTAAAATATCGATATTACCTATAATGATCTTCAGTTCAGTGCAATCGTTATCAAAATTACTATGGCATTTTTCGCAATCATAGAGTCAAGAATCCTAAAATTCATATGGAACAATAAAAGACCCTGAATAGCTAAAGCAATCTTGATAAAGAAGAATAAAGTTATCACACCTTCGTGATTTCAGACTATATTACAAAGTGTAATAATCAAAACAGCATGGTATAAAAAGACAGAATATAAACATTGGGGGAACTATAAGTAGTTTCAGGGCTTACTTTCAAGGCTTTATGCATTTTGAGTTGCTCTTTGTGCATGGTATAAGATAGGGTCCAGTTTCATTCTTTTGCATTTGACTCTCCAGTTGTGCTAACACCATTTATTGAAGAGACTGACCTTTCCCCAGTGTGTATTCTGGTTCCTTTGTCACAAATTAATTGACTGTGTATTTATGGGTTTATTTTTGAGCTTTAAATTCTGTTCCTTGGATTTGTATGTCTGTTTCTATGCCAATAATGTGTGAATAATGAACACTATAGAGCTACCATATGATCCAGCAATTCCACTTGTGGACATATATCCGAGGGAAATAAAGACAGTATGCCCAAAGGATGTCTGCTCTCCTGTCTTCATTGCAGCATTATTCGCAAGAGTCAAAATGTTGAAACAACGTAAGTGACCATCAGTGGATGGATGGATAAAGAAAGTGTTTGTATATAGTGATGGAATATTATTCATGTATGAGAAAGAAGGAAATCCTGTCATTTACAGCCCTATGGGTGGACTCTGAGGGATTATGGTAGGTGAAATAAGTCAGATAGAAAAATCCAAATCCATCATGGTATCATTTATATGTGGAGTTAAAAAAAATCTTAAATTCATAGAAACAGAGTAGAAAAGTTCTTGCTAGGGGCTGGGAGGTGTGGAAAATAGGGAGAGGTTGGTAAAAGGGTACACACTTCTGTCTGTAAGATGAGTAAGTTCTGAGAATCTAATATAAAACATGGTGAATATAGTTAAAAATATATATACATAATGTGTATTCTTACATGCATGCATTGACTTTTACATAAATGACTAAGACTCACTGAGGTTACTTACTAATTATTCAACCATAGACAAGGTACTTAATTTATGCCTGTTAGTTTTCTCTGTAACTCAGAAAGCCATTATGAATGTCTCAGGTGTGATTTGTTCGAGTCCCTTAAAATGGTTCATATAAAAATAAGTGTTCATTATTATATTTTATTGGTATCCCTATTGGGCAGTAATACTTGTTACTTTAAACACTAAAATTGATTTTAATGACTTTTTCTATCTAAGTAACATAGATGTACTACTGGTTAATGCTTTCTTACCTAGTACTCACGGGGAATGTTCACTTATTGTGTCCTTGTGTGTAACATTTTCTGACGTATAAAATGAAAGTATTTTGACTAAATGATTACCAAAAGTCTTCGGTTTTTGCATTCTAGAGAGAATATGTATCACTGCCTACCATTTTAGTGATGCACATTGTGTACAAGATACCGTGCTAGGTGTTATAAATTAGACACTGAGAAGTGGAATGCTATCATTCTTGTGGTATGATGGCCATGCATGGGAATAATACCCACAGTTGGCTTGTCCAAGATGTCTCTCCATCCTATCATATTTCTGAGAGAAATAGATACGTAAAGAAAGGAAAAGAAAGCAGAGTACTCTATGTTAACCTGAGACTTGGGCCAATGTAGAACTGAAGTATGGAAGGATTCATTTTCCCTAAGCAAATTAGTCTATACTGGACCTACTTTGGTCTGTTCAGGTCCACTCTGAATAGGTCATCTGTCTACCCATGTAGAGAGACCAGGTATGTAGGTCATTATCCCACAAGATCACGTTTAGAGAGAGAAAAGAGAAAGAGGGCATATCTAGGTGCATTGACCTTCTAAGCCCTTCAAAAGCTCTCCCCATAAAAGATAGGGCCCAATAAATGCCATAATTGAGATGAATTTCACTCCTTTTCCTAGCCAATAAATAGGATACTGGGCATAATCCTTTTATAGAGATAAGAAAACTAACACATGTGTTCAAATTAAAAGCCTAGAGTTGCTTAGCCAGTAAGGACAGGATCAGTATGTGGACCTGGATATATAGTCAATTTAAAAAGCAAGGTTTCTCCAAACTTCTGTCCTTTTCTTTTACAATTTTTTCCCAATATATGTACAGTTGACACTTGAACAACATGGGTTTTAAACTCCATGTGAAGTCCACTTAAATGTGGAGTTTTTTCAATAAGTACAGTACTGGGTGTTTTGTCTTATGATTTTCTTAATAACATTTTCTGTACTTACTTTATTGTAAGAATGCAGTATATAATACATATAACATACAAAATATGTGTTAATCTACTGTGTATGTCATCGGTAAGCCTTCTGGTCAACAGTAAGCAATTAGTAGTTAAATTTTTGGGGGAGTCAAAAGTTATATACAACTTGTGACTGCTTGGGGGTTATACCCCCAAGTTCCATGTTGCTGATGGATCAACAGTTTATGAGTTGTGTGTGTGTGTTTTAAATCTATATATTCAAAAGCTCATGGTTTAAATGTAGCAAACAATTGTAATTTTTAAATTATTGTTTCAAAGTGAATTATTTTATAACTTGTATTTGCAGTTTTGTGTTCATTCCTTATTGGTATATCCCATGAAGAGCACTTGTGGATACTTGGAAACAGAGAAGTGGTAAACTTTCAAGATCTTTGATGTTCACACTTTAAAAAGTAGTTTTAGTTAAATTCCTATTTGTTGACATATTCATTACTCAGCAATATATTGCATACATCTTTTGAATTATTCCTGAACCTCTAATGCCTTCAAATCTTAACAATGATTAATTCCTTTGATGTTATTATACACATTTAATGACATTATAAGCAGCTACACAGAAAAATAATATAAGCCTATCATTTGATCCTAAAAATAGGTTATTAAACTGTCTCCTTTGCAATTGTAGAATTTGTTCACAGATCCTTTCTGGAGTTTTGCACTTTTGTGTGTTTCTACTTGCTGTTTTATTTGTCAAGCAGAGTAAGACTTCTGGATGGCTTTTAATACTGTATACAGGCCTCAAAGTTTTAAAAAGTTGTTAAATAAATAATTGTAAACTAAAGAAAAACAATTAGATAAGTCCATCTATTCAGAGGAATATTAGCCCTGTTCGCTTTTAAAGAACCACTTGGAGTTTGAAGTAATAATTCACTGAGTACATAATTGAGAGAGCTAATTACGGCAGGATTTCTGGTCCTAATAACATGAATATCTCATAATTGTCAATATAGAATCCTATGAAATCTATTTACTTTGAAATTCATTGAAGATATTATATCATTTGTATTTAATTATTTAAATGTAGTAGATACAGGGTGGGATATACTTAGGTTTTTTGCTTACTCAAAATAGTCACTTTTATTCCCCTTGAAATCATGAATTGTTTTCTTGTCCATTTCATGAGAAAAGTTCATATGAAAATGAATTATCTTTAACAAGGTTTTATTATTTTTTCTTCTTATGAACTATTGAATCTAAAACAGCTTTTTAGCTTTTTCAAAATACTTTATAAAAGGTTTTCTTTCGTATCCAAGAGATTATGTAATAATAATTCTTAAAAGTGTTTCTAAATATCACTATATTTATGATTTTCCTTACTGTAAAATAACACTGTGAAATTTCAGAAACTTAAGTGATTTAAGTTGGAATTCCCCAACCTAATTTTATATTTCTTTGATGTAAATGTTGTTTTTGCATTCAACTGAAACTTCGACCAGAGACTTAATACTTGAATTACAGTGACTTATATATTCCTGAAACCAGTTTGGTACTAAATGCAAACTGGTCAACTTCTTAGTTATAAGCTCCCAAAGGCAGGATTGTGTCTGTCTTGTTTTTAACAGGTAACGCAGTGTCACACACATAGTAGCCATTCAGTAACGAATGACAAATATGCTTTTGCAATTTTTTCTTTATAATTTTTTTTAATTTTGGTATCATTAATCTACAATTACATGTGCAACATTATGGTTACTAGACGCCCCCCTTCATCAAGTCCCTACCAAATACCCCATTACAGTCACTGTCCATCAGCGTAGTGAGAGGCTATAGAATCACAACTTGTTTTCTCTGTATTGTACAGCCCTCCCCTTGCCCCCCCCCACCACATTATGTCTGCTAATCATAATGCCCCTTTTTCCCCCTTCTCCCTCCCTTCCTACCCATCCTCCCCAGTCCCTTTCACTTTGGTAACTGTTAGTCCATTCTTGGGTTCTGTGAGTCTGCTGCTGTTTTGTTCTTTCATTTTTTTTCTTTTTTCTTATACTCCACATATGAGTGAAATAATTTGATATGTGTCTTTTTCCACCTGCTTTATTTCACTGAGCATAATACCCTCTAGCTCCATCCATGTTGTTCCAAATGGTAGGATTTGTTTTCTTCTTATGGCTGAATAATATTCCATTGTGTGTATTACCATATCTTCTTTATCCATTCGTCTACTGATGGACACTTAGGTAGCTTTCATTTCTTGGCTATTATAAATAGTGTTGTGGTAAACATAGGGGTGCATATGTCTTTTTCAAACTGCACTGCTGCACTCTTAGGGTAAATTCCTAGGATTGGGATTCCTGGGTCAAATGGTATTTCTTATTTTGAGTTTTTGAGGAACCTCCACACTGCTTTCCACAATCATTGAACTAATTTACATTCCCATCAGCAGTGTAGGAGGGTTCCCCTTTCCCCACATCCTCGCCAACATTTGCTGTTGTTTGTGTTTTGGATGTTAGCTGTCCTAACTGGCTTGAGGTGGTATCTCATTGTGGTTTTAATTTGCATTTCTCTGATGATTAGTGATGTGAAGCATCTTTTCATGTGACTGTTGGCCATCTGAATTTCTTCTTTGGAGAAGTGTCTGTTCAGCTCCTCTGCCCATTTTTTAATTGCCTTATTTGCTTTTTGTTTTTTGAGGTGCATGAGCTCCTTATATAATTTGGATGTCAACTCCTTATCGGATATGTCACTTATAAATATAGTCTCCCATAATGTAGGATGTCTTTTTGTCCTACTGATGATATCCTTTGCTGTACAGAAGCTTTATAGTTTGATGTAGCCCCACCTGTTTCTATTTGCTTTCTTCCCTTGCCCGTGGAGATATGTTGATGAAGAAGTTTCTCATGTTTACGTCCAAGAGATTTTTTTGAAAAATTATTTTGGTATCATTAATCTACAATTACACGTGCAATATTATGGGTATAAAACTACCCACTTCATCAGATCCCCCCCATCAACCCCATTACAGTCACTGTCCATAAGCGTAGTGAGATGCTATAGAATTACTACTTGTTTTCTCTAAGTTGTACAGCCCTCCCTGTGCCCCCCCAACATTATGTCTGATAATCGTAATGCCCATTTTTCCCCCATGTCCCTCCCTTCCCGCCCATCCTCCCCAGTCCCTTTCCCTTTGGTAACTATTAGTCCATTCTAGGGTTCTGTGAGTCTGCTGCTGTTTTTTTCTTTGTTCTTATGCTCCACATATGAGTGAAATCATTTGATACTGGTCATTTCTGCTTGGCTTATTTCAATGAGCATAATACCCTCTAGCTCCATCCATGTTGTTGCAAATGGTAGGATTTGTTTTCTTCTTATGGCTGAATAATATTCCATTGTGTATATGTACCACATCTTCTTTATCCATTCTTCTACTAATGGACACTTAGGTTGCTTCCATTTCTTGGCTATTGTAAATAGTGCTGCGATAAACATAGGGGTGCATCTGTCTTTTTGAAACTGGGCTGCTGCATTCTTAGGGTAAATTCCTAGGAGTGGAATTCCTGGGTCAAATGGTATTTCTATTTTGAGATTTTGAGGAACCTCCATACTGCTTTCCACAATGGTTGAACTAATTTGCATTCCCACCAGCAGTGTAGGAGGGTTCCCTTTTCTCCACATCCTCTCCAACATTTGTTGTTGTTTGTGTTTTGGATGTTGGCCATCCTCACTGGTGTGAGGTGATATCTCATTGTGGTTTTAATCTGCATTTCTCTGATGATTAGCGATGTGGAGCATCTTTTCATGTGCCTGTTGGCCATCTGAATTTCTTCTTTGGACAAGTGTCTATTCATGTCCTCTGCCTATTTCTTAATTGGATTATTTGCTTTTTGTTTGTTGAGGTGTGTGAGTTCTTTATATATTTTGGTTGTCAACCCCTTATCGGATACGTCATTTATGAATATATTCTCCCATACTGTAGGATGTCTTTTTGTTCTACTGATGGTGTCCTTTTCTGTACAGAAGCTTTTCAGCTTGATATACTCCTACTTGTTCATTTTTGCTTTTGTTTCCCTTGCCCGGGGAGATATGTTCATGAAGAAGTTGCTCATGTTTATGTCCAAGAGATTTTTGCCTATATTTTTTTCTAAGAGTTTTATGGTTTCATGACTTACATTCAGGTCTTTGATCCATTTTGAGTTCACTTTTGTGTATGGGATTAGACAGTAGTCCAGTTTCATTCTCTTACATGTAGCTGTCTGGTTTTGCCAACACCAGCTGATGAAGAGGTGTCATCTCCCCATTGTATATCCAAGGCTCTTTTATCATATACTAATTGACTGTATATGTTTGGGTTAATGTTTGGATTTTCTATTCTGTTCCACTGGTCTGTGGGTCTATTTTTGTGCCAATACCAAATTGTCTTGATTACTGTGGCTTTGTAGTAGAGCTTGAAGTCAGGGAGCGTAATTCCCCCTGTTTTATTCCTCCTTCTTAGGATTGCTTTGGCTATTCGGGGTCTTTTGTGGTTTCATATGAATTTTAGAATTATTTGTTCCAGTTCAGTGAAGAAAGCTGTTGGTATTTTGATAAGAATTGCGTTGAATCTGTAGATTGCTTTAGGTAGTATAGCCATTTTGACAATATTTATTCTTCCTAGCCAAGAGCATGGGATGCATTTCCATTTGTTAGTGTCCTCTTTAATTTGTCTTAGGAGTGTCTTGTAGTTTTCAGGGTATAGGTCTTTCCCTTCCTTCGTTAGGTTTATTCCTAGGTATTTTATTCTTTTTGATGCAATAGTGAATGGAATTGTTTTCCTGATTTCTCTTTCTGTTAGCTCATCATTAGTGTATAGGAAAGCAACAGATTTCCATGTGTTAATTTTGTATCCATGTCCAAGAGATTTTTGCCTATATTTTTTTCTAACCGTTTTATGGTTTCACGACTTACATTCATGTCTTTGATCCATTTTGAGTTTACTTTTGTGTATGGGGTTAGACAGTAATCCAGTTTCATTCTCTTACATGTAGCTGCCCAGTTTTGCCAGCACCAGCTGTTCAAGAAGCTGTCGTTTCCCCATTGTATATCCAAGGCTCCTTTATCGTATATTATTTGACCATGTATGCTGGGTTTATATCTGGGTTCTCTATCTGTTCCACTGGTCTGGTAGTTGTCAGTGTATAGGTCTTTCACTTCCTTGGTGTGGTTTATTCCTAGGTATTTTATTCTTTTGGATGTGATTGTGAATGGAATTGTTTTCCTTATTTCTCTTGCTCCTAGTTCATCATTAGTGTATAGGAATTGAACAGCTTTCTGTGTATTAATTTTGTATACCGCAACTTTGTTGAATTCAGATATTAGATCTAGAAGTTTTGGAGTGGATTCTTTAGGGTTTTTCAAGTACAATATCATGTCATCTGCAAACACGGACAGTTTGAGTTCTTCTTTGCCAATCTGGATGGCTTTTATTTCTTTGTGTGTCTGATTGCCATGGCTAGGACCTCCCAGACTATGTTGAATAAAAGTGGGGAGAGTGGGCATCCTTGTCTTCTTGTTACTGATCTTAAAGGAAAGGCTTTCAGCATCTCACTGTTAAGTATAATGTTAGCTGTGGGGTTGTCATACACGGCCTTTATTATGTTGAGGTACTCGCCCTCTGTACCCATTTTGTTGAGAGTTTTTATCATGAATGAATGGTGAATTTTGTCAAATGCTTTTCAGCATCTATGGAGATAATCATGTGGTTTTTGTACTTAATTTTTTGATATAGTGGATGATGTTGATGGATTTTCGAATGTTGAACCATCCTTGTATCCCTGTGATGAATCCCACTTGATCATGATGGATGACCTTTTTGATGTATTTTTGAATTCAGTTTCATAATGTTTTGTTGAGTAGTTTTGCATCTATGTTCATTAGGGATATTGGTCTGTAATTGTCTTTTTTCGTGGTGTCTTTGCCTGGTTTTGGTATTAGAGTGACACTGGCTTCATAGAATGAGTTTGGAAGTATTCTCTCCTCTTCTATTTTTTGGAAAACTTTACGGAGAATGGGTATTATTTCTTCTATATATATGTCTGGTAAAATTCTGAGGTGAATCTATCCAGCCCGGCAGTTTTACTCTTAGGTAGTTTTTTTGATTACCGATCCAATTTCTTTGCTGGGAATTGGTCTGTTTAGGTTTTCTGTTTCTTGCTTGGTCAGTCTTGGAAGGTTTTATTTTTCTAAAGTTGTACATTTCTTCTAGGTTTTTTCAGCTTGTTAGTATATAGATTTTCATAGTATTCTTTAATAATTCTTTGTATTTCTGTGGTGTCCGTCGTGATTTTTCCTTTCTCCTTTCTGATTCTGTTTATGTGTGTAGATTCTCTTTTTCTCTTAATAAGTCTGGCTTGGGGTTTATCTATTTTGTTTATTTTTTCAAAAATCCAGCTTTTGGTTTCATTGATTTTTTTCTATTGTTTTATTCCTCTCAATTTTATTTATTTCATCTCTAATCTTTATTATGTCTCTCCTTCTGGTGACTTTGGGTATCATTTGTTCTTCATTTTCCAATTTCAGTAATTGTGTTTTTCAACTATTCATTTGGGATTGTTCTTCCTTCTTTAAATGGGCCTGGATTGCAATATACTTTCCTCTTAGAACTGCCTTTGCTGCATCCCATAGAAGTTGGGGCTTTGTGTTGTTGTTTTCATTTGTCTCCATATATTGTTTGATCTCTGTTTTAATTTGGTTGTTGACCCATTGATTATGTAGGAGTATGTTATTAAGCCTCCGTGTATTTGTGAGCCTTTTTGTTTTCTTTCTAAAATTTATTTCTAGGGTTATACCTTTGTGTTCTGAGGTGTTGGTTGGTAGAATTACAGTCTTTTTGAATTTACTGATTTTCTTTTTGTGGTCTATTCTGGAAAATGTTCCATGTGCACTTGAGAAGAATGTGTATCCTGCTGCTTTCGGGTGTAGAGTTCTATAGATGTCTGTTAGGTCCATCTGTTCTAGTGTGTTGTTCAGTACCTCTGTGTCTTTACTTATTTTGTGTCTGGTTGATCTGTCCTTTGGAGTGAATGGTGTGTTGAAGTCTCCTAAAATGAATACATTGCTTTTTATTTCCTCCTTTAATTCTGTTAGTCTTTGTTTCATATATGTAAGCACTCCTGTGTTTGGTGCATATGTATTTACAATGGTTGTATCCTCTTGTTGGACTGACCCCTTTACCATTATATAATGTCCTTCATTAACTCTTGCTACTTTCTTCATTTCGAAGTCTATTTTGTCCTATACAAGTACTGTAACACCTGGTTTTTTCTCCTTATTGTTTGCATGAAATACCTTTTTCTTTCCCTTCACCTTTTATATCTTTGGGTTTGAGGTGAATCTCTTGTAAACAGCATATAGATGGGTCTTGCTTTTTTATCCATTCTATTACTCTGTGTCTTTTGATTGGTGCATTCAGTCCATTTACATTTAGGGCGATTATTGATAGATATGTACTTATCGCCATTGCTGGCTTTTGATTCGTGGTTACCAAAGGTTCAAGGGTAACTTCTTTACTAACTGTCTAACTTAACTCTCTTGTTAAGCGATTATAAACACAGTCTGTTGGTTCTTTATTTGTCTCTCTTCTTCTTCTTCCTCCTCCATTCTTTATATACTAGGTTTGTTATTCTGTACTCTTTTACATTTCCTTTTACTGGTTTTGTGGATAGTTGATTTTACTTTTTGCCTTTAGTTAGTATTTGGATGGTCTACTTTCTTTGCTATGATTTTATTTTTTCTGGTGACATCTTTTTAGCCTTAGTCGTGCTTCCATCTAGAGCATTCCCTTTAAGATACCCTATAGAGGTGGTTTGTGGGAGGCAAATTCCCTCAGCTTTCGCTTGTCTGTGAATTGTTTAAAACCTCCCTCAGATTTAAATGATAATCGTGCTGGTACAGTATTCTTGCTTTGAGGCCCTTCTGTTTCATAACATTAAATATATCATGCCTTTCTCTTCTGGCCTCTAAGTTTTCTGTTAAGAAGTCTGATGATAGTCTGATGGGTTTTCCTTTGTAGGTGATCTTTTTTCTCTCTCTAGCTGCCTTTAATACTCTGTCCTTATCTTTGATCTTTGCCATTTTAATTATCATGTGTCTTGGCGTTGTTTTCCTTGGGTCCCTTGTGTTGGGAGATCTGTGGGTTTCCGTAGGCTGAGAAACTGTTTCCTTCCCCAGCTTGGGGAAGTTTTCAGCAATTATTTCTTCAAAGACACTTTCTATCCCTTTTTCTCTCTCTTCTTCCTCTGGTACTCCTATAATGCGAATATTGTTCTGTTTGGATTGGTCACACAGTTGTCTTAATATTCTTTCATTCTTAGAGATCCTTTTATCTCTCTCTGCCTCAACTTCTCTGTATTCCTGTTCTCTGATTTCTTTTCCATCAAGAGTGTTTTGCACCTCGTCCAGTTTGCTCTTAAGCCCTTCTATCGATTGTTTCATTTCTGTTTTCTTGCTCCGGACTTCATCCCTTAGTTCTTGCATATTTTTCTGTAGGTCCATCAGCATTGTTATGACTTTTATTTTATATTCTTTTTTGGGGAATATTGGTTATATCTATCCCACCAGGCCCTCTCTCTGGGGTTGTCTGAGTGACTTTTGCCTGGACCAGATTTTTCTGCCTTTTCATGGGGATAGAAGTGGTCGCAGGCAGGTGGCATGTGTGTCTTCGGGAGAGCAAAGTCCATTCCTGCTTGTTGTTCACCTTGCCCTTCTCTGCTGCCTGTGCTGGTTACCTGCACACCGGGAGGCAATCTCTGGGATAACTCCTGAGCTGCCATTGGCGGGGCCACCCTCAGGCTAACCTAGAACCCTGTGGGGGGTGGTAACCACACGGGGTGTGTTCTCCCGGGAGAATGTCACGCCTTCCTGCCTTCTGGACCTTACTCCGGCTTTCGCTGCTTGTGCGGGTTACCTGCACAATGGGAGGAAGTCTCTGGGATAATCCCCTAAGCTGCCGTGTGCAGGGCCGCCTAGAGCATTGTGCAGGGTGGTAGCCATGCCAGATGTGTTCTCCCATGAGAACAGCGCCCCTTTGTGCTTTCTGGACCTTGCTTTGGCTTCCATTGCCTGTCCTGGTTAGCTGCTCGCTGGGAGGAGACTCTGTGTGCTTGCTGTGCGTGGGCCGCTCTCCGGCTCCTCTGCAGCTGTGGCGGGTCAGCTGGTCTGTTTGCAGCGCTGGCTGGGGGAAATGAATGGCAGGCTGCTTATCCACGGGAGGTGTTTCAGGGCATTTTTACCCAGCAGGGGGTTAGGGGGCCCGAAGTTCCTCAAGATTCCCAGCGTGCTGGGCTAAGTGTGCTGGGACAATTTTGTTCAGCTGTTGGGCCCTTGTACCTTTAAGACTTTTAAAAAGCGCCTGCTTTTCTTTTGTCCCAGGGGAGCCAGCTGTGGGGTTCTGCTTGCTGTCTCAGTCTTGGATCCTGCCCTTCCGTTTCTCTAATATCCTGTACCCAATGTAGTGTGTGTCTGTGCTCCCTGTGCAGATTACTATGGCTGGTTATTTTGTAGTCCTGTGCTTCCACTCCCTTCCACTCTGATTTTTTTCCTTCCCCCCGTGAGCTGGGGTGGGTGTAGTGCTCAGGTCCCGCCAGGTCACGGCTTTGTATCTTACCCCCTTCATGAGATGCTGAGTTCTCGCAGATGTAGATGTAGCCTATCTGTTGTACTGTATCTTCTGGTCTCTCTTTTAGGAATAATTGTGTTTGTTGTATTTTCAGAAATATGTATGATTTGGGGAGGGGATTTATGCTGCCCTGCTCGTGCCGTGATCTTGATCCCCTCCTTTATGCTTTTGCAATTTTAAAAGATAGTCCCTTAGTTCTTCTGCCCTGGATTCCAAACAATAATACTAGAAAACCAGAATGAAATAGAAATAATATTTGTCCCACAAAGTGACATGTACATAATTATCAGAAAACTGGCTGTTTATTTCTTTTCAGAAGCATCAGATTATTAAATAAACTTCTGTAATGAGTGGAGAACATGGTATATCGCAGTCAGATAACCAGAGAATCAGCAGTTCTGAGAGATGAAAGTCTCATTTTGAGGAAATGCAAAACAATTGAATACATTTCTTTACTTTGCATTTAAAGTAGGGAAAGGAATGCATCCTCAGAAGAGGATTACACTATTCCAGTTCTTATTTGTAGGCCTTTATTTTACTGACAAGGTGAGAACATTTCACAAATATTTGTTTTATAGATATCAGCTCTCACAGTGTGCTTTTTCCTTCTTTGGACCCTCTGCCCTTGTCCCTCTTCCTGATTAAGTTATTGAAAGAGGACTATTTGAGGTAAAGTGAGGAAGAAGAGAATATATCCCTGCGTCCTTTCTCTTTCCATTGGAGTGAGTGGGGTGTTGAAGTCTCCCAAATTGAAAGCACTGCAGCCTATTTCCCCTTTTAATTCTTTTTGTATTTGTTTCACATATGTAGGTGATCCTGTGTTGGGTGCATAGATATTTATAATAGTTATATCCTTTTGTTGGACTGACTGCTTTATCATTATGTAATGTCCTTCTTTGTCTCTTGTGACTTTATTTGTTTTGAAGTCTATTTTTTCTGATACAAGTACTGCAACTCCTGCTTTTTTCTCACTATTAATTACATGAAATATATTTTTCCATCCCTTTACTTTCAGTATGTGTATGTCTTTGGGTTTGAAGTGAGTCTCTGGTAGGCAGCATATAGATGGGTCTTGTTTTTTATTCATTCAGTGACTCTACATCTTTTGATTGGTGCATTATGACCATTTACATTTAGGGTGATTATCGATAGGTATATACTTATTGCTATTGCAGGCTTTATTTTCGTGTCTACCAAAGGTTCAAGGGTAATTCCCTTATTATCTAACAGTCTAATTTAACTCACTTTTTATGCTATTACAAATACAACCTAAAGATTCTTTTCTTTTTCTTCTCCTTTTTATTCCTCCTCCATTCCTTGTATGTTGTGAATCATATTCTGTACTCTTTGTCTATCCCCTGGGTGACATCTATTTAGTCTTAGGAATACTTCCATCTATAGCAGTCCCTCCAAAATGCAGTGTAGATGTGGTTTGTGGGAGGTAAATTATGTCAGCTTTTGCTTATCTGAAAATTGTTTAATCCCTCCTTCAAATTTAAATAACCTTGCCAGGTAGAGTATTCTTGGATCGAGGTCCTTCTGCTTCATTGCATTAAATATATCATGCCACTCCCTTCTGGCCTGTAAGGTTTCTATTGAGAAATCTGATGATAGCCTGATGGGTTTTCCTTTGTATGTGATCTTTTTTATCTCTCTAGCTGGTTTTAAAAGTCTGTCTTTATCCTTGATCTTTGCCATTTTCATTATTATATATCTTAATGTTGTCTTCCTTGGGTCCCTTGTATTGGGAGATCTGTGCATCTCGATGGCTTGAGAGACTGTCTCCTTCCCCAGACTGGGGGTGTTTTCAGCAATTACCTCCTCTATGACACTTTCTATTCCCTTTTCTCTCTCTCTTTTTCTTCTGGTACCCCTATTATGCGAATATTGTTCCGTTTGGATTGGTCACACAGTTCTCTCAATATTCTTTCATTCTTAGAGATTCTTTTTTCTCTCTGTGACTCAGCTTCTTTGTACTCCTCTTATCTTATTTCTATTCCATTTACTGTCTCTTCTACTATATCTAATCTGCTTTTAAATTCCTCCATTGTATGTTTCATTTCAGATATGAAATTTCTTAATGATTGAATCTCCATCTTACATTCGTTCCTGAGTTCTTGAATTTTTTTCTGTACCTCCATAGGCATGTTTATGATTTTTATTTTGAACTCTTTTTTAGGAAGATTGGTGAGTTCCATTTATTTGGTCCTTTTTCTGGGGTTTGTGAGATTTTGGTCTGAACCATGTTGTTTTGACATTTCATATTTCTGTGTTGTGCCCTCTATTGCCCAGAACCTCCAGACTCTGGAGCTGCTCAGCTCCTAGAGTGAGGTTGGGGGTCGTTCGGAAGTGGAGCTGGTGCCTGGGGGGGAGGAAAGAACACTTTCCTTATTCTCATCTGCCCTGTCTGTCTCCAGTACCATAGCCAGTAGGCTGAACACAGAGGTGTATGCCTCTGTGCTTGGCATTTCTAGCTGTTGTCGGGGTGGGGGGCTCAGTCTGGCTGGCCTGACGCCCGAGCAGTGATAGCCAATTTGCGAGCCATTGCTGGCAGGCCAGGAGGAAAGCTTGTTAGGCTGCGTGGCACAGTTTGGGGCCTCAGAGCTGAGTATCCAGCCAGGGGGATATAGCACCTGAAGGTCCCCAAAGTTTCCAATCTGCTGGGTAGAACCCGCCCAGGCAACCTTGTCCCCCTATCCCATCTCCCGTGCAGCAAGCTCCATGTAAAGCCCACCACTTCAGTAGCCCTCTTGCTGCTAGGAAGCCTCTCAGACCCCCTGCCTTTCCCTTGTCCCAGAACGACTGGGTGTGGATCCCATCCTCCATAAATGGCCAGAATCTGTCTCGAGCACTCTGCCTGTCCCAGCTCTCCATCCTCCAGTGCCACGTGATGTAAATTTCTGCTTGTAAAGCAGATCTCCAGGGCTAGGTGTTTAGCAGTCCCAAGCTTCCACCCCCTCCCCCGCTCTGTTTCTCTTCCTCCCGCCATTGAGCTGGGGTGGGGGTAGGGCTCGAATCCTGCCAGATCAAGGGTTTCTTACGTTTCACTGTTTTGTGAGGTCTGCTCTGTTCATGAGGTCTGGATGCAGTCTGGTGCAGCCTTCTTTCCTGTTGCTGTTTTAGGGTTAGTTTTATTAACCACTATCTGTGGTTTTGTGAGGAGTTCTGTCTCACCTCTCATGCCACCATCTTGAATCTCTCCCTCTTTCTCAGAGGTAGGGAAAGATCAAAGTTGTGGTCAGAGCTAATATTGCCAACTTACAAAAGAGCCTGCTCATCATGTCTAACTTTCTTTGACAGTTTTTACAAAGGCTTCTGTATGTAAGTGTGATTTTATTGTCGATATGCAGTCAGGCAGGTCAATGTTCATTTCTTTTGTGAAGAAAACCACATCAAGCAAATTTCATTATAAAACCTTAAGATCAATATATGTTTGTGCCAGTGTGCTCTAAATAATGAATGTGAGTACTCCTTTACGCTGAAATAACATTTTTAAGGATTGGGTTTTTATTAAAACTAGTTAGAAGCCATATTTAAGGTTTTTTTTTTTTTGGATAATATTTGTATTTGCTGTTAAGAAGTGTTATTAAGAATGACTTTGCAGTCTCGTTTGTTTAAAATCCATTTACTGGTCAGTTATGGTGCTTGTCTATACCAGTTGATGCTGACTAGAGTAAAAAGCATTCAGATGCATTAAGTGGTAAATACCAGAGCAGTTGCAATAAATATCTAGTAGTTTAGTGTTCAATATTTATGGACATTGTCACAGTAACTTTTTTTTGATTTTTGCATTTAATCTTTGTAATTTTTCTATTATAGGAGTAAAATAGTGTGTGAAGGTTTAATGCTGTAAACTACAACCTCCGCATAGTGGACACTTTTATTTTACCTTGTAGTTTAATACAAATGCACCCTTGTATTTGTGGTCCTCCTTTTTACAGAGCTTCTAAGTCCTTTTCTGGGTTGTCTGTCCATCTTATACAAGATGAGATAGAAAAGGTGAGGATAGCAAAGTTAGTTTTACATGAACCTGTTATCGAAGTTTCACTGCATGGAAGGGGCATCTATCCCTTCTTCCACATTCACGTGGTGAAACCTCAGCAATGAGACAACACCTCATGGCAAGGAAGCCTGGGAAATGTAATCCAGTCCTATGTGCAGTGAGGTGAAGAAAGAAGTTTGGTGAACAAAGTAGCCAGTCTTTCTCACAAGTGGGTATTATACCCTTTTGATAGATAAGAAACTAAATTTAAAGTTAAAAAAAAATCTCATGTTGTCTAGGTGGATAATGGTAATATCAAGTCTATCTAAAGATCCATGTTTTTAAGCACTGCCTCCTACTTAAACACTGGGCTGGGTGGTGTGCCACCTTACCCTGGATGATTGATCCTGGACACACATGGCATCTTCCCTAAAAAGATTAGCCAGTAACATGCATGGCTGAGATTTTGACTTTTGCTCTATGCCTAGGCATCTGCTAAATTTTGTTGTACCTCCACTGGTAATGCTGAAATCCTAAAACAGAATAAGTACAAATTCTAGGGGAAATTTAAAGAACCAACAATTAATTGGCTCTCTCTTCCTCCTATCCTGACAACAGGCAGTGCTCCAGTTGGAGCTATTCTGTCAACCTGATTCCTAGAAAGGTTGATGATCAGGGTTGGGATGTATAGTATGAGTGACAAATAAAATTTTGTGCAAGCCACTGAGTGTTGATTTAATTTTATGGTGTTATTGTTACTGAAGCATAATGTATCCTTTCCTGACTGATGCACACTTTAGCCCGGAATACTGCTCTCAGTGTTGTACAGTGCTTTTTATACACATGCATAAAGATACCTCTGTCCTTGTGTCTATCTGTCTATCCAATGGTATTCATTGGAGTCTTGTTTTAATAAGTTATAGTTGAAAGAATTATGCTGTAACCACACAATAGAATATATGGAACTGATAAAAAGGAGATAGGTTAAGCCTATATTCACCTATATGAAAAAATGTCCCCAATCTGTGATTATGTGCAAAATGTAAGTTGAAAAGTGCTTAAAATGATATATGTAGTATTTCATAATGTCAATAAAAACTTTATTTGTATTTTTGTATGGCAGTGGACTTCATACCCAGAGAGCTGGAGGAAGTGATGGCATCTGGTACTGTCTCTACTGTAGTCCCAGCCATGAACATTAAAGTAGCTTCCTTAATGGTCTTGCTACCTCAGTTTTGTCCCCTTCATTTTTTTTGTAGAAAGATACGCATTTTTCCATACAATAGTCAGTGTGATCTTTGTAATAGGCCTTTTAAGTAATTTTTTCTTCTGTTAAAAAATGAAATACCCCCATTGTTACCATAAAGAACTCCATGTCTTGTCCTGGGGTCCTAAAAAAACAGCCTAAGACAGTGCCAAAGCCTACTGAGGGGTGCAGGTCATGGTTGCAAGAGTGAGGAGAAGTGAAGAGGACAACGAGAAGAGGTGGAAAAAACACACTGTATTACTAGGTGACCACTCCTTTTTTATCTGCTTAAAATCAAGGATAGTTGCTTGGCAGGTACAGAGCTGGACCATGTGGGATATGTTGTATGTGCACACAAGTAAAACACATCTTAAGGAAAAATGCATCTCATCAGAGGGGGGAAATGAGTGAGCATTCACCTGCCAGCTCTCTCAGATTTTTCATTGGTCCATGCTTCTATGCTTCTGGGTCACATTATCAGGACTGCTTAGGAAGCCAGATTTCATGTGTGCTATGGTGATTCACCTGAATGTGAAATTAACAGCATGTAACAGAGATTTTGGGGTATGTGGCACTTGGCTCCTGGAGGCAAAGTCTAGTGAGCTCACATTAAGTTGGACAGCAACCATACAGGTTGAGGTGGAACAAAATGGGAGAGGGTCCAATAATTGGGGAGGTGGAAGGAAATTTGAGAAGGTAAATGTGATGTTACAAGTACCACTGATCATAGTTAGGACACTGGGTCCTGGCACACTGATATCCTTACTCGGTCTGTGAACATATTATTTCCTATTTCCTTTCCCTATCCCGTACACTTGGCTAAATATTACCAATTTATTTAGGGCCTTAACTTTGTTCTGTTTTCCCTGGAGTGAAACCTCTCATATCCTATCTGCCCCTCTGTTCTTAATACTGTCTCAGAATCTCTTGTCTATTTGAATCTACTTCCTTCACTACATCGAAAGTTCATCCAAAGCAAAGACTTTATTAACTGTGTTTCTTTTTATTTTTACCCAAAAGTTAACACATAGTAGAAAAGCAAATAGTAGTGAATTGATGAATGATGGCAACTAATATTTATTTAACAATTATCATATTTTAAGCAATAAAACAATTTCCCTGATAGTTGACTTTTCAGAGGACTCTTGAGTAAGGTAGCAACTATTGCTTTACATAGTTCATTCTTTTTCTGTTCATTTAGATCATAATATACTCTCATATGCATGTGTAATTTTATGCCACTCTATACTCTGTATTGATTTTGTCTTCCCTTAATGTCATAGAAATAGAGAACTATGTTTATGTTTTCCTAGATGGGTTACTGTCAACTCTTGATTTTAATATCTATATTAAAGGCAAAATCTGTTTTATTTAAAAAAATACCCATATTTAAGTAATTCCATGTTGGTTTGATAACACACGTCTGTAACAACTACCACTCATGAGGAGTTTAGAGCAGCAATTTAGCTTATTCTTCATATTGACTTTAAAATTTATTTTTTCTCAGTTGTCAATTAAAAATACTGAGACACATTTGAAATATTATGATTAATAACAAAAGTATATTTGATCATTTGGATAACCAAACTATATTTTTCATACGTACTTCATTCTTTGTTTGTGGATTCTGACTTACAGCTCCCAAAACCCTTGTAATTTCCTAAGTGTTGACAGTGAATGAAATGTCTCTTTTGTGTTATGAGGTGACTTTTGTATCTAAAGGTGGAGGCTGGTTGCCAGAAGTGTTCAGAAGGTTTGAGCTTTTACTCCACCCTGGGAACTCCAGGGACAGAGAGGACCTGGAGGTTAAATCAATCCCTGATGATCCATGATTAAGTCAATAATGACTATTTAATGAAGCCTACATAAAAACCCAGAGGACAGAGTTCCAAGAGATTCTGGGTTGGTGAGTGATTCAAAGTCCTGGGAGAGTGCCATGCCTGGAGGGCATGAAAGTTGTACACCCTTTTCCTGTGCCTTGCTATATGCATCTCTGCCATTCCTCTGTTCCTGAGTTATAATCTAGTAACAAAAATGATTCTCTAAGTTCTATGAGCCCCACTAGCAATTTTAACTGAACCCATAGAAGGTCATGGGAACTTCTGATTTCCCCAAAGCCACTTGGTCAGAAGTACTGATAAGAACCTGGACTTTTGATTGGCATTCTGACTTGGAGGGGCTTGTTGGAACCTCTGATGTATAGCCAGTTGGTCACAAGTATGGGTAATACCCTGAACTTGCATTTGGCATCAGAAGTTTGGGTGGGACAAGTCTTGTAGGACTGAACTCTTGGAACCAGATGCTATCTCCATAAGATAGTATCAGAATTGATTTGAATTAATGAGCACCCACCTGGTGTCCCAAGAATTGCTTATTGGTGTAGGGAAACCCCCTATTGGAATTGGTACCAAAACTTACATTCTGTAACATTCTTACACATATGTCAGTTATGAAATTAATATACTGCTTCATTAGTGGAATACTCTATTTGGGCAGACTTATGGGTAGATTAAAGTGAGCTCCTTGGCAAGATTTGTTTAAATGTATATGTATATATATATATATATATTTTTTTTTAATTTTTATTTATTTATTTTTATTAAAATATCACTGATATACAATCTTATGAAGGTTCCACATGAAAAACATTATGGTTTCAACATTCACCCATATTATCAAGTCCTCACCCCACCATTGTGGTCACTGTTATCAGCATAGTAATATGCTATAGGGTCATTACCTGTCTTCTCCATGCTGTACTGCCTTCCCCATGACCTACCTATATTGTGACTGCAAATTATAGTGCTCCTTAAACCCCTTATCCCTCCCCACCCAACCTCTTCAACCCCTTCCCTTTGGTAACCACTAACCCCTTCTTGGAGTCAGTGAATCTGCTGCTATTTTGTTCCTTCAGCTTTGCTTTGTTTTTATACTCCACAAATGAGTGAAGTCATTTGTTACTTGTCTTTTTCTGCCTGGCTTATTTCACTGAGCATAATACCCTCTAGCTCCATCCATGCTGTTGCTAATAGCAGGATTTGTTTTCTTATGGCTGAATAATATTCCACTGTTCATATGTACCACATCTTCTTTATCCATGCATCTAGTGATGGACACTTGGGTTGCTTCCATATCTTGGCTATTGTAAATAATGCTGCAGTAAACATAGGGGTACATATGTTTTTTTGATTTGGGGGTCTTGTATTCTTTGAGTAAATTCCTAGGAGTGGAATTCTTGGGTCAAATGGTATTTCTATTTTTAGTTTTTTGAGCAACCTCTATATTGCTTTCCACAATGGTTGAAATAATTTACATTCCCCCAGCAATGTAGGAGGGTTCTCCTTTCTCTGCATCCTCGCCAGCATTTGTTGTTTCTTATCTGTTGGATATTGGCCATCCTAACTGGTGTGAGGTGATATCTCATTGTGGTTTTAATTTGCATTTCTCTGATGATTAGCAATGTGGAGCATCTTTTCATGTGCTCTTCACCGTTCGGATTTCTTCTTTGGAGAAGTGTCTGTTAGATCCTCCACCTGTTTTTAATCACATTATTTGTTTTTTGGGTGTTGATGAGTGTGAGTTCTTTATATATTTTGGATGTTAACCCCTTACCAGATAAGTCATTTACGAATATATTCTCCCATACTGTAGGATGCCTTTTTGTTCTGATGATCATGTCCTTTGCTGTACAGAAGCTTTTTAATTTGATGTAGTCCCATTTGTTCATTTTTTTTTTGTTCTCTTGCTCAAGGAGATGTATTCAGGAAAAAGTTGCTCATGTTTATATTCATGAGAGTTTTTGCCAGTATTTTCTACTAAGAATTTTATGGTTTCATGACTCATCTACAGGTCTCTGATCCATTTCAAGTTTACTTTTATTTATGGAGTTGGACAGTAATCCAGTTTCATTCTCTTACATGTAGCTCTCCAGTTTTGCCAACACCATTTGTTGAAGAGGCTGTCTTTTCCCCATTGTATATCCTGTATTGTGTATTAATTGACTCCTGTATCATATATTAATTGACCCTATGTATGTGGGTTTATATCTGGGCTGTCAATGCTGTTCCATTGATCAATAAGTCTGTTCTTGGGCTAGTACCAAATTGTTTTGATTACTGTGGCTTGTGATATTGCTTGAAGTTGGGGAGTGTAATTTCCCCAGCTTTGTCCTTCCTTCTCAGGATTGCTTTGGCTATTCGGGTGTTTTGTGGTTCCATATGAATGAATTTTAGAACTATTTGTTCTAGTTTGTTGAAGAATGCTATTGATATTTTGATAGGGATTAGATTGAATCTGTAGATTGCTTTAGGCACCATGGCCATTTTGACAATATTAATTCTTCTTATCCATGAGCACAGGATGTATTTCCATTTATTGGTGTCTTTTTAAATTTTTTTCATGAGTGTCTTGTAGTTTTCAGGGTATAGGTCTTTCACCTGCCTTGGTTAGGTTTATGTGTAGGTATTTTATTCTTCTTTATGCAGTCGTAAATGGAGTTGTTTTCCTGATTTTTCTTTCAGCTAGTTCATTATTAGTATATAGTAGCACAACAGATATCTGTGTAATTTTGTATCCTGCCACTTCTCTGAATTTAGTTATTTGTTCTGCTAATTTTTTGGTGAATTCTTTAACATTTTCTATGTATAATATCATGTCATCTGCAAACAGGGACAGTTTAACTTCTTCCTTACCAATGTGGATGCCTTTTATTTCTCTGTGTTGTCTGATTACCATGGCAATGAATTCCAGTACTATGTTGAATAAGTGGTGAGAGTGGGAATCCTTGTTTTGTTCCCGATTTTAAAAGAAAAGTTTTCAGCTTTTCACTGTTGAGTATGATGAGTTTGTCATATACAGCCTTTATTATGTTCATATACTTCACTTCTACACCCATTTTGTTGAGAGTTTTTATCATGAATGGATGTTGAATTTTGTTAAATGCTTCTTCAGCATCTATTGAGTTGATCGTATGATTTTTGTCCTTCTTTATGTTGATGTGGTGCATGATGTTGATTGATTTTTGATTACTGTACCCTCCTTGAATCCCTGGAATAAATCCCATTTTGTCATGATGGATGATATTTTTAATGTATTTTTGAATTTAGTTTGCTAATATTTTGATAAGGATTTTTGCATATACATTAATCAGGGGTATTGGTCTGTAATTCTCTTTTTTTTGTGGTGTCTTTTTCTGGTTTTGGTATTAGAGTGATGCTGGCCTCATAAAATTAGTTTGAAAGTTTTCCCTCCTCTTCTACTTTTTGGAAAACTTTAAGGAGGAGGGTATTAGCTATTTTTTTAATGATTGATACATTTCAGCCATGAAGCCATCTGGGCTAGGGGTTTTGTTCTTAGGTATTTTTTTTATTATTAATTTGATTTCATTGCTTGTAATTGGTCTGTTCATATTTTGAAGCCATCTGGGCTAGGGGTTTTGTTCTTAGGTTTTTTTTTTTATTATTAATTTGATTTCATTGCTTGTAATTGGTCTGTTCATATTTTCTGTTTCTTTCTTGGTCAGTCTTGGAAGATTGTATTTTTCTAGAAAGCTGTCCATTTCTTCTAGCTTATACAATTTGTTGGCATATAATTTTTCATAGTATTCTCTAATAGTTCTTTGTATTTCCATGGCATCCGTAGTGATTTTTCCTTTTTCATTTCTGATTCTGTTTATGTGTGTAGCCTCTCTTTTTTTCTTGATAAGTCTTGCTAGGAGTTTATCTATTTTGTTTATTTTCTCGAAGAACCAGCTCCTTGTTTCATTGATTTTTCTATGTCTTATTCTTCTAAATTGTATTTATTTCTGCTCTGATCTTTATATGTCCCTCCTTCTACTGACTTTGGGCCTTATTTGTTCTTATTTTTCTAGTTTCATTAATTGTAAGTTTAGACTGTTCATTTGGGATTGTTCTTCTTTCTTGAGGTAAGCCTGTATTGCTATTTACTTTTGTCTTAGAACTATCTTCGCTGTATCCCACAGTTATTGGGGTGTTGAGTTGTTTTCTTTTGTTTCCATATATTGCTTGATCTTTGTTTTCATGTGGTCACTGATCCATTGATTATTTCGGAGCATGTTGCTAAGCTTTCATATGTTTGTAGGCTTTTTTTCTTTTTGCTATTTATTTCTAATTTCTTATCTTTGTTGTCTGAGAAGCTGCTTGATATTATTTCAATCTTTTTAAATTTATTGAGGTACTTTTTGTGGTGTAGTATATGATCTACTCTGGAAAATGTTCCGTGTTCACTTAAGAAGAATGTGTATCCTGCTGCTTTTGTGTGGAGTGTTCCATAGATGTCTGTTAGGTCCATGTGTTGTAGTGCATTGTTCAGTGCCTCTGTGTCTTTACTTATATTCTGTCTAATTGATCTGACCTTTGGAGTGAGTGGTGTGTTTATGTCTCCTAAAATAAATGCATTGGATTCTGTTTCCTCTTTTAATTCTGTTAGTGTTTGTTTCACTTATTTAGGTATTCCTATATTAGGTACATAGATATTTACAATGGTTTTATCCTTTTGATGGACTGATCCCTTTATCATTAGGAACTGTCCTTCTTTGTCTCTTGTTACTTTCTTTGTTTTGAAATCTATTTTGTCTGATATAAGTACTGCAACTCCTGCTTTTTTCTCCCTATTAGTTGCATGAAATATCTTTTTCCATCCCTTCACTTTTAGTCTGTGTATGTCTTTGGGTTTGAAGTGAGTCTCTTGTAGGGAGCATATAGATGGGTCTTGTTTTTTTATCCATTCTTCAGCTCTTTTTCTTTTAATTGTTGCATTCAGTTCATTTACATTTAGGATGATTATCAATAGATATGTACTTATTGCCATTGTAGGCTTTAGTTTTGTGGTTACCAAATGTTCGAGGATAGTTCCTGTCTGTCTATCTTAAATCACTTATTACTCTATTTCAAACATAATCTAAAGTTTCTTTTTTTTCCTCCCCTTCTTCTTCTTCCTCCTCCACTCATTATATATTAGGTGTCATATTATTTATTCTTTATGTATCCCTTGAATAATGTTTTGAGTTTATTTATTACTGTATTTGCTTAGTAATTAATTGATCTACTATCTCTATTGTGAGCTTATATTCTCTGGTGACAGCTAGTTAATCCTAGGAGCACTTCCACCTAGAGCAGTCCCTTTAAAATTTCTTGTAGAGACAGTTTGGTGGTAGTGAATTCCAAGTTTTGCTTATCTTGAAATAGTTTTGTCCCTTCTTCAAATTTAAATGATAATCTTTCTGGGTAGAGTATTCATGGTTCAGGCCCTTCTATTTCATTACATTAAATATATCATGCCACTCCCTTCTGGCCTGTAAGGTTTCTGCTGAGAAGTCTGATGATAGCCTGATGGGCTTTCCTTTATAAGTGATACTTTTTTTCTATCTGCTTTCAGTATTCTCTCCTTGTCCTTGATCTTTGCCATTTTAATTATTATATGTCTTTATGTTGTTTTCCTAAGCTTCCTTGAGTTGGGAGATCTGTGCACTTCCATGACTTGAGAGACTATTTCCTTCCTCAGCTAGATGAAGTTTTCAGCAATTATTTCCTCAAAGACAGTTTCCATCCCTTTTTCTCTCCCTTCTTTTTCTGGTACCACTATAATGCGAATACTGGTCTGTTTGGATTGGTCACATACCTCTTAATAATCTTTGATTCCTAGAGATCCTTTTTTCCCTCTGTGCCTCCGCTTCGTTTTCCTCTTTTCTAATTTGTTTCATTTACTGTCTCCTCCACCTCATCTAATCTACTTTTAAATCCCTCCATTGTATGTTTCATTTCACATATTGTGTTTTTCAAAGTTTCCCTTTGTTTAAGTCTTCTCTGAGATCTTGAATATTTTTCTGTAGCTCTGTGAGCATGTTTGTGATTTTTATTTTGAAATCTTTATCAAGATGATTAGTGATTTCAGTTTCATTTAGCCCTCTTTCTGGTGTTTTTTGGAATCTTGTTTGTACAGATTTTTTCACCGTTTCATTTTTCTGATGATTCCTATCTAATAATAACTTTGTGTATGCAGCACCCTCTAGTGCCCAGAAATTCTACTCTCTCGAGCTGCCATGCACCTGCAGCAACTGTGTGGGTTGCAGGTGAGTTGATCTGGTGCCTGTTGGGAAGAAGGAGCTGGGCTGGGTGGGTTTCCTGCTTTACCTACTGTAACACCTACCTCCACTGCCAGATCCACTTTGCTCTGTGTTCAGGGAGGAGCCTCTATGTTATGCCCCTGTAGCTGCCATGAGCAGAGCTTTCCTCTGGCTGGCCTGGAAGGATGGTGGGGGTGACAGGTGAGGAGGACCAATGCCTGCTGGGAGGAAAGAGAGGCAGGCTACCTACTGTAGTGGGAAACTCAGGTCTGTGTGGCCAGCCAGGTATGTGGAGCATCTAAAGCTCCTGAGTGTTCGCAACCTGCTGGCTTCAGTCTGCTGGGAAAGTTTTGTCCACCTGTCCTTTTTCCTGAGCAGGATGCTCTGTGTAATCTTTGCCCCTTTAGTTTCCCTCTTTCTGCTGGGAAGTTGTTAATCTGCTTGCATTTCTTTATCCCAGGGGTCCAGTTGTGCATACCTGTTCTCCACAGGTGGCTGGAATCTTGGTCTCTCTCAGTATTCTACCTTCCAACCCCATAATCTCCAGAGCACCACATAATATGGGTTCGTGCTCCTGGGGTAGATATCCAGGGCTGGGTGTTCATCAGTCCTGGGCTTCTACTCTTTCCCTGCTCTACTTCTATTCCTCTTGCCTGTGGGCTGGATTGGGTCCAGGGCTTGGTTCCCTACTGATCATGGCTTTGGTGTACTGCCTTGCCAGTGGGTTTAAGCCCTGGACAAGTTCACTATGGATTCAGTGAGACCAAAGAAATGACAGTGGAACGTTCTTTGGGTGAAAGGGTTTATACCCAACTGTATTCCCACCGTGGCATATCAATCACTAGAATCCTGTCCTCTCAGAGCAAGTGTGCATGCAGCAAGCCTATCTCTGCCTCTGGGCCTCTCTGCCCCCACAGCTGTCTCAGTCTCTGTCCTAGGTGCTGACATCACTCCAGGCTCTGCTCTCCTGCAGCCCTGCCACCCTGTTCCGCAGAGCAGTGGGCAGAGCTCTTTATATAGAGTCAATAATTATGTATTGCCCACATGTGTATAGTGAGCTAGCCCGCCAGGGCCAGGTGAGAATCCCAGCCATAGGAACCTTCACTTTATCCACAGGTACTTTACCCTTTTCTGTGAGGTCTTTTTTTTTTTCCCCCAGGTGTAGGCAGTGTGTTCTGCAGTCCTCGGGTTGCTTTTTCAGGGTTAGTTGTATTTGCTGTATTTTCATCTTCTATGTGATTTTGGGGAGGAGGTTTCTGCCTCACTTCTCACACTGCCATCTTTTTTTACCCCCTCTAAAGATATATTTTTAAAACATGTCCCCTATATTAACAATTTTTTTCTGTTTTTGCATCACAGATTTAGTTCATTACAGGTATGGTGATGTTTAAAATATGTTCCCCATATTGAAGTTCTTCTTGAATGTTGTTAAAGTGTCCCCCATCTCCAGTTTTTCATTAAATTTAATTTAAAAATGTGATTTTCAGTCTTTGAGCAATAGAATTGACTGGGGACTTAACAGAACAGCAACGATAGAGCCCCATCCCAAGGGATTCTGATATAATTGATCTCAGGTGGGAGCCAAGGCTTTTATTTAATTCATCCCAGGTAATTCTTGTGTGTAACTCAGATTGAGGAATTATGCATGAGAATAAAGCTTCTCAAAAAGTGACTGAAAGATCATTGGGGATTTTTGAGAGAAAGAATTCAGGAGCCAGCCAAACATGTGAAAGCAGTGGCAGTTTATTGAAAGGGAGGTAACAGACTCAAGAAGGGAGGGTGGCATGTTCCAGAGATCAGTGGCAACAGTGAGGTCTGCGTTTGGCAGTTTTGTGGGCAGTGTTGAGTAGGAGGTGGAATATTCACATTGTTTCTGATAAAAAGTGTGGCTTTCTTAGAATTTTGCATGCTACCCTCTCTGTCCTTAGATGGTCTGTTTTGGAACTGTCAGGGCACAGAGGGGTATGCTTTTTGGTGCATTAATGAGCATATAATGAGCTTGGGGATAAATGTAGGTCACTTTTGTTCCCTATCTTGGATCCACCTGATTTGATAGGGTCAGAAACTGCATCTAGTTGATCAGTTTTCTCTGGCTAGTCTCCTTTCTCAAGGGGATACTTAGAATGTTGGAGCTGAGAGCTTCAACTTCAGTCAAACTCACTCATTTTATGGAGGAGGAAATTGGGGGATCCCCAGATGGATGAGATATATTGTCAAACTTCATAGAGCTAGTCATCTGAGGAACAGGGACTACAGACTTGAGTCTTTTAGCTTGTAGCCTGGTGTTCTTTTTTACTCCTTGCATCTCAGGAGCCTTTTGAAATATCCCAGGACTTGAGACTTCACTGTTCCTTCTGAGCCAGGCCTAAAAATTCCATCATTCGTTATTTAAGCCCCAGTGCTAAGTTCTAATTACTATTCAGTAATTACAGTGAGCAGATGTGTGTTATTTTTGAGAGAAAAAAAAGCTGGAATGTGAACTACACCTTTACCTTCAGCAGTGTTTCTCCACTGAGAAGTAGCAATCAGCATTAATGTATGAACTCAGGTTGCCAAGGCCTCAGATTTAGCTGACGCAGAGTGCAGTGTAAGGGTTTCTGTTGCCAACAGATCAAATGTTGTCCAAGATCCCTTCTGCTTTCCCAGTTGCCAGTCACCAAAAGTCTGCTTTCTCTCTGAAAAGCTGGTTTCCTTTCTGTGCACTTAAGTGGTACATTGGCAAAATGAGATAATACCTCTCTCCTAGAAAATGATTTCCCTGGGAGCATACAGTAACAAAGTATATCACTTGAGGATGTGTCTCTATTGTTATTATTACAGAGGTGGGATAAAATTAGTAGCTAACTACATAAATGTACTTACAATTTTTTGTTTTGGTGGAACAGGCCCTTGGCATGTCATAGCCTTTACCATGTTCAGAAATGCAGATAGAAAAGGCTAGTCGGCTTGTTCATTACATACTCAGATTCATTACATCATGTCATGTGGTACAGTATTGTTTGTTTCACTCTTAATTCATAGTTACAAATTTAGTACTCTTTCAGCCTGGGCTAACCTCAGTGGTCTCCATTATTAGGAGGTAGGACTATGTTTTAAAATGTATATTTGCTCAAGGTTTTCTCCTAGAGATAAGGTGGGTAATGTGGTTTAAACACATTAGCCTCCTGAGTGTGGAAATCTGGTTCAGTGTAGCTTAAGGGGATATAAGTATGAATACTTCACTTGAAGTCTGTGTATTTCTACATCCCAAAGAATCCAACATTTCAGATCAGTTGGTGTTTGTTTCTCAATTTGGTCACCTAATGAGAAGATGATAGTGAAGAGTTCTAAATGATGTCTTCACGGTAGTCAACATGATCAGAAAATTGATCAGATTTACATTTGTTTAATATTGAGCTTTTACAAATGTCTGTTACTTTTTTCCTTGACAGGGATAATGCCGATCTCTCCCCCGTCTTTCTTTTTCCTTTCAAAAACTAGAACTGGTAATAAAACAGTGTCTTGGAAGGAAAAAAGAAATTATGCATGACTGAATTTTGACATTATGAGTTGATAGTGCAGTATTAATCTTCCTAAAGTGAAAATTGACAACATAAATTTTTCACAAAGTCAGAAAAAAAGCAGAGCCCATGAATACAATCACATGAAATTGATGGCAATGATCATGTGAAAACCATCAAAGCGTTAGATAGGCTAGCATTTCTCTCTAAGGAGGGGCTTACTGGAATTCCAGTAAGTATGTTATAAATAAATTTCAGTGTGCATACTTTCCACAACTATTAAATGTAATCTCAGAATCTTATTTAATTCTAACTTAAAATATTGTGGTCATTTGAGAAGAGGACGTTCTGCATAAAAGAAAATATTCTTCAGCATTTTAATTCTGAAAAACTAAGTTAAAAGTATTCTAAATATATGTAATAATACATAATGTAATATATGTCATAGTCATGTATTCTTAACCTCCATAGAAAAAATGTTAATATTTTGCTACCTTTATTTTAGATACACTTTAATTACAGATAGAATTGATCCCTTTGATTACAGGTACAAGAGAATCCCCTCTCACCCGTATTTCCTCCTTCCTCCCTCTTCAGAGGTATGAACTGTCCTAAGTAAGTGTGTTCCTTCCTATTCATGTGTTTATGCTTTTATCCAAAAAATATGTAGTATTATTTTATGTTGTTAAAACTTGCTTTAGTAATATGATACAATGCATATCTTTTGGCTTCTTGCTTTCTCCCTATATTTGATATCATCAAATATAGGATATGGATACTAATTCATTTAAATGCAGTATGATATTCTGTTGTCTGACTTGATCATGATATTTGTTCTCATATGGCTGGGCATTTAAGTTTCAAAAGTTTCATTTTAACAAACTATGGAAAAGAATTCCCTGGTACATACATACTCCTGATGAAATCATAACTCCAGGGCATATCCTCAGAGTTGTCAAATCACTTAAGTTGTAGGGTATGTGTGTTAACCTTAATAAATACTCTGAAATTGTTCTAGTTTACACTCACACCAACAGTATTTAAGAGATCTATTATTATGCTTATAGTTGATGTGTACCCTAGCTACTTCCAATCCACATATATTCCTCCTCACCCCAAAGCTACAGCCTTCTGAAGTGTCTTGCCATCTCAGCTTCGCCAACTTTTCTTGGCCAGATTTTTCTCTTTAGCCGCAGGTTTGAATCAGCGGCAGTCCCACTGTTCTATGTTTGTACATGTAATTATACATATTGTTAGTCTGGCCTTTTTAGTTCAAAAAACTAGACTTTCGTATTAAAGGTTCTTGGACCTACATTCTGAGAAGTGGATCTTTCTGCTCTATCTCAAAGCTTATTCCTTTAGGATCCTACATTAAGTGTAAGATTAAGACTTTATCTAACTTCTTAAAGTTTCTCTTTCAAGGACTGAAGTTCAGCCTCTGGAATTTAGTCTGCTGCTTGGGACTTTGATTGATGCTACTAGGTTTTTCTGTGAAATGATTCTTCATCCTCATGCTTCACCAGTTCTCTCTATTCTTCTTTTGGACTGCCTTCCTGTCTGTATTATGAGAAGGCTGCCCTTTGTTACTGTACTTGTAGTGCATTTTCCAACTGGGCTCCTTCTCTTGTCAAGTTCTTGGCCTTGAAGGCTGGTCTAGATCCAGATGAGTGACTGTTCTACTAGGGACCCTGCCACTGATATCATTTAAGAAAAAGATTCATTGCTGTCACCTCTAGAAGTAATTTCATGCCATTTGATCTAATTTTAATAAACTGTCCATTTTTTAACTTATAATTTTCTTCCTTGTGTATGCTTTGAAGGTCATAATCACTTACAGGACTACTGGATATTTCAACATCTTCTTCACTGATGTGAACATCTTCTCCACAGAAGACTAATATCTACATTCTGATAAATGACTAATAAAATACATGGAGTAAATCAGAAAATCAAAGGCCTATGAAAGGTATTATAAAGGGAAAACAACTCTTTAAAAAAGTTTTTTTCTTGATTTCACAAGTAATATGTGTTCATTTTAGAAAATTTGGAAAATATACCAATACATAAAAAAATAGGTTATTGTGAAACCGTTATTAACTTTACCAATCCAGATGTAAAGTGATGCACATGTACATAGTAATTGAATGAATATTTGAGTGCCTACTAGATGTTGGGTGTAGAAAGACAGTGGTAAACAAATAGATATTCCACATTTGGAGCTTAAAGTCTATAGGAGGAGGCAGATAACAGAGAAATAAGTGGGAAAAAAATGGTGTGAAGGTTAGTAGAAAGAAGAGTGGATTACAGTGGCTGAAGGTCTGGGTGGAAAGCAGTTAGTGTGATGGAGAAGACCAGCGTTTTTTAGAAGAAAACATTTCAGCTGAGTTTTGTAGGATAAGAAAAGCAGACATATGAAGATCAAGGAGAAGATTACTTTGAGACAGAATTGCATGTGCAGAATGTATATAGAGATTGGCATGTGGTTAAAGGTAGGAAGAGACACCATCACTTTAATCACAGCTTTCTGTGGAAGGGTCAAGGGGAGAAAATAATACAAGAATTAAAATGTACAGTGCAATTTTATGATATAACTTGTTTCAGACAAACTGAAAGTTTGAAAGACTGTATTTAAGAATCAAATAGCATGGTATGTTTATATTTTTTAAAAGAAATTGGGAATATGTATATACTGGTTTATAAATATAACTCTGATACTGTTTTTTGACACATAGCCAAGCCTAGACATGTAGAAATTAATTAATTTGTAAATTGGCTTAAATAATTGATGGCATATAAATAAATATTCCGTATCTCCAGGTCTTTATGTTATTCTGACACAGATGTTTATAGTATTAGACCAAAGGGATCCTTTCCCCATATATGAAGGCAGAGTAAATGTTTATATATGACAAAGGAGGATGGGTTCCAATTTACCATTCTCCTCCACTAAATTCTCCTATCATGAATGAGGTTCTTCGATTTCTCATCCTGCTCAGAGTGGCTTATCAGATTGTCCTTTAGCAATTCCAGTTTTGCTTACCTGTTCTGACCAAAATGTGTCATCCTGTTTTCTATATTGGGGGTTGTAGGAAGCTGTGTTATGACATGTGAGATGTGAGGAGCATCTGTTAAAGAGAGTGTTAGAGTTGAAGGTGTTAAATGTTTAAAGAATGATAAAGCTCTGGGCTCAGCTTCCCCCTAGGTTTACCAAGGGATTGCAGATACTGGAGAGCTAATTCTCAGCACATTTCCATGATGCAGATTTTATCTTCCATAAATACCTAGTATATAAAAATAGGGATTTGGTGCAATGCTAATCTTTGTATGTCTAGCTTGATGTTAACAATGCCTGTGAAGGAAAAGAATTGGTGATTTACGGTTTAGCCAGTTCCTAATTTGGGATAATTTATCTTGGTTATAACTATATACCTTTTGTAGGGCTCCCCAAAACACATATTTGTCTGAGGTAGTTTTGAATTTTTCATATCCCAGTGACACAGAAAATTTCTAGAAATATACATGTCAGATTTTTTCAGTGAATTGAACTTTGTTTCCTTTATTTAGGTTTTCTTTTTTCTTGTATGCCTTAATCAATTGTTACTGAAAAAATGTTACTTGACTTGGCTTTTCCAAGTCTACTATTTGGTTTCATGTTGAATCTCCCAGGCCATTGCATTATTTTTCTATTTATTATTAAGAGGCCCCCAGTTATTTATTGAAGTGTCTATTAAACTACCTCTTCTAGAGCTTTGAAGTTATCTCTCCTTATATTTTAATGTATACTCCTTGGAAGATTCTTTAATTTTGGCCCATATCAACAATAAGAGTAATAGAATGATGGCTTTGTTTTTGTTTTAATTATGGCAAGGTAATTAATAGCAGCTTTGTTTACTTAAAATTCCTAATTATTATTCACATTTCAGTTTGATTTAATCATTATTTTTTATGGTTGCTTTGAGCTGGATCTTAAGGTATCAAATAATCCCCAATAAAAAATGGCATTTCTTAGATATATAGATCTGAAAGTTAATGGAATTTGCTTTGTGAAATTCATACTATGCCTCTATTTATGTACCTATTTATGATAGCTTTTTTTTTGATAGCTTTTTCTTAATATCTAATTTCATATACTCTAGCCACTTGCTTTCCATCTACCAGGGGGATATTGTTTTCAACATTTTCAAAACATAAGTTTAAATGAGTTGCTGAATATTTTGCTACTTGCTTTTGGACAAATACAACTACTCATTTCTTTTTCTGTGCCATTACTCCTAATGTTTCCTCCATCTGGTATGTTATTATCTTAGTTTGGGCTGCCAAAACAAAATACCGTATACTGCATAGCTTAAACAACAGATTCTTTCTCACCATTATGGAGGCTGGGACATCCAAGATTAAGGTGCAGATTGGGTTCCTGGTGAGATCCCTCTTCGTGGCTTGCAGATGGCCACCTCCTCCCTATGTCATCATATATGGAAGAGCAAGAGCTCTGGTCTTTCTCTTCTTCAAAGGATTCTAATCCCATTATGGGTGCCTTACCCATATGACTTCATCTAAATTTATTTACTTTCCAAATGATCCACCTCCAAATGCAATGACATTGGGAATTAAGGCTTTATCATATGAACCTGGGGGTGGGAGGATACAGAAATTCAGTCCATAACAGCTATCCTTGTGCTCTTGTCATGTTCCTTTCTCTTAATTAAAGTAGAGCTCAAATCACATCTTCTTTGGTTACCCTAGATATTTCCATTTAGAATTAGTGTGAAAAATTATGACCATTGCGATGTGCATAGGTCAGGATTTTTTTTTTCCTACTATGATAATAGCTATTAAAGAGCATGTCATTTTTGTAACCCTCAGGGCATCTACCATTTCCAAAATATATATTCAGCAATATTGAGGTTTGTTAGCCAAGCCATTGATGTCCTTGAATTTACTGTTCTTCAAGTAGTTGTATCTGCCAGTAACAATTGTTGGCAAAGAAGTGGGTATACTAGATCCCTCATATACTGCTGGTGGGATTGTAAAATAGTGCATCCTGTTCGGAAAACAGCTTGGCAGTCCCATAAAATGTTAAACATAGGGTGACCATTTAAGCCATCAGTTTTACTCATCACAGTGTACCCAAGAGAAATGAAAACATGCAGCGATACCAAAACCTGCACATGAGTATTCATAGCAGCATTATTTATAAGAGTCAAAAAGTGTAGTCAGACTCAATGTCCATCAACAAATAAGTAGATAAACAGATGTGGTACATCCATACAATGGAATATTATTCAGCAAATAAAAAGAAACTAAGTACTGATACATGCTACAACATGGATGAATCTTGAAAACACTTTGCTAAATAAAAGAAACCAATCACAAAAGGCCACAAACTGATAGGATCCCATGTATATGAAATATCCAATATAGGCAAATTCATAGACAGAAAGTAGGTTTGTCATTACCAAGGGCTAGGAGAAGGGGGGAAAGGGGAATGATTACAAATGGAAACAATGGGAGTAAATTTATGCAATGTTCTGTTTTGGTGGGGGGTGGGAATTAATATGTTCTGAAATGAGATAGTGGTGATAGTTGCACAAGCCTTAGAAAATGTTAGTGTTAAAAAAATGTTAGTTGTATCTTAATAAATCTTTATTAAGAATGTTAGTGTTAAAATTTTTTAGTTATATCTTAATAAATCTTTTACAAATATGTAGATACATATACCTCCCTCTAAGGGTATTGAACAGAAACCTGACTGAGCCAGAGTCAGGGTTTCTGTAAAACTTTATGTCTCAACCCCTGCTGGCCTTAAACAAATGTGCTTCATATAAAGAATGCTGAGGTGTGTAGAATGTTTCAGAAAGATTTTTTACTCTATCATCTACACCAAACAAAAAGTGGAGTTAACACTGTCATGTTGGTGCTCATTGTTTATTCCTTTCCTTAATCTCTGAAAGCTATTTATGGACTTCTAAATCATTATAAAGGAATCTGGCAGAAGCCCATCATGACGACTGAGGTGTGTAGCGTGGAGGAGTCATACTGCCTTAGGTCTAATAGAAACTGTGTTCATGCCTTTTATGCCCCATCTTGTTTTCTGATGAGAATTTTGGCTCCCATGCTTGCTGCACAGGCATGTTGCATCTGTCTCAGGGCTTCTTGCTTTCCACCCTAGTTTTTCTCTAATATTGGGAATTAATAGCTTTGGAGAACCTTGACTTAATAGGGGATGGAGACCCAGTAAATAAATACTCTTTGGTATTTTTAGTGGATAACTTTGAAGTTATTTTCACACAGTATCATAGTACAACTGACCCCCATTTTCCCATGGTGGTAACCAATTTAATAGCACACCCTTGGATTAGCTTTCCATCCTTTTTCCATGCCTCGTAGCTATTCTTCTACCAATTCCCACTCCTCCTGTTCTCTGGTATCTCTTAAAACTAAACCACTGTATAAAAACCCTTGTCACAGTGTCTTTTAGGAGCTGTCCAGCTAAGACATATTGTCTGACATTTAGAGCTTCTAGGATCCTAGATGAGTTACTGAATGTCCCTGTACCTCAGTTGCTATATCTACATGGAATAGTAATAATAATTGTCTCCTGTGCAGGGAAGAGTTAGTATGGCAGAGTTGAGACGGCTATCTTAAGAGATGTGCTTGTTTGATTGGCCCTTGGCTGTCATCTGAGATCTTGGCCAGTACTGATATAAAATCTTGCCTAGTTGTTAAGAGTTAGTTATTCTGCCTAGACTGTTTGTACAAATAATGTGGTTTATGCTGAGCATCTGCTTTCTTCTGATAATTTAGAATTTTGGTCGTTCCAGGGTACCTATATGACCAGTCCTCCTACAGACTAACAAGCAATGAGCGCCTAGTCCTGATCGGCTTCCCTGGTTGGAAATATTGCACACATGATGATGCATTTCATCACTGGGAGAAGAGCACCCTCTCTGTGACCACCTCATGGTGGGAGGTGGGAAGTATAAGGAAGCTTTCATATGGATTCCTCCAGACTCCCCTTGTGTCTTTTTTCCTTATTATTTAGTTGTGCATTAATAATACATTGTTATAATAAATACTAGCCATAAGGACAACTTAGATGTTGAGCCCTGTTGTCCTTCTAGCAAGTCTTTGAACATAGGGATGGATGTGGGGACCTCTGACAAACTCGCTGTGGTTATTGGTAAGATTAAATGGGGTAAGGAATATTAAAGATTTCAGCACAATGCTTCTAACAATGTAAGTATGCAGCAAATCTTACGATTTACTAAAGGGCTTCCCATCAGCTCTGTATGGGATAGCAGTTGGTTTGGGGATCCCAAGTTAATCAGATTGACTGAGTGTATAGGTCATATCCAAGTCTCAATAGACATATAGGGATAGGTCGGCATTATAGGGACTAGAGTTGAAATTTAGCTTGGTAATGCTCATTGCAGTTGCTTGAAACCCTGGTCCTCCTCCCTTATCTTTTCCAAAGCCAATAGGAAATGCAGAATGCTAGCTAATGACTTTTCTGTTCTTGTCAACAACGGCCTCACCCCACCAACCACTCCATTCAAAGCCATTGACCTGAACTTGTTCTTTATCTTTCTGAGCTGAAACCATTTCACATTTGCAGTGACCTTCCTCTCCCATCAGTGTGTCCACTAATCATGAACTGTCTCACATCCTCTCTCTGGGAAGTGAGAAGAGAGTACTCAGAGTCTGTGGGGCTCTCCTTTCAGGGAACAGTGTTATAGTTTAAAGTGGATGTGAGTCTGAAGATCTTGATTCTGCACTACAGCTTTGCCTCTAATTTTAAGACCTTGAGCAAGTTACTGAGATTTCCAGAAGCTCTATTTGGTAATCTGTTATACCAAGGTAATAGCTTATTTATTGAGGGTTATTTGCTGGGCTAGGGTGAGATGGAGGCACAAAATGAGTTCATATGCTGGTGAAAACACTGTAAAGACATCAAAGTTTGCTTTATCTTCATACTTGTTTCTGTTGTTATATTTTGTTTCTCCAAGTAGATAGCAAACTCCTTGAAGGTTTGGGCTGCCTCTTCTACACCTTGACATTCTCTGTGGTGGTTAGCAAAGTGGTGTGCTGATATATGGGGCTCAGTTATGAATTTTGTAAAGTTCATTAATGAGGACCTGAGAGTTTGGAGACAGTAGATCATAGATACTTGGAGGAAAAAAAAAGCACTGGATTGAGAGTAACCACTTTATGTGCAGAACAGGAGCTAAAGAAGTAGCAGATTTTCAGGGTTATTATGGGGAAGTCAAGTCTTCTACTTTTATGGTTAAAGGCTCCTTCATTATAGCTGCTTTAGAAATAAGTACCATATTGCCCTGTGATTTTATTTCATTAATTGTCAGATGCTGGTGGTATTTGAGGCAAACAACCCTTAGATTTCCATTTTACCTTTATCATTGGCAAGCATTTATCATGGATAAGGCTATTAAGTTCTTTAGAAGCTTTTTCTCATGGAGATCTAAAAAGAGCCATATAGTAGTGACCTATTAAACTGCAGTATTATAAAGAAACCATAATGTAGTTTATTATTCAATAATAATGAATTATTTTAGCCATTGTTTTATTTAACATTTATGTAATTCTCTGTGTCAGAATATTTTATAAAAACTTTATATACATATTGTCTGTTTTAATGCATCTAACAGTTTGTGGTAGCTGGGATTATTATTCCATTTTTCAAACAAAAACACTCAGGCAAGGAATGATAATCTAAGATCACACAGCTATATAAATGGTTGTGCTTACAAAACCAGTCAGTCTGGCTCTATAGTAGTGTCTGTGCTCTATGATTATCTGTGTACTTAACTATTTACAGATATATTCATCCGTGGTAATGTTGTGTTAATTATTTGGGGGCCAGTGTGATGGCATGATTCAAAATATCAAAACAAAAACCTGTTTTATGGGTTGGCAAATTTCTATGGTGTATTTCTCTTTGCATCCCTCTATTTTCATTTCTCATTGTAATTAGGTTCAAGAAGGCAAATAAATTGGTGGATTATAAAATATGGTTATATTAGAAATGCTTGGTAAATATCTCCAAACTCTTTAAGTTAATGTCATGAGAGCAACTGGTAAGAACCTCGATAGCATATCCTTTGGTGCTGTTGTCAGTCTGCTTGATAGTCTCAGCATAGCTGACCTGATGTGCACTGTTGTTCATTTTGCACATCATCCAGCATTAAAAGTGTGAGATAGAAAAGAATGAAAAGAGTATGCTTTTTTTACTTATTCAACTAAATTATTATGCCTTGACCTTTTGACCAAATCAAATTCATCATCTCTCTCCCTGCACTTCCACCCATTTTAATATCACAGCACAGATTTAATGGATTGCGAGTCTGTGAGTAAGTAGTAAGAACATGGAGAAGAGTGGCTAATATGATTAAGATTTTATTTGTAGTTTAATGCCATTATAATTAACATTATGGAACTGGAGAAACCCGTGTGTGCACCTCCTCCTGGCAGATGATTTTAAGTGGGGAAGAAAGGAGATTAAATTGTAAATGAAGACCCATTAATTGAGATTGTTTTTACATCTTGTATCGTTGGATTCATTTGTTTGTCTCATGAACCACAGTTAATTTAGTAAGAAAAATAAGCAATGTATTTAAGAAGCACTCTAAATAAATTTTTTTGCAGAGCTTTAAAGTACTTTTTACAGTACAGATAAAATACTATTCAGATATCTTTAAAATGGAAGGTGTTTTAGTGAAGTCAGAACACAGGTTTGCCGCACTATCCAAAGCAGACCGTTCCTATCAGACCCTTCATGGGCTGAAATGGCATAAAGTGAATTGTATCCTCTGCTTTCCAAAAGTTCACTTTATAATACTTCACTTTTACAAAGACATTAATATCTTTTTCCCTAACCAAAAGAAATCTGAAGAGGATTTTCACTTCTACGAAAAAAGCCATTACCATACTAATGTAAGTCTTTTGAAAAAGTGAAGTGGCATAAGGCAAATTAGGAGAAAGGGAGGGATACCTGCATTTCTTTTTTCAAAGACTTTCAACAGAATTTAAAGTTAAGTAAATGAAAAAAAAATGGTTTTGTATAGAGAAAAGCATTTTCAATTTGTTGCAAGTGATTCCCCCCTCCCAAAATGAATTGGTCAATTAATTATATAATCATTTAGCTAAATTTGGATCCGACCCCTCTGGCCGAGGGGCTGGCTCTCTGTGGCCCCTTGGTCAAATCTGGTCCTCCACTTTTTTATGTATTGCCCACAAATAATGTTTTTTTGTATTTTTAAGTAGGTAAAAAAGACCAAAAGAAAAATATTTCTTCACCCATGAAAATCATAACATTCAAATATCAGTGTCTACAAACAAAATTTTATTGGGATATAACCACAGTCATTTGTTTATGTATTGTCAGTGATTGTTTTCATGTTATGACAGTGTGGTTGAGTAGTTCTGATACAGATTTTTTATCTTGTAAGGCTGAAATTGTTTACCATCTGGTCCTTTACAGAAATATTAGCAGACTCCTTCCCTAGCTGGTAAAGAAAATATAACATCAACAGTGATAGTAAAACAGTGATTAAGTGCTTTATGCACATTATTTCTAATATTTATAACATGACTGTGGTATGGACATAATTATCTCCATTTTACAGGTTAGTACACTGAGGTTTTGATTAAGTAATTCTCTTGATTAGAGCTGGGTTTGGAAGACCATTTTTAACTATAACTAATTGTAATAAATGTGAATGACTAGAATCTGGAACTATTGTAAAACAGCATTGTAAGTGTTTTAAAGAGGGTGTTGTGTCTTCTATCATCATCCAATTAATAGTTATTAATGAGGGTTGGGTTGATTGAGTTGAAAGCAATTATTCCAGTATTTGGAACTTATGACATGTACTATTAATTTATAGCTCTCTACAGGGGGAGAGTTCATAATCCATTTTGATAGTAGACAGTAGAATCATTTACTGTGTCTGTATGGATTCGGTTTTCCTCTGCTTTATGTAAAAAATGAATACAAATTGGCGCAACATTCATTTTGAGAGCTCTAATACACTCGTCCTTCAGAATTGGCCTGCAGGGCCTTGCTGTAGAAATTGTTGCTGCTCGCTCATTTGTTGTGAAAAAAAAATTGGCAAACATGGCTATTCATGGAAAGAGTTTATGGAGTGCCTTATGGAAGGTGGCAAGAAGTTACTGGTGTTCTCTATCATTGATCTCTACCTCCGTTGCTGAACTAGAGAGAATCACAGTAAACAATTATTGCATTAGGATGTGATGATGATGAGTTTTGTGGGTTATTAGAAAATGGTTTAAGAGGAGGTCCATTTAACAGAGTACTTAGACTAACTATAAGCCTGGTAAAGCCTGTTTCAAGGGCTTCCTGAAATCCAGTATTAAAAGACAGATTAAATGAAACATGTTAGGTAAACTGCATTTTAGTTTGCAAAAATCCTTAGCCTTTTTGAATAGACCCTTCTTTGGATCAAGGCTGTACTTACACAGTGCTAAATACCCGGATAACAGTCTAACATTCATATACTTACCTAGATACTTAAAAAAAATGTCTACTCTTTTAGATTTCTTGAGGTATAGCTGATAGATGGTAATCTAGATAATGACTTGAAGGCCGAGCCTGTGTTTTATAGTATCTTCAGTGTCTAGAAAAATGACTAAATAATAGTATTATTTAGCTAACATTGAACACTGTATGTCAGGAGTTATCTTAATTTTATTACAATTAATACCTCATTTAATTGTCAAAAAATCCACTGGTTTTAATAATTTCAATATTAATAGAGTTTACTGAACCACATAAACACTCAAAAGTGTCTGAAATTAACACTCATGAATCTCTAACTCTGAAACCTGAGATCTTTTCGATGTGCTGTGTTGTAGAGCATGCTCTAAATGTTTGATGAGTGGATGCATGAGTAATATGAAAGAGACAGTAGTTGTAATCAGGAAAATATCATCATGGAACTTGAATCTGTTTTCAATCTAAAGATTCTTGCCTCTTAATTTTAATACTGTTATCATCATTATTAAGTTTTCCCATGGATCCTACTCTCTTCATTTGCTTTGAAAAAGAATCATTCTAGGAAAATCCAAGTTATGACTTACTGAATGAATCAGTTGCTACCTGTCCTACACAGCAATGTGACTGGCAGCAAAGGTGTCATATTTTTGCTCCAATTTAGATGGATTACAAAGGAGCAGTTGTTCCAAATCCATTGTTGAGGTAAAACTAAATATTAATAGGACCTCAAGTGCCATACAGTGTATGACTTGAAGACTTCTCATATATACCTTCAACATTTTTCACAGCAATGCTGCTGGTTAGGAAGACAGATATTTTATAGCTAAGGAAAGGGGCTCAAAAGATTTAAGTGGTTTGTCCAGGTAACCCAATTAGAAACTCAAGCCTTCTGACTTCAAGACCAGTGTCTTGTTTTGAAGAGGGAAGATCAGAACCCACATAATGAGAGTCAGCCAGTTTTCCTAGTGAAGATGAGATTGTACAGATACATGGGTTCTTCCCTTTTGGAGAACTAGTTAGTTACTGGAACCATCAAAACACACACAAGTTCATACAAAGCAATGTGTGGTATTTACATATATCATATATGTAATGAGTCAATATAATGTGAACCAAATGTAATTTCAACTTTTCTACAAGTCACAATGGAAAGTATGAAGATAGGTGAACTTTTATCTAATACAATGTATTCAAGTATAACCAATATGTGCCAATTATGAAAAAGGTACTTTACACTCATTTCTTGCACATAATCTTCAATCCTTACTAGATACATACCAGCATTCAATAGTGACATATGTTTAGTGGTTACTCTTCTGTACAGCACAGGTCTAAACAGCAGGATAGTATGACCTGGCTTTTCTACTTAGGTATGAAGAAGATCTGAGAAAAAAGGAAGGAAGTTTTCCTACTTCATTCCTTTACATCCCCCATATTTTGTCATTCAGATGATCTCCTTTAAATTTAAATGTCTTTTCATATTTTTAACCTAACTGGCTAGTCATCTTACTATTTGATATTCAATCATCTGGTAGTTTCTATTCTCAAGAGTTCTCCGAGGAAGCAGTGTATCTGTGCAAGGAAATACATAAACATGACTAGAGTGATTGGAACAAAATTAGAAGATTCCTGAGGAAAATTTGCTGCTGTAGTTTAACAAATGCACTTCACCAACATCCAAGGCTCATGAGAAGCAAATTGGTTATTTTGGGTTAATGTCAAATGAATGTGCTTCTACTTTATTTTCTCTTTTTGTTGTTCTGCTAAAATGAATGCTTGATAATGGTTAGAAAGTAATTTTTTTTTGGTATCATTAATCTACAATTACCTGTGCAACATTATGGTTACTTAACTACCCACTTCATCAGGTCCCCCCCACCTACCCATTACAGTCACTGTCCAACAGTGTAGTGAGATGCTATAGAATCACTACTTATCTTCTCTGAGTTGTACAGCCCTCCTTGTGCTGCCCAAAATTATGTCTGCTAATCGTAATGCCCCTATTTCCCCTTTATCCCTCCCTTCCCACCCATCCTTCCCAATCCCTTTCCCTTTGGTAACTGTTAGTCTATTCTTGGGATCTGTGAGTCTGTGGCTGTTTTGTCTTTCAGTTTTTTTCTTTGCTCTTACGTTCCACATAAGAGTGAAATCATTTGATACTTGTCTTTTTCGGGTTGGCTTATTTCACTGAGCATAATACCCTCTAGCTCCATCCATGTTGTTGCAAATGGTAGGATTTGTTTTCTACTTATGGCTGTATAATATTCCATTGTGTATATATACCACATCTTCTTTATCCATTCATCTACTGATGGACACTTAGGTTGCTTCCATTTCTTGGCTATTGTAAATAGTGCTGTGATAAACACAGGGGTGCATCTGTCTTTTTGAAACTGGGCTGCTGCATTCTTAGGGTAAATTCTTAGGAGTGGGATTCCTGGGTCAAATGGTATTTCTATTTTGAGTTTTTTGAGGAACCTCCATATTCCTTTCCACAATGGTTGAACTAATTTGTATTCCCACCAGCAGTGTAGGAGGGTTCCTCTTTCTCCACATCCTTGCCAACATTTGTTGTTGTTTGTGTTTTGGATGTTGGCCATCCTTACTGGTGTTAGGTGATATCTCATTGTGGTTTTAATTTGCATTTCTCTGATGATTAGCGATGTGGAGCATCTTTTCATGTGCCTGTTGGCCATCTGAATTTCTTCTTTGGAAAAGTGTCTATTCATGTCCTCTGCCCATTTCTTAATTGGATTCTTTGCTTTTTGTTTGTTGAGGTGTGTGAGTTCTTTATATATTTTGGATATCAACCCTTTATAGGATACGTCATTTATGAATATATTCTCCCATACTGTAGGATGTCTTTTTGTTCTACTGATGGTGTCCTTTTCTGTACAGAAGCTTTTCAGCTTCATATAGTCCCACTTGTTCATTTTTGCTTTTGTTTCCATTGCCTGGGGAGATATGTTCATGAAGAAGTTGCTCATGTTTATGTCCAAGAGATTTTTGCCTATGTTTTTTTCTAAGAGTTTTATGGTTTCATGACTTACATTCAGGTCATTAATCCATTTTGATTTTACTTTTGTGTATGGGGTTAGACAGTAGTCCAGTTTCATTCTCTTACATGTAGCTGTCCAGTTTTGCCAACACCAGCTGCTGAAGGGGTTGTCACCTCCCCATTGTATATCCAAGGCTCCTTTATCATATATTAATTGACTGTATATGTTTGGGTTAATGTCTGGATTTTCTGTTCTGTTCCACTGGTCTGTGGGTCTGTTCTTGTGCCAATACCAAATTGTCTTGATTACTGTAGCTTTGTAGTAGAGCTTGAAGTCAGAGAGCATAGTTCCCCCTGTTTTATTCTTCCTTCTCAGGATTGCTTTGGCTATTCGGGGTCTTTTGTGGTTCCATATGAATTTTAGAACTATTTGTTCCAGTTCAATGAAGAATGCTGTTGGTATTTTGATAGGGATTGCATTGAATCTGTAGATTGCTTTAGGTAGTTTAGACATTTTGACAATATTTATTCTTCCTAGCCAAGAGCATGGGAAGAATTTCCATTTGTTAGTGTCCTCTTTAATTTCTCTTAGGAGTGTCTTTTAGTTTTCAGGGTATAGGTCTTTCACTTCCTTTGTTAGATTTATTCCTAGGTATTTTATTCTTTTTGATGCAATTGTGAATGGAATTGTTTTCCTGATTTCTCTTTCTGTTAGCTCATCATTAGTGTATAAGAATGCAACAGATTTCTGTGTGTTAATTTTGTATCCTGCAACTTTCCTGAATTTGTATATTAGTTCTAGTAGTTTTGGAGTGGAGTCTTTAGGGTTTTTTATGTACAATATCATGTCATCTGCAAATAGTGACAATTTGACTTCTTTACCAATCTTGATGCCTTGTATTTCTTTGTTTTGTCTGATTGCCGTGGCTAGGACCTCCAGTATACTATGTTGAATAACAGTGGAGAGAGTGGGCATCCCTGTCTTGTTCCCAATCTTAGATGAAAAGCTTTCAGCTTCTCGCTGTTAAGTATGATGTTAGCTGTGGTTTTGTCATATATGGCCTTTATTATGTTGAGGTTCTTGCCCACTATACCCATTTTTTTGACTGTTTTTATCATGAATGGATGTTGAATTTTGTCAAATGCTTTTTCAACAACTGTGGAGGTGATCATGTGGTTTTTGTTCTTCTTTTTGTTGATGTGGTGGATGATGTTGATGGAGTTTTGAATGTGTACCATCCTTGAATCCCTGGGATGAATCCGACTTGATCATGGTGTATGATCCTCTTGATGTATTTTTGCATTCAATTTGCTAATATTTTGTTGAGTATATTTGCATCAATGTTCATCAGGGATATTGGTCTGTAATTTTCTTTTTTGGTGTAGTCTTTGCCTGATACTGGTGTTAGAGTGATGCTTGCTTCATAGAATGAGTTTGGAAGTATTCCCTCCTCTTCTATTTTTTGGAAAACTATAAGGAGAATGGGTATTATTTCTTCTCTATATGTATGGTAAAATTCAGCAATGAATCTGTCTGGTTTTGTTTGTAGGTAGTTTTTTGATTATCGATTCAATTTCATTGCTGGTAATTGGTCTGTTTAGGTTTTCTGTTTTTTGGTTGGTTAGTCTTGGAAGGTTGTATTTTTCTAAGCACTTGTCCATTTCTTCTAGGTTTTCCAGCTTTTTTGCATGTAGATTTTCATAGAATTCTCTTATAATTCTTTGTATTTCTGTGGGGTCTGTTGTGATTTTTCCTTTCTCATTTCTGATTCTGTTTATTTGTGCAGATTCTCTTTTTCTCTTAATAACTCTGGCTAGGGGTTTATCTATTTTGTTTATTTTTTCAAAGAACCAGTCTTGGTTCCATTGATTTTTTCTATTGTTTTATTCTTCTCAGTTTTATTTATTTCTTGTCTGATCTTTATTATGTCCCTCCTTCTGGTGACTTTCGGCCTCATTTGTTCTTCTTTTTCCAATTTCAGTAATTGTGTCTTTAGACTATTCATTTGGGAATGTTCTTCCTTCTTTAGATAGGCCTGGATTGCAATATACTTTCCTCTTAGAACTGCCTTTGCTGCGTCCTACAGAAGTTGTGGCTTTGTGTTGTTGTTGTCATTTGTCTCCATGTATTGTTTGATCTCTGTTTTAATTTGGTCGTTGATTCATTGATTATTTAGGACCATGTTGTTAAGTCTCCGTGTGTTTGTGAGGCTTTTTGTTTTCTTTGTACTATTTATTTCTAGTTTTATACCTTTGTGATCTGAGAAGTTGCTTGGTAGAATTTTAATATTTTTGAATTCACTGAGGTTCTTTTTGTGGCCTAGTATGTGGTCTATTCTTGAAAATGTTCCATATGCCCTTGAGAAGAATGTGTATCCTGTTGCTTTTGGGTGTAGAGTTCTGTAGATCTCTGTTAGGTCCATCTATTCTAGTGTGTTGTTCAGTGCCTCTGTGTCTTTACTTATTTTCTGTCTGGTTGATCTGTCCTTTGAAGTGAGTGGTGTGTTGAAGTCTCCTAAAATGAATACATCGCTTTCTATTTCCTCCTTTAATTCTGTTAGTATTTGTTTCAGATATGTCGGCGCCCCTGTATTGAGTGCATATATGTTTATAATGGTTATATCCTCTTGTTTGACTGACCCCTTTACCATTATATAATGTCTTTCTTTATCTCTTGCTACTTTCTTCGTTTTGAAGTCTATATTGTCTGATACAAGTACTGCAACACGTGCTTTTTTCTCCTTGTTGTTTGCATGAAATATCTTTTTCCATCTCTTTACCTTTAGTCTGTGTATATCTTTGGGTTTGAGGTGAGTCTCTTGTAAACAGCATATAGATGGGTCTTGTTTTTTTATCCATTCTATTACTCTGTATCTTTTGATTGGTGCATTCAGTCCATTTACATTTAGGGTGATTATCGATAGACATGTACTTATTGCCATTGCTAGCTTTAGATTTGTGGTTACCAAAAGTTCAAGGGTAGCTTCTTTACTAACAGTCTAACTTAACTCTCTTGTTAAACTGTTATAAACACAGTCTGATAATTGTTTATTTCTCTCCCTTCTTACTCTTCCATCTCCATTCTTTTTATACTAGGTGCTTTATTCTGTACTGTTTTACATTTCCTTTTATTGTTTTTGTGGATAGTTGATTTTACTTTTTCCCTTTAGTTAGTATTTGGATGTCTCCTTTCTTTGCTATGATTTTATTTTCTCTGGTGACATCCTTTTAGACTTAGGAGTGCTTCCATCTAGACCAGTCCCTTTAATATATCCTGTAGAGGTGGTTTGTGGGAGGCAGATTCCCTCAGCTTTCACTTGTCTGGGAATTGTTTAATCTCTCCCTCAAATTTACATGATAATCATGCTGGATACAGTATTCTTGGTTCAAGTCATGCCATTCTCTTCTGGCCTGTAAGGTTTCTGTTGTGAAGTCTGATGATAGCCTGATGGGTTTTCCTTTGCAGGTGATCTTTTATCTCTCTCTCGCTGCCTTTAATACTCTGTCCTTGTGTTTGATCTTTGCCATTTTATTTATTATGTGTCTTGGTGTTGTCTTCCTTGGGTCCCTTGTGTTCGGAGATCCGTGGGCTTCTGTGGTCTGAGAACTATTTCCTTCCCCAGCTTGGGGAATTTTCAGCAATTATTTCTTCAGAAGCACTTTCTATCCCTTTTTCTCTCTCTTCTTCTTCTGGTACTCCTATAATGTGAATATTATTCTGTTTGGATTGACCACACAGTTCTCTTAATATTCTTTCATTCTTAGAGATCTTTTTATCTCTCTCTACCTCAGCTTCCCTGTATTCCTGTTCTCTGATTTCTATTCCATTAACAGTCTCTTGCACCTTGTCCAGTCTGCTCTTAAGCCCGTCGATCGCTTGTCTCATTTCTGCATTGTCTTTCCTCATTTCCTCTCTTAGCTCTTGCATATTTCTCTGTAGATCCATCAGCATGGTTATGACTTTTATTCTGAATTCTTTTTCAGGAAGATTGTGTAAGTCTGTCCCATCAGGTCCTCTCTCTGGTTTGTCTGTGTGATCCTTGTCTGGACCATATTCCTCTGTCTTTTCATGGCGATAGGAGTGGTTGCTCTTAGGTTCCACATGTGTCATTTGGGAGAACAAAGTCCCTTCCTGCTTGTTGCTCTCTTTGACCTTTTCTTGGGCCTGAGCTCATTTCCTGCACACTTGCAAGCAATCTCTGGGATAGTCCCGTGAGCTGCCTGTGTGTAGGGCCTTCTCAGCCTAGCCCATAGGACTGCAGGGGTTTGCTGCCTCGCTTGATGCATTCTCGTCCCCTTGGTGCCTTCCAGCCCTTGTTCTGGGTTCTGGAGCCCTTCCCACTTAGCTGTGTCCCTGCTCGGAGGGGATTCTATGTGGTTGTTGTGGGAAGGGCCACTCCTCCTCTGTTCCGCAGCCATGGCGGCTCCGCCGGACCCTTTGCAGCGCTGGCCTGGGCGGAATGAATGGCAGGCTGCTGATCTCTGTGTTAAGCCTCAGCACTGCTGCTTTGCCCAGCTGCCGGCCAGGGGGTCCGAAATTCCCCAAGACTCCCAGCTTGGTGGGCTGAGTATGCTGGGATGATTTTGTTCCGCAGTTGGGCCCTTGTCTCTTTCAGACTTTTAAAGAAGCACCCACTTTACTTTTGTCCCGGGGAGCTGGCTGAGGGGACCCGCTTGCAGTGTCCATCTCGGATCCTTCCCTTCTGTTTGTCTAATCTCCGATCCACCACACGATGTGTGTCTGTGCTCCTGGTGCAGATCACCAGGGTTGATTATTTGGCGGGCCTGTGCTTCCACTCCCTCCCCACTCTTGATTCTTTTCCTCCTGCTGGTGCACTGGGGTGGGGGAGTGATTGGGTCCCGCCGGGTCGTGGCTTTGTACCTTACCCGCTTCATGAGGCCCAGAGTTCTCGTAGGTGTAGCTGTAGCCTGGCTGTTGTACTGTATCTTCTGGTCTCTCTTTTAGGAATAGTTGTATTTGTTGTATTTTCACAAATATATATGGTTTTGGGAGGAGATTTCCGCTGCCCTGCTCATTCCACCATCTTCCCAGAAGTCTGGTAAGAATGTAATTTAAATGTAGAAGGAGAAGAAAAAGCCAGAAAACATTTAAATTGTTCTTCAACTAATTCATTCTATAATGTCCTAATAAAATTATGATAATTTTGATCCAGATTACTATGATTTTAGTATTTTCCCTAGTCTTTCGGCATTTATCATTTCAATATAAAACATGCCTGGTAAATTGACATATATGATTGTACATAAGTTGTACATTTTTATAAAGAAATTTTTCCAATTGTCAGAGCTTCCCAGAAAGCATTTAAATATCATGTTCTAGATACAGAAATGTACAGTGTACACATGCTTTTTTTACCTAAATGAATAGGAGACTCTACTTGTGTGAAATTTTGTAGCATTTCCTAAAATGACTTGATTATGTCATCATCATCTAATAACGATAGTAACAATTACATGAACAACTAAGATTAGTTGGTGCTTTCTTGCCATTAATGCTAGTATGATGCAGGTTTTGTGCTGTACACTTCACATGCATTATTTCATCGAGTCCCCCAACAACCTGATCTATGTAGCTGTTACAACCAGTGACACTTGCGTCCATAACTGTATATCCCTAGACGATATATTTCTAGAGCAGTCATTTATGAGTAAAAAAAAAAACTGCTCTTTTACTTTTTGTTGGTATTGGTAAATTACCCTCCTGTGAATTTGTACCATGGATCCACCCACCAAAAAATGTATGTGAGTATCTGTTACCCTGCACACTCACCAACACAGTGAAAAGCTTCTCATCTTTGCCAGTTCAGCAGATGAAAGGCATGAAGTGTGAAAATATTTTTGTTTTTACTATATTTTCTATTGTAATTGAGATTATGTCTTTTCCATAGCTCTTACTGCTCTCCACTCTGAAGATCCCTGCGAAGGGATTAAAAAGCTTTATATGAGATGACTTTGTTGTGGAAAGTCATCAGAAGAAATGAGTTGAGGAAGCAATGTAGGAATTTTTTGACCTTGCCAGGTAGATTATACTTTTATAAAATGTCCTATTCTCCTTTCTGAGGTGGTTTGAGCACTTTTGATAGAAATCTGTTTGTTCCCACACTAAGAAGTTGGTTAGTGGGGCACCTTTTAGGAGTGTTCAAAACATTCAAGCATGGTTGGCAATGGCGGCCACTGTCATCATGTTTTTAAACTAAATGGGGGTCAGACTGGACTGTTTGGAGATGTGACAGTTATTAAACATATACCTGCGGAAACCCCAAAGTGATGCTAAGAACTGATGGACTTTTATTTTTGCAGACCATATTTTTAACTGATCCAGGACCAGAATCTGCTGTTGACCCTTTACTCAATAAAATCATATGAATATTGAGTATTTTATTGTCAGTAGATGGCATTCTTGACTGGGAACATATTTCATAACTTCACCTTGTGGCCTCTCCATAACCTCTTTCTTAAGTGGTCGATTAAAAAGTTTTCTGTCTCCTTGTTTTTTTCAGTCATGTTTATTTTTGTATTCTCCCTCATGGCTATGTGCATTGTCTATCACAGACAGTTTGTTTGATCTAGGCACACACAATTCAGCATGTAGTACTTGACTTTGGAATGTTACCACTTAAGGATTATCTCCAGTGACTGAAGACATGGATGACATTGAAAATGAAATCTCTTGAGATTCTTCAGACCATGTTCTTTGTGCTTATTTTAGTGCTCTCTCTAATAAACTTTTTAATGAAAAAGCAGCTGGATAGAATCATCTTAGAAATCATAGTTATTATCTCTTGCAGAGACTTGAAGGTCATCAGGCTCACCCCTCTAATTTTGTTGATGAAGAATGTCATTAGAGAAGGGACTTTTCCGAGAAAGTTGTTGGAAAAATCATGAATTCCTGATCTGAGCCCCATGAATTCTCTCTTCTCAAAATTATGCATGTCCTGTTGAAGTAAGAAGTGAAATAGGCAGCAAAAAGGTAAAAGAAAGAGTTGGCAGCACTTCCGCACCATTTCTGGTATTCCATTTGACTCCGTGCTCTGTTAGATGCCAACAGATTTTTTTCTTTTCAGATGATAATTTGCCAGGTATCTTTTAGATTCTGAAAGGACAGCCTACTGTCTGGCAATAAAACCAGTAATAGATATGAATTAAAAGTTCTTTGTTGCATCTAGCTAAGACTTAGAAAACTTCATCTGTTTGCAGACTTTGTCTCCTTACCACATCTATATACAGAACTACAGACAGGCCTTAATTCCTTGGACACTGGACCAAGAAATGTTTGACAGGACTTTATGCTGATATATCTCATACAAAAGCACATTAAATGCCCTTTTATGGAGCTGACAAGCCTGGGTACAATATCTAGAGTTAGGAAGAATTAAAATCATTTCCTTTAGCATGGAGTAGTTGCACTGTTGATTGCCTTTATCACAAAGAAATTTTATTTTAACCTTCATCAGTTACTCCAAAAGAAGCTTGATCATTTTGTGAGTGTGGTCCTCACAAAGAGCATGTTGCTTGTGTCTTTTTTCCTTTTCTCCTTTTCTCCTACTAAGTCAGGAGCAACCATCTCTGCCAGAGAATTACTTGATTGCACTTCCAATATACCTCAGCCACAAAAGATCCAAGTTTATGCTAGATGGGGAGCAGATACTTGTCTCTCTTGTTGCTTGAAGCTTTGACAAAATCTATTCACTTGCTTTGAATAGTATTGCTCTGAGTTTATTTTTGCTTGGGAAAAAAGGCCATAGTTATTTAGAAAAATTGAATTCTCATTTATCTTGGCTTATCTGTGTTATTATAAGCTCTGTTGCCTTAAAACTTACTCAGAACTAACAAAAGAACAGAGTGGCTGAGAAGACCCATAAATCTGTACATTTCAGAAACAAAAAAGATTTATTTTTCTTCATTCTACTTGCCTTTTGAGTAGAGTTGAATTGAATGATTATTGTGAATAGCATGAGATTTAATGATGCCAACATTATCAATTTGTACATTTATCCAGGTGTGAAGGATCGTACATACCAATATAATCCAAAAGCTGTTTCGATTAAGCAGCTTATTAATATAAAAGTTAATTTCAATGCAGTCACACATACACAGAAAACCACAAATGACTGTGTAGGGAGGGAATATCTTGCCTTTTCAGTATGCTACAGTAAATATTTAAAAGAAATATGTCAAAATTTTGAAGACATTAAACATATTCTGTATCAGTTTATTTTTCTCACTTTTGTATCAATTTCTATTGTTTTAATACATTTTTTACCTTTCTATATGCTTATAATAATATTTTGCCCCAGTGCAAATTGCAAAGCTTCTTGTCATTAGGGGGAGCTTTGCTGTCCTGTATGAAAACACATAATGTATTTTGCTTAATGGTTATTATGCTTCTACAGAGAGCTAAATTTCAGTAAAATGTTCTCACTAGATTTAAATTTTTAATGATTTAGAAGTGACAGGAGCATCTAGTCCTGTGCATGTTCTTGGGCTAATTCATTTATTTTCTATCACATACATCCACTCAACTCCCAGGTTTTCTGTGAGCACTGTGAGAGAGGTGTTGCAGTAGGTCCTGGGATACAAATGTGAGTCCCATTCTGCCTCAAGGCAGATGTAGTTTAGTTACAGGAGATGTATCAGTAAATTAGTCTAGCATTTCATGAAGGAAATACTGCAATGCAGAGATAAGCCATTTTAATTCAGCAGAGGGCTTGCAGAGTTGAGGTTTTTGGAGGTGGGTTTTGAGGGGTAAGTTAATGAGTGCTTCCTTAGGTATATAATATAGTATGAATTTCACACAGTACTGTGAAATATCTTTGGAGAAGCAACATAGTCATCACAAAGTTACAAGATGGTCTCATTGGAAGAAATTGTCCAGTTTACATCATCTGGATCATTGCCAAGGCTCTGTAATTTAGTATGAAGTACACTGGAGTTGGACATAGGTGGTCTCTTTCTACTGTATATTAGCAATGCAACCACACAGCCAGACACTGAACCTCTCTTGCCCTGCTTACTTTTCCGTCAACTGGAGATAATACCAGCAGGTGCTCAGTAATCATTTGACTTTATGTCCAAAAGAGGTCATGTATCTGGAAGCATATCACAAATGGAAAAGCACTATAAAATGTGACATCTTTTTTTTGTGTATGTTTTGTTCCACACCCATTATTTTCTTTTCATTGAATTACAGGTGGAGAGTAAATAATTTTGTTTTAGTTTCAAAAAGCAATTTGCATTTTATAAGGGTCATTATTGGACCCTATACCTTTAGGGACTCAGGAATAAATAATTTTGTTTTAGTTTCAAAAAGCAATTTGCATTTTATAAGGGTCATTATTGGACCCTATACCTTTAGGGACTCAGGAATAATCTTAAATACTTTCCTCAGCAAACAGCATGGCTTATGTTCCATTCGTACCAACATACTTTGGTAGAAATGAAGCATATAAAGGGTATGCCCCAAACTATCATTTTCATTCATGTATTTGTTTTAAATTTCACTCAGTAACATCTATTGAATGTCAGGCTCCATGCTAGGCACCAGGGATATGCAATATAGATGCCACCCTCATTTAATTTAGAGTGCAGTGAGGGCTAAAGTCATAAATCACATAATCACATAGCTCACCTCTTATAAATGCTTTGAAGAAGCAAATGCTGTCCTATGAGAGCATAGTATATTATGAGGTCCTGCCTTAGGGTGTAAGAGAAAGCTTCTCTTAGAAAGTAAAGGTTAAGTGGGAGTCCACTGAATGAATAGGTGGGAATGTATTAAGGGAGAGAACATGCTAGAAATATGTACAAAAAATATGTACAAAAGCCCTGAAATGAGAAGGAACATGGCAAATTTGCTGAACGAAAGCACTTTAATGTATCTGGAGTGTGGAGGTCAACGTGGAGGGAATACTTGGCAAAGCCTAAATGATGCAGGGATTTGTAGATCAATTAAATACTTAGGTCTTTTTTTCTATGAATAAATGGAATACACTGAAACTTTTTTTCTACGAATAATGGGAAGACACTGAAATCTTAAGAGGACTGTGGTCGGGTGGGGTGAACATATTAACTTATAGGAGGGTACAAGATAGGCAGGATCAGGAGTGAGTGAAGTGAGAGATACTGACATTTTGCAGGGAGCTGGTGGTAGAGATGGAGAGCTGTGAATGAAGTTAAATGATCTGGACTTAGCAGTGTATTGGCTGCTTATTGGATGTGAAGAAAATAATGTATGTGTCTCCTGTCTTTCTGGCTTGGGAAATTGGATGAATCATGGTGGTGACATTCACTGCCAACATTGGAAGTGGACCATTTGGGGGGAATGTGATTGCATTCAGACATGTTGAGTTTGACATTCCTGTAGAGTGTCTAGGTAGAGATGTCAGCTAGACAACTGGCTGCATGGATATGGAGCTCAGAAAGAGAATCTGAAGACAAAATAAAGTTGTCATGTAAACGTGAATTTATTTGTGTTGAGTCCAAACTATAATCAAATGTGACCTGGACTTTAACTTTAGAAAGGTTTAAGTATAAAATTTTTGAGAAGAAAAATAGGGATTTGTAAATCTTAGATAGCCCTTATACCATTTAGTATTTTTGTAATTTTGGTTTATTTAATCTTTAAAAGTTAGATTTCAAGTATTTAAAAATATATTCTGATCTAAAAATTTGGCAGTGTTTTTAAAGAAATGATAAGGTAGTTGTGTTCATGAAGTTTTATAAGGAATTAATATTGTTATTTTTTATGATCTTATGAAATTTATCTCAATTTCAGATAAGACAGTTTTGACTTTTCATATAAAATCAAATACTTAATTTTGCTTATTTAAACATATTGCAGTATTGGTATCTCGTTCTCATTTTAGGTACTTATAGATCTGTCTGTATGCCTTTCTGGTAGATTTACTGTGACAATTTTTTTGCTCATCGGGGTAACTTGTTTCACAGGATAAGGAATCGTGATAAGATAAGGTTTTTTGTAATTCACTGAGAAAAACTTTTTCTAACATGACTTGCTTAAAACTTTCTGAAAACCAGTGATACCACTAGAATGCAACTGACTACTGAAAAAAAGGCTAGGAATATGCTTTACTCTAAAATCCATTTCCTTATTTGTAGGTGATGTGCGGTTGAACTTATGATGAATACCATGTTTGGGGGTATGTACCTTTATTTAAATAAGTAAATATATATGTGTCATACAATACATAAATATATAATCCTTGAGGAATTGTACAAAACTTTTGAGCATTGATATTAATTAGGACTTCTTTTCCTTGAGTTATGCAATCTATAGCTTTATCTTATCTAAATAATATATACAGAAAGCAATAGCAATGGATTTTATATTAAGCTATAAGATAATAGGTCATTTAAAATGTAATGGGTGGCCACAAAATTCATCTGCAAATAAAATTTTATTATTAAATTTCATTAACCAGTGCACGTTGGAATTTTACAATTTTCAGACTAGGAAAGTTAACTATCTTAAAATTATTATCTAAATAATCAAATATAATATTCAATGTGTTTATTAGTTTTCCCTCAGATATTTATTGGGATATAAATCTTTGTTGTTTTTTCTAAAACTTTATTAAATGTTTTTGCTATGTTAATTCTAATATTACCAAAATGTGCATTTTGGAACCTCACTTACCCATATAAAACATTGTTTTTGTTTTATAGTTTTGATTTTTATTGATGAGTTGACTCTGTTTCTAGTATGAAAAAATTCAATAATCTTTTTTCAACCTATCTTTGTTTTGTACACAGTTTTCTGTGTTTACTCCTTCTAGTTTAGTGCACACACCATATACTGGAGAATTTATCAGTTTGTTGTAACAATTAATATTTTTGTAATTCTGTGACAGTATATGATTTGTATTTGCTTACCCAATTGCAGATAATCCTGTGGCATTACAGGGTTTAATTTATGGGGAAGATCTTTAGACTTAAAAAGGATTAATGACCATTAAGAATGATTAATTAATCAGTATAAAATTGAGTCTTCACAGTATTAATGTCTGTCTCAGCTATATGCAGATACATGGACAGACACACATACCACCCAACCCCATACAGCAATGACCACACTATGACAAAGGGGATGGTATCCTCTGAAGCTCGGCCATCAGTCGTGGGTCAGGGATCTAGTGTCAAGCCTTTTGAGCTTGAACTTGCTTTTATGAGCAGTGGGATCTTGAACAGTTCGGTTTCCCGAAGGCTCGCTTTCCTCATTTGTATGGGTAGTGGACTAGCCCCTATATATTTTTAGTCTCCTTCTTCCCTAAAATACTTTCATTTCATACTTCCAAAGCTGTGAAGTTTAGAGGTGAATAATTTTGTAGTGGTAAAACTGCTGTTCAAAGGCCACAGGGTAAGGTAAATTTATTTATCAGGGTAAGACAGTAAAAAGGTACCATCAGTTCTTTGTCTAGTCAGCAGTGTTTCTGTGGATTGAGGAAGGTCGGCTCCCCCTCTGTGCCCCTTGGTCCTACCTGACATGGGGACTCAGATTGACTCATTTTGAAAAATCCCTTATTTTGAAAGAAACCCTCATAACCTTTTTCAAGGTTATCTTTTATCTGATTGGGATCTCCCTTCCTGGATAGGTTGCAGGCAGAAGAGCATTAAAATATCTATTTTCTTAGTGATTTCCTTTTCTAGATTTGAATAATTCACTCTATTACTCCAAGCTACTTGAGTGAAAGAATGTTATCTAGGAATGGTAATTTTAGTTCCTTTTGTTGGAAATTAGAATAATAAATGTACTGTGTTTTTAGTCTAGATACTAAGTCCTCATATCCTTTAATTTGGTCATTTAAAAAATTCTAAATGATGTTCAGGTGCCTTTTATATTGTGAGGTTAGATATTTACTTGAGGTATGTGATTCTTTTTCCTTTCCTTTATTTATTTTTTAAAGAAAAGTTTATCTGAAGTGGGTGAATAGTGGGAAACATCCATTTAAGTATTTGGCTAATTCTATATTGAATGCTTTTTTCCAATTCATATATTAATTTTAAACTCCCTATTCTGAACTTCTAACAACAGATATCAAATGACTACTGTTTCATATTGGAGAGGATTTTTATGAGCCAGGCCAAAGAATTCACTCCATAACTCGAACCACTTGCCTTACTCTGAGATTCTGTGATTTTACAATTTTAATCTGTTAGGTTAAATCTAAAAACTTGGCAGTTTTGTAGATGGAAAATGGTGAGATGGTGTCAGTTTTATCTGGATCAACTTACAAGTGAAATATTAGTTGTTCATTGTTTAGAAAAATATAACATCAGTGAAAATGGTAATGATAAGCAACAAAGCTTATTAAGACACTAACTTCATTTTAAAAACCTCGGTTATCATCATGAGTGCCAGATATTAAAAACCATATTTTAAACATCTGTAAATCAAATGGGAATAAAATGTTCTTTGCATGTCTTATTTCTTTTAACAGGGATTTTTTTTTCCTGTGTTTTATGAGACAAATCACAGGCATTACAGTTTGAAATCAATTTCATTGTTTTCTTCGCAATTGGTATATAGTTTTTGAATATTTGCAGTACATTTTAATGACTAATGAAGTACATGTTTGATTATATGCTATTAGTAAGAATATCTTTTTTACAGCAAAGGGTGGTTTTCGTCATGGCCTTGACAAAGGCAAAATATATAAGTGTTATTTCCCTTCTTCCCTTCAAAAGAATGCAAATCAGTATAAACAAATTTTAAGGGAAATGTTTAAAAATAAACAATTAAAATAATGGATATTCTTTATGTGTTACTAACTGAAATTTTATGAACATATAAATAGAGCACCTAGGTATGCTTATTTTCAGAGGCCAGTGTATTACTAATTAGAAAAGTTAAAAATATTGTAATTATTCTACTGAATTAATTCGATTTTCATTATCTACATTTTATTGCTAAGTATGCCAGGCACTGGGTAGATATTTATAATGCTGACACTGAGAATGTTCATACAAAAACTTTTCAGTTTTTCTGATCATCATCTCGTGTTCCTAATACTCTTGCTACCCACTACTTGCTTTTTCAACTCGGTGTTTGATGTCATCTCTCTGCCTTCTTTTATTCAGTTCCCTTTGTCAGGTGTACCCCATTCTTCCAGTCCTTACCTGTCAAAGTTCTATTTATCTTTCAGTGCCCAGTTTAACTTTTGACACTTCCACAAGGCCCATTGCTGTCAATGTGTCCTTTTGCAGTAGCTCACCGAAAGCATGTTGTGTGCCTTGTGAGCAACACATGCTCTCTCTGTCCATCTCATCTTCTTATTTGCCATGCCATTGGGTAAATCATCTCAATCATTTATTTAACTTCAAACACCGTTCCTAAGTGTTGAGAAGTACTAGGAAAATAAGAATGTCTACATTGGCATGCATGGTCTTATGTATGTTGGTGCTAGAAATAACACATTTAAAAAGGAATTGAGTAATTTATTTTATCAAGGATCAGGAGAAAATCTTTGATAGAAATCTAAAGGTGATAGATGCTTTCTTTGTTTCTTTCTCAGCTTCTTAACATCTATTTAATATTAATATTAATAACAGCAAAAATGCCAACAATAATGCAACTGTACTTTCAGAGGGTTTGCTGTATGTATTCACTTACTCTGTCTTATTTGATCCTCATATTATACAATGAGATCACTGATGGGGCCCAAGTTACACATTATTCAGATTTGGCCAAGTTTATTTATCGTGAACTATCTAATATTTTTTTCAAGCCTGAAATTATTCTTCTGTTAAGTGTTAGTTTTATGTTTGATGTCTGTGATCTCTTTGAATAATTTAAAAATAAAGTAAGGTCTGCAATATAGAATGTAATATCTTAACTTACAGCTATGTACTTAAAGCTATATCTTTTAAAACAAATACAGCTATTTTGTCAAAAGTCATGGCCTGGTGTCCCAAATTTCTTCATTTCACAAATCCCCAGTCCTTCCTGACAAAGAGATCAGATAAAAACTACCATGAGAGTATGGAGACTGAGAGTGAGATGCTCTTTCTAAGAAAAGTGACTAAGGTCCATACAATTAGGCTAAGCCAAGGTAACCAGACAAGACAGTGAACAGGAGGTAGAGAAAGAATGCTCAGTTGAGTCTACATGTTTCTCTCTTCAGGCCCTGTTTTCTGCACATTTTCCTCCAATCCATTAAGCTATACACTAGGCTATTTAGGGGTTACAGGAGCCAGTTATCACCCCTTTAAGCTAGTGTGAGTGAGGTTTTTGTTATCTGCAATTCAGTCCTGATTAATGCAGATGTAAGTCATTGATAAAACTGTACTCTTCCACTTTCTTCTCTACTTTCCATTTCTCTTTTCTTCCCTTCTTTCATTTCTTTTCTCCTTCTTCTCTTGCTACATTTCCCTTTATCCCTTCCCCTGTCATTTTTCCTGTTATCTACCCTTCATGATCCCATCCACCCACCTAATCCTCACTCACTGCTTAGCATATATTAAGCAACAGGCTTATGCTCTTAATAGCATATATTAAGCATTATGCTAGGTCCTGAGGACAAAAAGATAAATAACACATAGTCTTTGTTCTTCTTAGAATCAAGTTCCTGTCTTTGCTTTTAGGGAGTTAGTGTTCTGAACAGGGAGGCAGAGCTCAGGAGAAAAATGAGCAAAAATCCTAAAAAAGGAAATCCTTAAAACATATACTTAATACTTCATGTTGGAAGACGGATTCAAGATAGAAGGGATTAATTAGGAAGAAAATTAATAGAAAAGCTTGGAGTACAGATTATTTTAAGAGCAATTTTTCAATAGCTCAAGGCTGACTATATGTTCAGAATACATATCCATGCACCATAGCATGCATTATTTAAACTGGTAAAGATTTAAAAAAAAATTGTCCTTGAATAGTAGATGGAATCTTCTTTCCTCTAGTCTATTATGTATATAAGATACACCTAAAGAGGGACCTGGACACACCACACTTTCTTCTGTAGTAATAAGCATTGTGAAAGTAAAACCTAGAAGAATTATATGGGGCATCACAAAATAACTTGTTGCTTTTTCAGTTTATCATAATCTCACAAGAACCAGTAGCATAGGAATTTGGTGAAATTTCTATAACAACGAGCCACATGCAGGAATTCCATCCAAGTCCACACACGGACATTCCCAAATATGGTAGTGATTTGGAAACAAAAGATGGACCTTCTGAAGGTTCTAACCTGCAACATTTCCTATAAAATATTTCCACTAAAGTGCTTAGTTTGGCATGCAAGGTCCTGTGCAAGCCAGTCACCATCTACCTATCACCTCACCATCTCAGTCATCTGAGCTTATGTTTTTCTTTACTTGCACGCCTCAGCAAATGCTCTTCTGTCTCTTTGAATGTGTTTTTCTCTATCCACTGTCCTCTTAAACCCAGTAAACTCACTTTTTAGGGCCTACCTCTGTTAAAGCCTACCTCTTTGCAGGCCTACCCCTTTGAAGCTTTCTCTGATGATCCAAGGCAGAGCTGGTCCTCCTTTGTACTGTGCACCTTTTATGTGAGCAACCAGTACCTGGCTTGTTATTGTTAAATTTTTCTCTCTCAAATGAGACAGAGCTTTGTTAGAGGAGGAATCTTTATGGTCATCTTTATATGGCCAAGTTCCAGGCCCATGCATGGAGTATATTGAGGATTTAGTGCTTGTTAACTAAATTATGAATAAACAAGTGGGGTGGGATGGATGAGACACAGTGTGGTTCAGTGTGGACAACATAAAGATAATATTTTTCTGAAAAATAAGAAAAAGATAAAGGGTCTGATATTTCTATATGTACTATTCTAATACCTTTAGGTTTTTACATGTGGAGACTTTTTGTTCAAACTTTCATTTGATAAAGTAATCATGGTCATCATCATTTTTTATGATTGACATTCAGAAAGACTATTTAATCAAGATTAATATATGCTGGTGGCCCACAAAAAAATAATGGAAACAAAGCCAAAGCACTGTAATCCAGGCAGTTAATGTTTCAAGTATGAAAAGGTTTGACCAACCCACTGCAATATTATAATTAAAAAAAGTACTCTGAAGTCAAATAAGTTGAGAAATACTATATATGTGTTATTTTATCTGTCTTCTATAATATACACAAGTATGTTTCCATATTAAATACACTATGAAGCCCTGCAGCTAAAGATCTGTTATTATTTAAAATAGATAATGTATTTTGAGGCTAGAACATAGCTAAAGATCTGTTATTATTTAAAATAGATAATGTATTTTGAGGCTAGAACATATTAAAATATTAACATATTTTGAGGATAGAACCACTCCTGCTACTCCTTTGATAATCAGTATTCCACAGAAGTATTTTGGGAGTTGCTGACCTAACAGAAAATAAAACCATAATAGTTTATTAGGAAGAAATGAGACTGGGAGAATTCCTAAATAATTTGTGGTCTTAAGTTGCCATTTTCAGAAACCAAACCTAGGGCATAACAGACACATTAATGCAGTATTCATCACAGCTTAACAAACACTTTCTGAGTAGCTGTGTTGCACCAGGTACATTCTGACAATCTGAGGATGAATAAGACAGGCTGGTTGGTGAATATTACGACTGGTAGGTTCCAGGTGATGGTTCTCATATTTTCAGAAAAAGGCGATGATGGTGTGTATACTGAGTATGATTCTCTTGCTATAATTAATTTTTCAAAAGCTCAGACTCCCCTAAAATTCTTGTTACTATTCTTCAGAAGCACAGACTTTGAAGTAGGCAAAAGAAAATAGTTATGAACATTGAGTTTTAAAAATGTACCATTACATGTTTTTAAAACTCTTAACATTTTAATTTAAAAATAATTTAAAAATGTTGCACAGTTTTTCTCTTAGAGAAACTACTGTATGGTAAAAAATTCTAAATTTAACCTAACATTTCATTTTATTAATTGCGTCCCATTGGTCCTATGTCATGAAAAATGCTATACCTTTCAGCTACTCGTAACTAGGTATCATATCATTAATCATAAACTGTCCAGCTATGGTGAATTTTTCATATTTTTTAAAGAATCAGTACTTACATCCCAGTAGTAAATAGAGTTTCTTTTGAGAATTATCCTTTTCTTCCCACTCCTCCAGCTTCACCAGCAAGGGGCAGATAGGTACATGAGTGTGCGTTTGTTTTTGTTTTTACACACACATACATCATGCTCTCTGTCACCCACATCCTCACACTCTTAATACTGTCATGTCTTCCATGAACACCTTTCTGGATGTTAATTTCTCAGAATCTCAGTGGTCCTAATTATTTTCTTCAGGTTAAGATAGGATTCTTAACCTTATACTCTGTTAGGATTTCATTTAGCAACAGATCCATTTTCATTCAATGTATCCCATAATTCAACTTGTGCTATCTGGTTATCTTGGACATTCTCATTGTCCAATCATCCTACTCCCCCAAATTTTTTGACATTCATCGCAGAGATACAATAAAGTGCACATAATCATGCAACCATTTACTTATTCATTCAACAAACTGTCATCAAGGCAGAGTGCTAGCATTTGTAGGAATACTAATGAAAGTATTTTATAATACCCCTTATACTGAAGGGAAACTTTTAATGGGGATAGTTTTTGGCCATTATACTTAAAAAAAATCTTTTTAATGGAAAAATTGTTTTTGACATTTGCTTTAAGTAGCTTTCAGGTAGTTATTTTGATTCCGGCCCCTAAGTATGTCTAGAATGATGGAAGGCACATTTTTAACTGAGGATATTGGTTTGAAAGTGCAGCATAATCAGTATACTTAGTATTTGTAATTTGCATGTATTTTTATAACTGTTATAGGTAAAAGCTATTTTGGTAAATGAAAAAAAAAATAAGCTGCTATTATAGTTGTCAGAAAAGTTTTTTTTCCATCAACAAAGGAGAAAGGGGATGATGGATACGAACAAATGACTCTAATAGAAGATAGAATGCAAAATGAATTCCTAAAAGAGGTGTAGATAAAGTCTAATGGAGAATTCAGAGAAGGCAAAATTAATTCTCTCTAGCAGTCCAGGAAACGTTTTGTGGAAGAGGGTGGCATTGAATTTGCTCAGTGACTATGGTTGGGATATGAGTATATAGAGATGGTTGTGATGGTCACTGCATGCTAAGTATGTAGCACAGACAGAAACATGGAAACGTGTGAAGTCTTGGGGCATGGATGTGAACAGCAAGTGGAGGACATCAGTTAAGGTGCAAGCATAGATTATAGAAAGAAATGTGCCTATCAGTTTGAAGCTCATGTACATTGTGTTCTATATATGTAGGCCAGTGCTCTTTCTCTGTAAGGTAGATTTGCATACCTTTCTACCTGGCCATCATACATAGTCAATTCTGTTAGTAAGTTCTTGCTGATGTAGTAACTGCAATAATCCTTGAGTTATGCAGTCTTCACCAGCACTGATAGGGTTGAATGTTAAAAAAAAAAAATCCAAGTACCTGTTAAATCATCAAATGACATTGTGTGTTTATGAAATCAGATAAAAGAATTTCTATATTAGAGCAAATGTACTTTGCTGTACTTTTAGGGTTGTAAGGAGAGATTACTCTGCTTCCCTAAGAAGATTAAGCTGTCATATAGTTAAATATGGACTTGAAATAATGCTGCCAAAGCAGCTGCCTCTTGTGCTTGATGGTGATGATGATGGATGTTGATGGTTTTGAAATCAGTTTTGCAGGGCAAATTGCTATTTTTCTACTTTGGCTGATGTTGTAGTCTGGACGGGGAATTTCTTGTCATATTAGGTACCCTTTTTGATTAAGAGGGAAATTGCTAAGGACTATATTCTCTATGATAAAATGGCTCTAAAACTGAGCTGTGGGGCAAATGATTATAAGTTGCTCTATTCATATTAGTTGAGTGACAACAGTTATTCTGGGCTTTACCATACCGTATCATGGTAAATTATGATTTGGGTCCAGCAACCTGTATCTAGTCACAGAAGTGACAGAAACTGTGGTACCTAGAAAATCTGATAATAACGGTGCCTCACTAAAGTCTTCAAAGAATGTTCACACACATTAATATTCAGTGTTCTCTTAAAGCCCCTCAGGGCTTACGTACCTGTTGCCTCTTCCTCAGTTGCTCTTGCCTCAGATATCTGCATGGCTGGGCCTCTTACTGCTTTGGATCGCTCTCAGATACTGTCTCATCAGAGAGACTACACCACCTCTACTCTTCCCATTTCTACATGGCAGTTTTTACCACCTGATGTGTTATGTATTTATCCACTTATTGTCTCCCTGCTCACCTAGGATGTAAGGTACATGAGACCAGGGACTGATTTGTGTAGTGCTATGCACTGAGAACCTATTAAAGTTCCTGGCCCATAATAGGTATACATTTAATAATTACTGAATAATTAGCTGAATGACTTATATATTTATTTTATATAAAGAAGGCTAACTAATGTGCTCAAGATATTTTTTTAAAAGCTGGTTAATGTTTGACTCCAGAGTAGAGCTGAAGCTTTTTGGTTTATTAACGCAAATTGCTTTTGTTTGTATATGCATAATGCAGACAACAAGCAGACTTGAAAAGGAAGTAGAACATTAAGGACTTACTTTCAGATGCATTATTTTTATACCTCATTATATTCTACAAAAAAAGGAATCCATTTTGTTTATGCAAAGTCACTGGCAACCACTGTGATTCTATACCATTACACTGTGTAAACCTAAGCAGATGCTGGTCTGAAAAGTTAGTTTCAGAAAGAAAAATAAAACAAAACATTAACCAGCAACCCCCCCCCCCACCCCACAAATATTTTTTTAAAGGCCAATAACATTTGTATCCATTGGGTAAACATGATCAATCAAAGCTTTACAAGCTTTATATGGGCTGCTTCCTTAACAAATGTGTTTTTTGCCTTGGTCATTCATTACATCTGGAAATGGGATGGTGAGCTTGAGCACTTAGATCACTGAAAAGAACCACCTGGTGGATTTGTAAAAGGAAAATCCTTTTAAAGTGGCAAACATGTATTGTCAACCATGTACATAAAAGAGTATATTGTAGCCTGTTTATGTTTGTGTTGGCTTGATGTGGTGAAATTGAGTTGAACTTCAGGAGGATTTGTTGTAATGGAGAAATTAGGTTATGACTGGGAAGAGATAAGATGCAGATGTCAAAGGTATTTCTTTGGACTCTCCAAATGCATAGGGAGTGTCTTGATGGGACTGAAAGGATTAGCTGCTGAAGGCAGAGTCACCGGTTGTGGTAAATAAAATACCTTAAAAAAATTGTAGATGGTCTTAAATAACCAAAGTATAGGTAATGCCTCTTACCATCACTAGAGGGATGGAAGAACTGTTTTGTGATGGGGGTGAAAAGGCATGCTTTGAAAATGAAAAGTTGAATCTCTGGAAACAAGTGTGTGGTATCACATCCACAGAACACTCTGCATACAAGGTACAGTGCAGTCAGAGTGATTCAATCATGCTGAGACCTGTGAAGTGAGATAATATACCAATTGTATGTCATCTCATGATTATAAATGTTTTTTGTTTACTAGCTAAGTTGGTGCTTCTGAAAGAGAGCAGATAGACAGGTGCAGAAGACAGACTCATTTATTGCTGTGGCTTGGGCAAAGGATCAAGCTCGCAGGGCCAAGTGGAGACATTCGTCGAAGTTTATAGAAAGCACGAGTGAGACAGCAGTTGAAACAGCATAGATTGGCAAATAATTGAATGGAAGGAGAAGGTGATGCAGGATATGCAAATGAGATACAATGAGTTGCAAAGAAATCAACCAAATGAACATTAGACTCTGAAAGTCATAGAGCGGAAAAAGTTTGTCCCTTACACTGTGCATTTGATTCCCACTCCACAATATCATTGAGCCCTTTGGCACAGATATTTTCCTTTCAGGTATCCAGGAACATACTTATCCTTATCTTCTACATAATGAGTATTTTGAGCCCTAGTTTTAGATATTTTATTCTTTTCAAGATCCTTGCCGAGGGATTTTGAATAATTTTCAATTCCTGCTTCAGCCAGGGTGTGTGCCAGAAATGAATTTAAAAATATACCATCTCTTAGTATCTCCTAATCCCTTTGCAGGGATTTGCACGTTGCCCCAAAATGTTTTTTTCAGCATGGGTTTGGATCTCAGAGAGAGAAGGTGGCTCACTTGACAAAATAAGGTATCATCACTGGCCCTCATAATTTAACTTTTTTACCCAAAACTATATTAATTTCTATGTGATCCGTTAAAAATGTAAGGATTTAGTCTTATGAGAGAACTTTAGATTTTAGAAAGAATATATTACTCTGTAATTAATAGACTAGGGTTGAGGAAGGGAGAGTCAATGTTTTCCTTTAAACCACATAGCTAATTCCTAGCCAAATGGGATTTGAACCAGGTTTTAGGATTATTGGCCTCTGCTTCTTTCTGACAGGGAATGCAGAATGGAATGTTTAAGAAGTTTGGCTCTGCAACTAAACAAAATCAGATTACCATCCATATTAGCTATGTAACCTTAAGCAAGTTATTTACCCTGTAAAGATTTACTTCTTCATCTATATAATGGGGTTTATAATAGCATTTATCTTATGAATTTGTTTTGAGGATTAAATGGGACAATAAATAAAAAAACCTAGCACAATGCCCGGCATTTTAGAAAATATTTCATACATGATAGCACATCTATATTATATGTTTTATTGTTGTGAAACAAATTACCACAGATATAGAAGCTTGAAATAACCCACATTTATTATCTCGCAAGTCCCTTGTGCCACGAATCCAGCATATTTTAGCTGGGCTATCTACTCAGGGTTTTCTAATGCTAAAGTTGAAGTGTCAGCTGGTGTTTCCTCATCTGGAGGCTCAATTAGGGAAATACCTGTTTCTGAGTTCCCTCAGATTGTTGGCAACTTTGATTTCCTTGCTATTGTGGGACTTGGCCCCTTGCCTGGCTAGCTGTCAGCCAAGACCATTCTCAGCACCAGAGGCCATCCTCAGGTCTTTGCCATGTGGTGCCCTCCTTAAGCACCTTTGTTACAACACAGCAGCTTACTTCTTACTGGACAGTGCTCCTCGCTTCAAATCTCTCCTTTCATGAAGGGAGCCATTCCCTTTTAAGCTCTTGCCTCATGAGATCAAGACTGCCCAAGAGAATCTCCCTTTTGAATGACTCATAATGAACTGATGTGGGGCCTTAATCCAATCATGTTAGTAATATAAGGTAGGCTAATCATGGGAGTGAACTCCATCATATTCATTGCCACAGCTTCATAAGTTGTAGGGAAGGGGTTGTACAGGTATATACACCAAGGGGCAGGAATCTTGGGGGCCATTCCAGACTTCTGCCTTCTAAAGACAACTATTATTATTGTTAATTCTAATTAATTATTTTTCTTATTATATAGTTCTGTGTTATGGTTGAGAGTTCTGTAATTAAAGGCAATTTTACTATAATAGTAGAAATAAAAGTAACAAAACTATTTTGGAACTTTTGCTTGTGAAGGAATTTATATTGTATCATCCTATTGGCATGTTCATTTGGTTTTGGCCTGCATAATCTTATTTAAAATATAGTAAATGTTATCCCCTAAAGAACATAACTATTATAATTCTTATAATCTTACCTAGTCCTAAATGAAGAGTAGACAGTGATCATGGGAACCCAGAACAGAATATTCAATGATCAGTATAATGCCTAGTAATTTAGAATAGAAAGAAACTTGGACTGATTTTACTTTAGTTCTAATTAGTGGAGTAAGAGATTATTTTAAAAGAATATTTAGTAAAGGCACTTGAAAATTTTACACATAAATCTGAGGAAGGGAAATTCTGCTTATAATGCTAATGTTGTTTTGTCACCTATTTATACAGTGTCATTATCTAAATATTTTTAGAATTCCAAATGGGAATGTCTTACTTCTAACATAGAAAAGAAGCTAGTGAAAAACTGATCCTCCTGACCAATTATTAAAATGTATTTTCTGTCCTATAAGCTCAGTCTTTAATTTTATGATACAGCTTGAATATGCCACAAGCAATGTGTAATAGCATCAATTAACATTTGGGAAGTTGAGCATGGCCATCTAGGATATTAAATATTTACTTCAGGAATGCTAGTAAAATCCATGGACATTATATTTCCAAAGTATTTTTTAACAATAACAGCAAAGTTAGGGGTACGAAACAAATGAAAAAAAAATCTGTTTAGATCCATTTCCTCAGTTCTTCTGAGTTTTGTGTTCCCATTTGTTTCTGAACACTCTTCACTCATGATTAGAGGTCAAACTTTGAAAATAGAACTCTCAGGGATCCATCATTAGTGGTACCTTAGGAAATATGACTTTGTATAATCAAAGTCATTAAGAGGCCTTTGGTAATAAAATGAAAAGAAAAAATGAATATTCCCTTTCCTTCACTTCCTTACAGGGCCATTGCCATTTCTGTATTTGGGGATTCTTGGGTAGCAAGGAAACAAATAATTGTTAATCAGTTTAGCCCTAGATATAAAATAGGTAGTCTCTTCTATTAGGGTGACATATTGGCAAAAAAAAAAAAGACATTTTTCTATGTAAAGTTGAGTTGGTACTAATTTTTCTTGAGTCACAATGTATTATGTAGACAGGTTCCATAATTTTCTGTACACTAGGCACCAAGGATCCCATTGAAAAAGTTGGTGTAATTTTATTGAAGCTTTGCCATGAAGCATAAACATTAACAAGAGAAGTCTGTTTTCCCATTTTAACCAGTTGTTTTGTCAGTGTATTCATTTTTTTCTGATTTATTTCATATAATATAAAACATTGTTAGAAAAGTTAATATATCAAACTCAGTTTCAGTGATTTTTATTTATTTTGGCCTAATCTAATGCAAATCAGCATTATGTATATGGCAGTGTGGCATATTAATTGATGTTACATATATATTATCTTAATGAATATAAAGGGATTATGGATATTAAAGCCAACAGACTCTAGTGATATGATTGAATTTTTTTCCCTCCAACCTAGTTGAATGGTGAAAATATTCTTGATAAAGGTTTTGATTATAACAATGTATTAAGTCCCATTAGAAATGAAATGGGCTACTTCCAAATGGATCTTCAGCAAAACATTTAAGTCTTTAAAGCATCTTTGTTACATTTTTGTGTGTCTCTTTAGGACCTTATTATTGCTTTATTAATTTATAATGTGTTGATATTTCCTAAACATGTTTCCAAAAATTCCCAGGATTTACATATCAATAAAAATAAGAATTGTTTCCCTTTTCTTGAATTCCCATTGATTATATTCCATATGTTTGAACAAATAAAGAAAAATAAAAGGAAGTCATTGATTGGGAGAGGAAAGATATAGCTTGTAGTAATGGTCAAATTATAGATCATCACTTTGATTGTACTGCTTAGGTCTTATAATAATTACTCTTTTTCTGGGTTAAACATTAGGGTGACTGATGATTTAAAAGCCTATGCACCAGGGGGAAAAATGATGGCAGAGTAGGAAGGCAAGGTGGAAAACTCTTCCCAGAAACACATTAAACACTAATACACAGCAAATACAACTAAACATAAAAACGACCTTAAGACTGCAGAACTGACTACATCTGGGGAAGAAGAAAAGACCTCATAGAAAAGGGTAAAGTTAGCAAAGCTGAGAACTGGTGGGGCCCAAGCCCTTCCCCTACCCCAGCCCACAGGTGGGGAAAAAAAGGAATGGAGTGGTAGGGAGGGGTAGGAGACCAGGATCACTAAACACCTGGCCCTGGAGATCTGCTCTGGGAGCACAGGCACACATTACATGGTGTTCTGTTGATTAGTGGGACTGGACCACAAAGGCAGGTGGAACACTTGGGGAAGCTGAGATTCCAGCCTC
>JAVSCE010022303.1:0-165491 GCA_032199065.1 Smutsia gigantea | reverse complement strand
AACAAGTTAGGCACAAAGTCACCAGAAAGGGGGACATAATAAAGATCAGAGAAGAAATAAATAAAATTGAGAAGAATAAAACAATAGAAAAAATCAATAAAACCAAGAGCTGGTTCTTTGAAAAAATAAACAAAATAGATAAACCCCTAGCCAGACTCATTAAGAGAAAAGAGAATCTACACACATAAACACAATCAGAAATGAGAAAGGAAAATCACGACGGACCCCACAGAAATACAAAGAATCATAAGAGAATATTATGAGAATCTATATGCTAACAAGCTGGAAAACATAGAAGAAATGGACAACTTCTTAGAAAAATACAACCTCCAAGACTGACCAAGCAAGAAACAGAAAAACTAAACAGACCAATCACCAGTGACGAAATCGAATTGGTAATCAAAAAACTACCCAAGAACAAACCCCTGGGCCTGATGGATTCACCTCTGAATTCTACCAGACATATAGAGAAGAAATAACACCGATTCTCCTTAAAGTTTTCCAAAAAATAGAAGAGGAGGGAATACTTCCAAACTCATTCTATGAAGCCAGCATCACTCTAATACCAAACCGGGCAAAGACCTCACCAAAAAAGAAAATTACAGACCAATATCCCTGATGAACGTAGATGCAAAAATACTCAACAAAATATTAGCAAATCGAATCAAAAAATACATCAAGAGGATCATACACCATGATCAAGTGGGATTCATCCCAGGGATGCAAGGATGCAACATTCGAAAATCCATCAACATCATCCACTACATCAACAAAAAGAAGAACAAAAACCACATGATCATCTCCAGAGATGCTGTTACTTGACAAAATTCAGCATCCATTCCTGATTAAAACTGTCAACAAAATGGGGTATAGACGGTAAGTACTCAACATCATAAAGGTTATATATGACAAACCCACAGCTAACATCATACTTAATGGCTTAGACACTGAAAGCTTTTCTATCCTAAGATCAGGAACAAGACAGGGATGCCCACTCTCTCCACTGTTATTCAACATAGTACTGGAGGTCCTAGCCACAGCAACTGAAACAAAGACATACAAGGCATCCAGATTGGTAAAGAAGAAGTCAAATTGTCACTATTTGCAGATGACATGATACTGTACATAAAAAACCCTAAAGATTCCATTCCAAAACTACTAGAACTAATATCTGAATTCAGCAAAGTTGCAGGATACAAAATTAACACACAGAAATCTGTTGCTTTCCTATTCACTAACGATGAACTAACAGAAAGAGAAATCAGAAAAACAATTCCATTCACAATTGCATCAAAAAGAATAAAATACCTCAGAATAAACCTAATGAAGCAAGTGAAAGACCTGTACTCTGAAAACTACAAGACACTCCTAAGATAAATTAAAGAGGATACTAACAAATGGAAATGTATCCCATGCTTCTGGCTAGGAAGAATAAATATTGTCAAAATGGCTATACTACCTAAAGCAATCTACAGATTCAACGCAATCCCTATCAAACTACCAACAATGAACTCGAACAAATAATTCTAAAATTCATATGGAACCACAAAAGACCCCGAATAGCCAAATCAATCCTGAGAAGGAGGGAATAAAACAGAGGGAATTACGCTCCCTGACTTCAAGCTCTACTACAAAGCCACAGTAATCAAGACAATTTGGTATTGGCACAAAACAGACCCACAGACCAGTGGAACAGAATAGAAAATCCAAACATTAACCCAAACATATACAGTCAATTAATATTTGATAAAAGTGCCTTGGATATACAATGGGGAGATGACAGCCTCTTCAGCAGCTGGTGTTGGGAAAAACTGGACAGCTACATGTAAGAGAATGAAACTGGACTACTGTCTAGCCCCATGCACAAAGGTAAACTCAAGGTGGATCAAAGACCTGAATGTAAGTCATGAAACCATAAAACTCTTAGAAAAAAATATAAGCAAAAATCTCTTGGACATAAACATGAGCAACTTCTTCATGAACATATCTCCCCGGGCAAGGGAAACAAAAGCAAAATGAACAAGTGGGACTATATCAAGCTGAAAAGCTTCTGTACAGCAAAGGACACCATCAGTAGAACAAAAAGACATCCTACAGTATGGGAGAATATATTCATAAAAAACGTATCTGATAAAGGGTTGACATCCAAAATATATAAAGAACTCACCCACCTTAACAAACAGAAAGCAAATAATCCAATTAAGAAATGGGCAGAGGGCATGAATAGACACTCCTCCAAAGAAGAAATTCAGATGGCCAACAGGCACATGAAAAGATGCTCCACATCGCTAATCATCAGAGAAATGCAGATTAAAACCACAATGAGATATCACCTCACACCAGTGAGGATGGCCAACATCCAAAACACAAACAACAACAAATATGGGCGAGGATGTGGAGAAAAGGGAACCCCTCCTACACTGCTGGTGGGACTGCAAATTAGTTCAACCATTGTGGAAAGCAGTATGGAGGTTCCTCAAAAAACTCAAAATAGAAATACCATTTGACCCAGGAATTCCACTCCTAGGAATTTACCCTAAGAATGTAGCAGCCCAATTTGAAAAGGACAGATGCACCCCTATGTTTATTGCAGCACTATTTGCAATAGCCAAGAAATGGAAGCAACCTAAGTGTCCATCAGTAGATGAATGGATAAAGAAGAGGTGGTACATATACACAATGGAATATTATTCAGCCATAAGAAGAAAACAAATCCTACCATTTGCAACAACATGGATGGAGCTAGAGGGTATTATGCTCAGTGAAATAAGCCAAGCCGAAAAGACAAGTATCAAATGATTTCACTCATATGTGGAGTATAAGAACAAAGAAAAAATACTGAAGGAACAAAACAGCAGCAGACTCACAGAACCCAAGAACGGACTAATAGTTACCAAAAGGAAAGGGACTGGGGAAAATGGGCGGGAAGGGAGGGATAAGAGGGAAAAAGGGCCATTACGATTAGCAGATGTAATGTTGGGGGGGCACGGGGAGGGCAGTACAACTCAGAGAAGACAAGTAGTGATTCTATAGCATCTCACTACGCTGATGGACAGTGACTGTAATGGGGTTGGTGGCGGGGGACCTGATGAAGGGGTAGTTTAATAATTGTAATATTGCACATGTATTTGTAAATTAATGATAATAAAATAAATTATGTTAAAAAAATGATTTACAAGTAAGTTTTTAAGAAATTGTTAACAATCTCTGTTAAGGTGAGTGGACACAATTGTAAATAACAAGGATTCTCAAGATTTGGGGACTGGTGCAAAAATATATTTGACATAAAATATGTATTTCTGACATGAATTTTTTTCCCATATGAATGTATGAGCAGTAATGCCTTAAGGAGACTGGATTTCATGGAACAAATTCTGAAAAATGATCCGGAGACATGGGTTCAACATTGATCTAAGGAGTGTGTCCTCAGATACTCTGTCAGCCAGGTTTTCATATACTGTTTTGCTATGGAAGTTCACACTTGCAGAATTGTATTAAGGTCCAAACTGTATTATCTGTTCAAAGCTTGGTGGTATCTAAATCTGGGGAAAATACATAGCCTATTTAAGTTAAAGTTGTTGTATATACAATGGTGAGACTATGTTAACTGACATGGTTATTGCATTTACCATTTACAAACCATAGATTTATATTCAGGTTTATATGCATAAATAAAAAATTAGGCACAAATTTAAAATTTACAAATGTGGAATCTGAAGGACTTTCTTAACTCATTTAATACCCAAACCTGACCTGACCTTATGCTAGGTAACTGATAGTCTTTAATAATTCTGTTTGATGTGAACGTCACATATTTTGCTGCAAATATATGATTTGAGAGCAGGGTGCTGCCACAGACCTCACTACAGGGGAGTTAAATAAAACACTGCATGTACACCATGTTACCTTTCTAAAATCTGAAAATTTATGTATCTCAAAATACATCTACATACAAGTGTTTTGGTTAAATGATTGTCGACCTATGCTATCTATTTTCCCTAATGAGAAAGCTACTTATACTCAATTAAGTAAAGTAATCCTTACGAAAGAAAATGGGATACTAGAAAGTGAAATTGAAAATTAAATCCTGAAATTAATTTAGAGGAGCCAGAATGGACAAGATTTTTAAATGCTGACTTTAATAAATACAGTGTGGTAAATTATCCATAGCTGTTCTGCCTATTTGAATTATAAGTAGAACCATGATGTACAAATATTCTAATTGTATTTTCTCTTTTCCTTCTCCAATTGTTAGCAATATACAAGCAAGGGCATACTGGCACAGTGGAAAATTTTCCATACTAATACTTTAGTTTAAGAATTCTAGTCTTTTCTGTCATTTTCCTCATCAGTTATACTCCTTCACTAGTTTCTTCAATAGTAAAATTACGTAATTTAGATTAATATAAGTCCTCTCCTGAATTATAAAAGAAAATGAATCTAAAATGTATTACTGTATATTTATATATTATATTCCTATTCCATATGGTTCTAAAAATATTACATACTGGTCTAATTTCCTTGAACTCTAAATGTTGTAATCGTGTTTTAAGAGAGAGAATCCTCTTACACTAATCAATTTCTCTTGTTTACAGTGCAAGTTCCGGGACCAGTAGAAAACCTGCAAGCTGTATCTACCTCACCTACCTCAATTCTTATTACCTGGGAACCCCCTGCCTATGCAAATGGTCCTGTCCAAGGTTACAGATTGTTCTGCACTGAGGTGTCCACGGGGAAGGAACAGGTAGGCAAGGGAATGGGCCCCAGTGCTGCCACCTGTTGGATAGCTCTAGGACTATAGCAACAGGAAGAGATTTGCAAGCTCTTTATACAGTCCAGTTCTGCACATTAATTGGATAGCTGATCAGTTTATTGAACACTTAACAGCAATTTAATTGAATTCTGGTGGTAAGAAAGGCAAATGAGCAATGAGATGTAAGTAAATATAAAGGTTGACATTTTTTGAGTAGGTAGTGGCGTTGGCCAATAAAACATTTGTATTACACCATCTGGTCCTGTAAAGTATTTTCATTTTCATTCCTTATTCTAAAGAATAATTGATCTTATATCCAATGACCTCAACCAAATTGCTTTTTTCATTCTTATGTATTTGAGGTTATTTTTGTCCTCTCCCCCTAGTCAGGCTGTCACCTATTACTTTTCATGGTTTTCAGTATACCTAACTCCAGAAGTCCACCTTCCTCCTCCTTACATTTTGCTTCTAATCTGTGGTTAGCACAGACATATGAAAATAAGCAAATTAGAACTTCTGGTAAAGTAGGACTAAATAAGTTTATAAGGAGACACAGGCAACTCAGTGATTCTATTTTGTGAGAATATACGACTATGGAGATGTTTATTTCCAAATTCTCAACTTCATGTGGAAAAAAATCCACAGACAAGTGTGAAGTTGAATAGGAAAAACCAAGAGCTGACCTTGGGATAGTGATTTCTTCAAATGTGTTGTGAAGTTCGCCAAGCATATTGTGGTCTTCACACTTTCATTTAAACTGCAGAACCGGGATTTTTCTTTTCAAAAAATGTTTTGCAATGTCCTATTCAGAAATAGTTCAAGTCCTAAGTTGTAAATTTGATGAGAAATACTAAGAGCTCCTCCTATGTAATCATTCATTCTATTTTATTTTTGCTTGCTCTCCCCAAGCTATTTAGCTCTTATTTTCACTTTCTATTCTTTCCAGTTTTCTGCACATATTAGCTCCTCAAAAAATGCCTTTCACCTATCCATTTAAATGAACTCACAAATGATGTTCCCCAGGGTAGTGTGACAATAACCACAGAGAGCTAAGTAATGGGTCTTCTGGAGCAAAGTGGCTCTGATTTCTCAGTGGCCTTCATTCACCTCCAGTACCGCATTCTGCAGCTGTGAAGTGCTCAAAACAGTTTCACCCTATCTCATAGCAGTTTGAGGAAAAAATACTTTGTGGCAAAGTATCTGCCAGTTTCAAGAGCTCTGGGTGTATTTCAGCAAGGGAAGAAAGAAGTCTATTTAGTTTCTTGGTGAATTAGTCCATCGGGGTGCAGGGCACCTCTCTGTTCCGTGGATTCCCCACTGCCTTGCACCTGTCAGGGTTTTGGTGTGGGCAGAGTACCTCACACCATTCAATGTATTGGATGCTTTTAAAAATGTTGGAGCTTAATGACTGTAAAAATAGCATGGTGCTTTTTTAACTAGGAGTCTAGAGTGGTTTGGGCTTTAGTAGGGGAGTGTGTGTCACAAGTCACATTTTACAACAATTGTAAGACTCTAATATCCAAGTCACTGATTACACAGAATGGCTACCATTTCTGCTTTAATGTGCCTCCTGAATAACACTTTTGGCATTTTATGTCTCCAGAATATAGAAGTTGATGGACTATCTTATAAGCTGGAAGGCCTGAAAAAATTCACAGAATATACTCTTCGATTCCTTGCTTATAATCGCTATGGGCCAGGAGTATCTACTGATGACATAACGGTGGTTACACTTTCTGATGGTAAGTTACAGACAGTGGAACTTGACTCAGATACTTGTGACAATGAAGAAACAATATTGTGTGTATGTCATTTTCCAGGCTTCCTAACCAAAACTTTATGGGATTTATTAGCATAAACTAGAAATTTAGCTAATTCACTCAATCTGTTACAGTCAGATTCAAACTTTCTTTGAAAAGGTGTGTACTCTGAATGAGGTTGTCCTAAGAAGTATTCCTCAAAATATGACTGTTGCCACAATCTTGAATTAATTTTTTTGTCTTTTTCTTTATTGCTATAAATACAAATGCATTTGTTCATATGTGTGAACTAATTTGCATTGTCATGTTTCTTTTATGTCTCATTCTAAAAGGAGGTGGATGATTAAAAGCACAAATGATAGACAGTCCTCCTCACATATACCTCTTAATTTGAGAATACATCATGAGGAATTATCCCAAATAATCCAGCATTTAAAAAAATTAAATCTAATTATGAAAACATATGTTTTTAGTTGTACCTTGCCTGACAATTGAAAGAATAGATATGTTTTCTTAATTGTCATAAAATGGAAGAAGAACTCTTACTGAAGAGGATGGATTTGACAAAGAAGTAGCAGAGAAAACTGAAATCAAGTAAATGTGTGATAATAAATGCTGAAAAAATTAATGAAAACGGGAAGTACAGCTAAGGAAAATTCAGGCAGGTGTAGAAACAGAGATGAGCTCCATGAATAGTAAAAAGGCAACAAGCTATCCCTTTCCAGCCATGGTTTAAATGTTGGTATATATAATTCTAAAAATTATTGATCTTTGAAAATGAAAGAAAATGACTTTATTTTTTGATTCCCTAACCAATCCATCATTATTCAATCTGAGAAATCTGAGAAAGCATCTGGGTGGATATATCACATAATATCAGTGGAATGATGAAGGGTATGCATGTTATTAAAGGCAGTGCAAAGAAGACTCCGTAATAATGCTCATTTGTAATTTCAACTTAAAAAAATGTATTTTATATGTGACACCTCTTCAGGATCATTTTTAATGCCCATCCATCTGATTCTGTTATTGAAGACAGAACAGCATATTTATTGGCAGGATGTTACTTCACAACTTATAATTATAAAAATAAAGGGAAAACAAATGAAAATGAATATTTTACATAATTTATGTAGATTTCATTCACATTCTGGACTGTAATACTGTGGCATTATTCTCCACTTTGGTTCTAAATGTCATAAATGAGAAAGATAGATTATTACTCATTGGGCCAAGATTTATCATCTCCAAATGTTGCAACATTTAAAATTTAGAAAATGCCTTGCACTAAATAAAAGGATTTCATGACCTTAACCCAACAAACACCACTTTGCAAAGGATACCAACTTCCCTCTATCAGATGCATTGACAGGAAAAAACAGGAACTGCATGGCCCCCTTGACCTTGGCTCCTTGACCTCGTCTGCATTCATCTTTATAATCAACACATCTCTTTTCATTTCTAAAAACACCCTTCACTCTTGGCTTCCATTCCTCATTTTCCAGTCCCCTTCTCCCTACTTCAATTTGATATCTTCTCCTCTACTGAAGCTGTCCATGCTGAGGTCACACGTCATATAGAGATGTGTTTAATCACATTTATTAGCCACCTACTCCCCAATCTTCAGTCATGAATCTCTGTTTTCTTTGACTTTCTGGATGTTATAAAAAGAAGATACTGTGAAAATTAAATGGGCTAATCTATATAAGCAACTAAAATATGAGCATGGCATATATTTAAGTGTTTAATAAGTGTTATTTATGTCTATATTCATGTCTCTTTTTCTCATTATACTACATGCTCCCTAATACAAAGAATGATGTTATAGTCATCTCTGTATTCATCATAACTCGTAAATATTTATTGAGTTAATCAGACAGTTCAGCCAAACCTGTAGAATTGTTTATATGTATAGATTTATCATTAGGACTTTCTGTTTGAGGCTAATTTAATACATGATTGTGTCTAAATGCATCTGTGTTATAGAGAACATTATATTTCTTATCAGGTTAGAGAAACCCTTACCATAAAAATTCATATTGGGGTCAGAGAAAAATTGAATAAAAACAAAAACGAAATGCAAATAATTTTTTCCTGAATTAATTATCCCAATGGTAGTCCTGTTATGCTGAAATGCTTATCAAGGTTTTTATTCTGATGAGCTGTCATTTCTAATTTAGCTCTGCTTTAATTGTTTTTCTGGGAAGAAACATTATTTTTTGTTCAATTTCAAATTGGTTTACAATGATCCACTTCTTCAAATCAGTGGTATTAAAGAACATCAGAGCTAGGCTGCCTGATATTTAGGGTGAAATGTGATACTGGTTACTAGTTTGTTCCCAAACACTATCTCTTCAGCTAGTTGACATGGATAGATCATTAACAGTTTTTATGAATTAATTAACATTTATAAGTACCCAAAAGCAAAGGGACCAAATTTCATAAGCAGACTTAACTCAAAGAATGTGGTTCTTACTGCTATCACTAATAATTTTCAAGTACTAATAAGTGCTTATAAATCCCTGCTCTGATCACTTTGCGTTATTAACCTTCACTCCTCATGATACTCTTAAATTTCCTTACTTGACAGATGACAAAACTTATATGGAAAGAGGTTACAAAAGTAAGCATCAGAGCCTGGTCATTTAAGCCATTAAGTAAAGAGGCAGGATTACATGTGAAAACATACTAAGTTTCTCTTACTCACTAATAAATTTCTCCTGTTAATTCCTTAGAGTACAAAGCTCATAACCATATATAAATTATTTCAATCCATAAATTATGTGTATGGGACAGCACATACTGTTGGGACAAGTTCAGTATGTGTCTAGACGGAGGTTCAATTACAAGTGTGGGAACATGGTCTCCTCTGTAGAATACATCATCATATGTTTCAAGCCAGTATGTTCCACCATATCGAGGGGAGTTTCTAGGCCAAACACCTCTGACTGGCTTTAATGAAACTATTGTAAGTGAGAAATTGCTTGACATTTTGAAGAGAAAAGTGATGAACTATGTCATTCGCCTTTGCCTCATGAGACAATGAAACATCTTGGGAACACAAATAAGGAAAACTTTCACTTCCAACAAGCATCTACAGAGATATATCTGTTCATCTCTAAATAATGTGGAAATTGATAGTAAGAAGAGGGAGTGGCAATTGATAATTAAGAATACTGTACAAAAAAAATTCTCTACTTTTTTTCTGACTATGTTTAAGTAAGGAAAGAATAGCCAGTGTGCTATCAATGGAAAGTAAGAGAAATTTATATTGTAAAAAATAGAGTTGAAATGCATCAGTGCCTTTGTTATAAGGCTCTTTGTATTTTATTATATTGGCTTTCAATTCCAAGTAGAGAAAATAATCTCAATACTTCTCCAATTGCCATAGTCATGAAAAGAATGCATATTTATACTTTCTCTTATATATTCTTGGCTTTCTTGAAATGAGGCATCAAATGCCATTTATAAACTTAAAATGACACTTGAGGGTCATATAGCATCTGGTGCAGTCTATAGAACAACACTTGATAGTCTGTTACCTTCTCCTTCCTCCAAAATTCAGTTGCCTCTCATAAATGCAGCTGGTGTTACTCAAATCATGTTTTGATATTTCATTGGTCAAAAAGTGGATGTAACATGATTAGTAAAGTATAATATGACATATAAATATTACAGTATCAATGTGAAACATAAACTAGAAAGATTTTTCCATGCTTAAGAAGTAATTTATTATCATTTAATATGAATACATCATTTCCAAACTTTACTTTTAATTTATTTTGTTTTTCAAACATTGCTATTCCCCAAGAAAAAGCAGATAAAATCCCTCTACACCTACCATTGTAGAGCACAGCATTTTTTTTCAGTTTGTACCTATTTTACTTTTCAGTGCTTTACAAAATAATTTGAATATGCATCATTGAAAAGAAAACAAATGTTGGTAAGAACATGAACCATCTGGAATTTGCTGCATTCTTAGCGGGAGTATAAATTGGTACAACCACTTTGGGAAAATTTTGTATCTATTGAAGACTAACATATGTGTAACCACCATAGAGGTTTCTACTGCTATCATGATTTCCACCCCTAGGTGTATAATGAAGTGTAGTTGTTCAGCAAAAGACATATACAGGGCATAGAGAATATAGCCAATGATTCTCTAACATCTTCCTATGTTGACAGATAGTAACGGAACTAGTTCGAGTGAGGATTTAATAATGTGGGTAACTGTTGATCTACTGTGTTGTATACTTAAAACCAATATAAGATTGTATATCAACTATACTTCAATGAAAAAAACAGATTTTAGATATACTGTAAGCATAGTGATACAAACATGGGTATGTATTTTGTAATTGGTAATGTTAATTACCAATGTTAATCTCCAACTGATACAAAATTTTCCAAAGTAGTTGTACCAATTTATACTCCCACTAAGAATGTAGCAAGTTCCAGATGTCTCATATTCTTACCAACACTTGTTTTATTTTCAATATCATTTGGTAGGTGTATAGTGATTTCATCTATTTAAAACTATCATGCTAAAAAAAAAAGACATGTACAGGAATTTGAAAGCAGACTTATTCTAATAGCCTCACCTGAACATAATCCAAATATCATTCATCAGTAGAATGGATAAATATAAAATAGAATAGTTATTATACTGTGGAGCAATAAAAAACAAATACCCCAAAATCACTGCTACATACAGCAACATGAATGAATCTCAAGAAATAATAATAATGAGCAAGAGCAGCCAGCCTGGAAAAAAATAACTTGATTTCATTTTTAGTGAGCTCAAAAGCAAGCTAAACTAATCTATGATGTTAGAAGTCAGAAGAATAGTGGCTACTCTTAAATGGGTATTATATTGATTGGGAAGGAATGTATATGAGTTTTCCAGGGTACTGAAAATGGTTTGCATCTTGATCTAGGTGATGTTTAAATGGGAACACACCCATACACATATAATTTTATCCAGTCGTATGTACCAGATTTGTGCACTTTAGTGTATGTATGTCTTAATTTTAAAAAATAAAACTGCAAAAAGAAAGCTTGTTATGATCAAAACCGCTAGTAAAAAAGGCTTTATTATATCTTACAATCTTTCAATTAATAAATTAATTAATTCAACAGATATTTACTCAGTGTGCCCCACATGCCTGACACTCTTGTCAATACTGGAGATACAACATCAGAAGGGACAAAAATTCTGATCTCTATGGGGGTTATATTCTTATTTGTTAAGAAAACCACAATATGAACTGAAAGAAAATAAATAATAAAGCCTATTTCCTAAGTTATGAACTATTTTTTGAAAGAATACTTGTTGACGTAATTCATGAAAAACAAGCCTCTGGTGAGTATTTTTATCACAAGATACATTGGCTACAACCTTTATTAAGCAATAAGACAAGATTCAGAATCAAAACAAAATAAAAGATTGTAATTCCCATTATGTTCCATACACAAGCTAATATTTAAGTAAATACTCGTTTCTTCACTTAACTAGTAAGTCAGTAAATATTAGTAGAAGGTCAGTTTGGAGGATCTGAAGATTAATATGACATATATCATGCTCTCATGTTGATACTTTTCTGAAGGTAAAATCAGAGTGGGGCACTAAAACACTCAGGGTAAAATTTCTGAGTATCCTAGAAAAATGTAGATAATCGTTAAATTCAAGTTAAAGAGGCAGAACATGACCAAAAATGGCCCTTAAGTTCTTGAAAATGCTGAGAGCATTTCTTATCTATTAAGTTCATCAATTGCCAAAAAGTAGAAGAGAAGGGAATACTCCCAAATGCATTCTATGAAGCCAGCATTACTCTAATACCAAAACCAGGCAAAGACACCACAAAAAAGAAAATTAAAGACCAATATCCCTGATGAACATAGATGCAAAAATACTCAACAGATTATTAGCAAACCAAATTCAAAAACACATCAAAAAGATCATTAATCATGATCAAGTAGGATTTAGTCCAGGGATGCAAGGGTGTTACAACATTCAAAATCTATCAACATCATCCACCGCATCAACAAGAAGGAAAAAGCCACATAATCATCTCCATAGATGCTGAAAAAGCATTCAACAAAATTTAACATCCATTCATGACAAAAACTCTCAACAAAATGGGTATGCAGGGCAAGTATCTCAACATAATAAAGGCCATATATGACAAACCCAAAACCAACATCATACTTAACAGCAAGAAGCTGAAAGCTTTTCCTTTAAGATTGGGAACAGGACAAGGATGCCCACTCTCCTCACTTATATTCAACATAGTTCCAGAAGTCCTAGCCACAGCAATCAGACAACATAAAGAATAAAAGTCAAGATTGGCAAGGAAGAAGTTAAACTGTCCCTGTTTGCAGAGGACATGATAGTGTACATAAAATACCCTAAAGAATTCACTCCAAAACTACTAGATATAATATCTGAATTCAATAATGTTGCAGGATACAAAATTAATACACAGAAATCTGTTACATTCCTATACACTAATGATAAACTAGCAGAAAGAGAAATCAGGAACACAATTCCATTCATAATTGCATCAAAAAGAATAAAATACCTAGGAATAAACCTAACCAAGGATGTGAAACACCTATACTCTGAAAACTACAAGACACTCATGAGAGAAATTAAAGAAGATACCAATAAATGGAAACACATCCCGTGCTCATGGATAGGAAAAATTAATATTGTCAAAATGGACATCCTGCCTAAAGTAATCTGCAGATTCAATGCAATCCCTATCAAAATATCAAAGCATTCTTCAACAAACTAGAGCAAATAGTTCTAAAATTCATATGAAATGACAAAAGACCCTGAATAGGCAAAGCAATGCTGAGAAGGAAGAATAAAGCAGGGGGAATTACACTGCCTGACTTCAAGATCTACTACAAAGCCACAGTAATCAAGACAATTTGGTACTGGCACAAGAACATAGACCAGTGGAACAGACTAGAGAGCCCAGATATCAACCCAAGCATGTATGGTCAATTAATATACAATAAAGGGGCCATGGATATACAATGGGGAAATGACAGCCTCTTCAACAGCTGATGATGGCAAAACTGGACAACTACATGCAAGAGAATGTAACTGGGTTATTGTCTAACCCCATACACAAAAGTAAACTCAAAATGGATCAAAGACCTGAATGTAAGTCATGAAACCATAAAACTCTTAGAAGAAACATAGGGAAAAATCTCTTGAATATAAACATGAGCAACTTTTTCCTAAACACATCTCCTCGGGCAAGGGAAACAAAGTAAAAAATGAACAAGTGGGACTACATCATGCTAAAAAGCTTCTGTACAGCCAAGGATACCATCAGCAGAACAAAAAGGCATCTACAGTATGGGAGAATATATTTGTAAATGATTCACCTGATAAGGGGTTAACATCCAAAATATATAAATAACTGACATGCCTCAACACCCAAAAAGCAAATAACCCTGTTAAAAAATGGGCAGAGGATATGAACAGAAACTTCTCCAAAGTAGAAATTCAGGTGGCCAATAGGCCCATCAAAAAATGCTCCACATCGCTAATTATCAGGGAAATGCAAATTAAAACCACAGTGAGATATTACCTCACACCAGTTAGGATGGCCAACATAGAAAAGACTAAGAACAACAAATGCTGGTGAGGATGCAGAGAAAGGGGAACCCTCCTACATTGCTGGTGGTAATGTAAACTAGTTCAACCATTGTGGAAAGCAATATGGAGGTTCCTCAAAAAACTAAAAATAGAAATACCATTTGACCCAGGAACTCCACTCTTAGGAATTTACCCAAAGAAAACTTCTCAGATTTAAAAAGACATATGCATCCCTATGTTTATCAGAGCACTGTTTACAGTAGTGAAGATATGGAAGCAACCTAAGTGTCCATCAGTAGATGAATGGGTAAAGAAGAGGTGGTACATATTCACAATGGAATACTATTCAGCCATAAGAAACAAACAAATCTTACCATTTGCAATAACATGGATGGAGCTAGAGGGTATTATGCTCTGTGAAATTAGTAAGGCAGAGAAAGACATATACCAAATGATTTCTCTCATTTGTGGAGTATAACAACGAAGGAAAACTGAAGGAACAAAATAGCAGCAGACTGACAGACTCCAAGAAGGGTTACCAAAGGGGAGGGGTGTGGGAGGGTGGGTGGAGAGAGAGGGAGAAGGGGATTGTGGGGGATCATGATTGGTGCTGATGGTGTGTGTGGGGTCATGGGGAAGATAGTGTAGCTCAGAGAAGACAAATAGGGACTCTGGCATCTTACTACACTGATGGACAGTGACTGCAATGGGGAATGGGGAGGGACTTGATAATAAGGGTGAATTTAATAACCACATTGTTTTTCTTGTGAAACCTTCATAAAAGTGTATATCAATGATAACTTAATAAAAAATCAATTGGTCATGAACTAGGATAGTGACTACTAATTTTACAGGTTAATATGTATTAAGTATCTATTGAATGCTACTTACCTTGCTGTTATGGAGCAGAAAGCTTTATTTTGTTAATGAGTCATCCAAGACTTCTAGGATAGTGCCTGACACTTAACAGCCATTTAGTGAATGGTTGTCTTTGAATTACTCACATGACTGTGTATTCACTTTTTGATATAGTAAATATCCATTACAAGTATTATAAAGAAAGTTGTATATGTTCTTTTCTCCATGAAAGAGTGGTGCAATCAAAATGCAGCCAAGAGAAACAAAATACCTTGAAAATCCACAAAGAATAATAAACTGCTCCTTTGTTAATAGAATCAACTCACTAAATGCTGTTTGGTAACCTGCTTGCATCTATGACACACAGGTTTAATTACATACAACTAAAAAAGGGGGATGTATTTCTTCTTTCCATTTCTTAAGAGATAATAAAGATTGCATTAAAAGGATTAAACAACATGAGTGACCATTAGAATGACATATTTCATCATAAAACCATGCAAATCCCCAAATACAAAATATCTTAAGCCCTTTAAAACCACTCTAGGAAATCTCCTGTGTGTTTTTATTGATTTCTCTGGGAAGGTTATTGCAAGAAAGCTGTAATTAAATGGCAATATTTGGAATCACAGCCAGGGCTCTCTTGCCTAACAGTTTTGAGGGCTCCCTAGATGGATAACTGGCTTATCAAGTAAGAAAAAATAAGCAAATATAGTTATTTTTCATCTCTCCAGGAAAATTTTGAAGTGCCACCTAGGTCAACCTACCTAATTATTATTATGAACTGTGAAAAACACACGCTCTCCTTAGTGCCTTTGGCAGTAACCATCTCTTCTTCTTTTATTCATTTTAGTGCCAAGTGCCCCACCTCAGAACATCTCCCTGGAAGTAGTTAATTCAAGGGTAAGTCTTTGAAATGCTCCCTGTTTCATTATCTACACACACATATAACTGTTGCTTGCTTATCCAACTCCTAGGGTGAATGGTGGTGCCCATGTGAAGAAATGTTCCACAACAGTGCAGACAGTGACACTGATCCCACATCTTCTTCCACCATGCTTGAATTAATTAAAGGAAGGTTTTAAAAAATAATATTACACTTGATTTTATAAATGTAACAATTAAAGGCTATTCCATCAGGAAACAAAGATGTATGTTTACCTATAGCTACCAGTATAGGACACAATGTGCTAGAAAGAATAAGTGAATGTAGGAAAGAATAAAACAATTGAAAAAGGTAGAACAAAGGGGGACTGTTTCCTGAAAGATTAATAAGAATTAAATATTTCATCACCATCCCCATTCCTCCTTTATTAATAGGACACTGACGGCCATTCTTGAAGTCCAATAAAGTTACACTTATGAAATAGTGTTACTCAGTGATTAATGTTTTCCTCATATAGAAAGCTGATATAACTCTCAAAAGGGCTTAAATTTGGCTAGGTATAGCTGAAGATAAGGAGCCTGTTGCCAAGAATCAGTTTTCTGGAAATAATCCCCTTATTTCATGTGTGTCTCAGGGTTGAAAACAAGCAGAGCTAGGCAGTAGAGTGAAGCAAACAGGGATTGGTCTGGTTTCATTTTCATTGCCTGGCTGTGTGCTCAGGTGTATCATTTCACTATCCCCGGTCCTCAGTGAGGGGGGATTGGCCTTACTGGTCTCTAGGCTCTGGGGACAGCAGGGACATTACATGGGTCTTAGAGAAAGTCATACTCTGATTTTTAATCCTAGCTTTCCCTTTTAATAACTATTTGTGATCTTAAAAGTTTCAAACCCCACCAAACCTCAGTTTGTATATCCATATAGTATGAGTGCCGGTGCCTTCCTTATTGATTTATTGTGAGGAAGTAGTGTATAACATTGCAAAGGATCTAACTTAGTAACTCTTACTTCACTCAATGTACAGATCCTTGCCATATTTTGTAAAAATCTCTGTTGAAGTCCTGTTTTGTGACCTTGATCAGATTTGTCTCTGTAATGAATTTAGCTCTTCGAGCTAGTGAAATGTCTTTAAATTGTAAGCCTCTTAGAGTTCTAGGCACAAATAAGAACTAGTGAAATAAATATGAAATCAGAAGGGAGAAAAATAAATGAACTTAGGGAGAAAAAATTGAGCCAAAGGAAAATACCCAGAAATAAACATCATTCTAAAAAAGACAGTATTATTTGCAACAACATGAAACGTTTTATAAATGTACCACTGAAATTGAGAGATTGCCAAGTCAAAACCAATTCGATTTTTATAATTATTATAGGTTGTTAATGAATGAAATTTGGAGAGTGGGTTGTAGTTTCTGTTGTATTAAGGCTCATATTTAAGAGTTTTTACTCATTTCACATCTCTGTTCCAGGACAGAAGAACATAGACATTTACATAAGCTATTGTGTGTGTGTTTGCTCATATTCTTTAAAAGTCTAGTCCAGAATGGTTGAATGTTTTTTTCTGAATATGGTATTATTGAATGATACTGGATGCTGACTCTGTGTAAATATGGATTGATTACCTTCTTGAAGAGGGAATTCCTGCTTTGCAAAATTGGGTTTTTCAATTGGCTTATACGTATGTATACAAATATTGCAGCCCATACTCCTATAATATCGCATGCTTGTAGCAATCAAATATAAACACTCCTGCCTCTATCTCATGTCATTGTATCTGGAACATTGCACTGCTAGAAAATCTAACTTGTTCATTAGCTTTTCAGAATGAAAACAGCAGACCCAGGCACTGTAAAGCTTCTTACTCTTCTCTTCTTCCCTCTGTTATCTTATTTCTTATCTTTTAAGTAACTATAAATTATGAATTATTTTTCTTGGATTGCTACAAAGGGGAAAGAATCTGAATGTTCAAAATGCTGGTTTTTTATTCCCTATATATTGAAGAGAAAGACAAAAACAATATTCTGTGTTGATACTCTTTAATTTGAAACAAAAGAAAGTTCCCAAATATATTTATATTTCTTCCTATTGCCATTTGAAGGAATGAAATTTGATTAAAAAGGAACATTGTAGTTGAATAAGTATTATATTATTTTTAGACTAACAGAATTATAACTCTCATGTTATTCATTTTACTTGATATTTTACCTAATCTAGATTTTTTTTTTTGCTTAATCTACAAGGAACAGAGTCACACTTTAACACTTTATTCTATATCATTTGCAATTACAGGACATGACTGATCATTTTTATTGGCACTCAATGAGGAAATTTAGGTGGCGCTGATATTTTTGTACACAGCTGGCTAGGACTCTGTATGTAGAACTGAGATGTCACTGTAATATAAAATGACCATCTATAGGTGTCTATTAAGGTTGTGACTACCTATAAGGTAGTTAGAAATCATGTCCCAGAGTGTGCAGAGAGATCCTTATACATTTAGATAAAAGACCCAAAAGAAATTCTGTTACCATATTGTTCTTGAAAATCCAGTAGATTACCTTTATAAAGCTGTAATCACAGAACAGACTCGATTCCCTTTTTACAGGCTAACTGTGAATACAAGTTTTGTTTTGAAGGGATGTCTTTACCTATAGATACTATATCTAGATAATAATGGGTCATGATTAAATGGTTATTTCTCATGCTAAAATTTCTTTACAAGAAATAACATCTTCACAAGAGAAGAAAAAATAATGGTTTTCAGCGTGCACTTTAAAATGTCATTTTATTAGGAAAACATTTATAAGGATAATTTTCTTTAAAATTTTACTTTGAAAGTCAATTATTATTTGAGGAAATAAATATTACAATTTAATTAGCTAGAATATAAAGCACAAGTTTATAGAATGCAAAGAGTTTATGTCAACACTTGGCTATATTCCTGTGTTCTAGTACAAAGGCTCTGAGAACCTGAATATTTAGAGAATGCTAGAATTTGAGATACTTGAGCTCTTTACTAGCTCTTTGAGTTCTTGGAAAAACATAGCATCTGAGTTTCTTTGATTCATCCAACATTTGCCATGTACTTATGATATATCCTGCTGTTCACTGTATATGTACCCACCATACACGTATACAAATATATGACCCAGTCTTTGCCTCCATAGATCTCACAGTTTGGTAGGAAAACATATGAGAGAAAATCCACTTCTCATCTAACCACCTTTAATCTGTTGTGATTCTTCAAAGTTGATGTTATTTCACTACTGATAAAATGAGAAGGTTGGAGAAGTAATCTCTAAAACCTCATGTGGCTCCAAACATCTATAACTATATTTTCACTTGTTAAACCTTTTCTCAATCATTTGATCTTTACAGAACTGGAGAAAATGGGACAAGCCTATTGATTAAAGTATACTGGACTTAATTCATAAGTTCAGATATGTATCAACTAAGCCTTGTAGGCTGATTACAAAGAATGAAATATTAAGCCAAATTTTTAAAAGATCCAGTATATCACCAGACCTGGATTATGGTACAGGTTTAGATATTTTAAATGCAGCATAGTAGATTCCTCTCATTACATCACCACACCTTTCTATTGTTGAAATATTTATCCTTGAACAGATGCATCTATGTGGATGTCATCTTGATGCATTCCTAAAAGCTGCGACCCAGTTAATCACACAGTTCAATAGTATGTGTGATGTCTTCACTGCAGCAGTAGAAAAAAGTATCTCCCTGCATCTTAGCGTCCCACTCCCCGATGTGTGGGCATATTTTGTCATGCTTAAGTAACTTGAACATTAGTTTAGCGAGGATAAAATTCCTTTTACTCTGAAACCACCCAAAGGGAGGATTAAAACAGCAGCTTCCAACTCCAGAAAACAAGCTGATCATTTTGGCCCCAGATGTTTTAACATCTTTTACATTTTTTTCTTATAACAAAGAGGGAATCTAAGTGTTGTTATCATCGGGTAACCTCACAGGAGCATGCTTCCGAAGATGTGGTATGACAGGATGGGTTTTCACTGAGGGCTCTGCCGCCTGCCATTGGGCTAGTAATAATTCCCTTATCAACAGACATTGACAGTGAAGTGGACAGCTGAGTGAGTCATCTGCATTTGATTCCCAAGTGGTATGTGTACTAGATAGAGACCATTAGCAAAGTGTGAAAAGTGAGGAGAGGAGAAGATGCCAGAGGAACAGCCGGTGTGTGATGTATTAGGTTTTATATAATAGTAATTTAGGTCCTCAGCGTTTTTCTCTGACATTGGAGCTATCTTCTCTTGGCCAAGCAAGGACACTTGAATTCGCACTGTTCCCTGCCACACTGCAACCTCCCTGGAAACACACTGTTCACATGGGTGTTCCAGAGCCACATCTCCAGTCTCACCATGCTTTCTGTACATGTTGTTCTCCTTCCTATATGTTTTCCACAGGCATAGGCCTCAGATGGCTTACACACACACACACCACATTTTTGTTTCTGAATACTCCTAAATCCTTCATGAAATACCCTTTGGCAACTGAGTTTTTGAAGCCAGTGCTCTGAGTCTTCCTCCCACAAACACAGTGGTTTCTGAAATGGATGTAATGTAAAGAGAAAGGACACATAGGAGACCTTAGACGACTGATTCCACATGAAGATAAATTGGAAACTGGCACTGAAATAATATTTATACCCACAAACTTCACAGTGGTGTTTGTACTCAATCATAATACGCAGAACATTTGTGCTTGAATATGGTGTCCAGTTCGGTTATCCAACCACTCAATACCCGTAGATGTAGATTTCTCATATATGTTTTTAGTTATCGATGCCTTCATTGATTCATTACACAACTGTTCTTTGAGCATAGATAATGTCTAGGAACAAAGATTGAAACAGTTTTTGGAAGGGTATGAAGGTAGGAACGTAAGTATAAGGAAGGAAGTGTGTCCTGGTAGTTCTTACAGTCTAGTCTTTCTGTGTTTGCCTAGAATTTGTAAAATAGACTGGATACAGGTGTTTATATTATGTTAAAATCAAACAACGTGTAATAATTCATGTGACTCCCTCAAGAATAAAACGGTTTGGTCTGTAATTTGGATACAACCCATACTCAGAAATCCACTAGCCTACTTACATTTTTTTTAAAGTAAATACTTTTTTATTGTGGTGCATGTCTATCACGTAAATTTTACCATTTTAGCCATTCTTAAATGTACCGTTCAGTGGCATAAATATATTCACATTGTCATTCAACCAACACCATCCATCTGCAGGACTAATTTCATCTTCTCAAACTCAAACTCTAACTCTGTCCCCATGAAAGAACAACACCCCATTCCTCTCCTTTCTCCAGGCCCAGGCAACCACCATTCTACTTTCTGTATCCTGTCGTACTGTGTAAGAAAGTGGAGAAACCAATTCATAGAAAATTTTTTGATTGCCTTTTCACCTTATCTTAAGAGAGAAATGAAAACACTGTTAAAGTTTTAGATCTTCACTCTCACAGGGAAATGAATGATTTAATAAATCATAGCGATCGAGGATATATGCAAATGCTTTAATTGGCTGGCAAGGAACACCTCACTTCCCATTGTTGATACTGCTTTCAGTATACTTCTTTTCCAAGGTCACACATTTATGAATTCTTAAAAAAATATATCAACTGACAAAGCCGAGTGCCGCATTTAATGATAAGGACTATAATAAGCATGGAATTGTTCTGGGGTAACTCTGAACATATAACTTTGGTCACCAACATCGGTGTCATATCTCATCACAATGTAGATCAGAACTCCTAACCCTTAACTAAATCAATCCTTTGTTTGAAGTCCCAATATATCAGCAGTTTCCATCCTTTTTTTAGTGAAAACACAGTAAATGTATAAACTATACATTTATATGAATGGGAAAGATATCAGGATAGTAAAAAAAATTGGAATAATCATTTTCAAAAAATATAAATGCATTATGCCAAACTAATTGCATTATTAAAATAAGCTGAATAAGAGAATACTCTGGAAATTCAAAGCACATCTTTGCATCACATGATTACTCATTTTTCTAGAGCTGTTCTTCCATATCTATCCCAGAGAATACTTATCTCATGGCACTTTCCCATGCAATGATGTTGCATAATTTGAAAAATTGTGAAGAATATAAGTCCCCTACTGGAGATACTAAAGACTGAAAAGTATTCACTTAAATCTGCTTTACCTAGATTTAATGATTTCTTTCTACAAAAGCCTTTTATACTAAATACTATCTTTAAAACTTTTTCAAAGTTACTTATCTTAGTACTATCATATGCATTCCAAATCAGAACAATGTACTCCATGAATTGAGCAATTTCATTCCCCCAAAAAGAACATTCTTAATCGAATCAATGTAAAGTATATTCTTTGGAAAAATAAATTAAATTTATAAAAAGCTAGAAGGGAATCTAGAAACAGTCTTTATAACTTGCCTATGTATGTTACTATAGAATAGGGCATTGAGAGCTACCTCTGACATCTATCACAGGATTTGAATAAGTTAGAGACATTATTCAATCTCCATTTCTATATGAACTTTGGAGAATGTAAACAGGATTAGAAAAACATTTCCTAGAATGTTCTTATCTTCATATTTCAAATACTTAAATATATCATGTTTTGCTGTTGTGTGTTTTGAGGTCATTGTATTTTGCTCTTTCCAAATGTATTCTAATCACTACCATTTAGTATACCTGCACAAAGGATTTTGACAAAAAAGCTAACATATGTGCTAGAATACCATTCTCTTTTGTGTTCTAGTCCCACTTTAATATCACCTTGTAATCTGTACTTCATCACACACATTTCTAATGGTTGCATTTCTGTTTGGCTCGGAAGGCAAAGCTCACTTTAGCCTTTCCATGAAGTTTAATGAGATTCCCCTCAAGTCATACATTTTTGAAAAAGTGGGAGGTTAATAATAGGCTTCAATTAAATGAACCTAGGTCTAGTGATAAGGTCTCTGATTTTAATTTAGTTCATGGAAGTAGCCCTTATAGTTGAAATGGTTGATTAGTCAGAGGACATGAATAAGTTCAGTCCTACCACTATGTAAAAGCAGTTGCTAACTATGTGATTTAAATTTAGAGGTGTTGAAACAGTCACCTATATGCAAAAAATTTAATTCAGTAGCATAGGTTAAAATATGGTTTTCCTTGAAAAAAACTGTGAAAATAAAAATCCTTTATGGAAATATTTAAGACAATAGCACACAGGTTACTGCAATTAACATTCCTGACACCTAGTTAAGGAGCACCTAATTATAATTGTAATAATAATAACAGCAATAACTAATTTTTTAGCAGGTATTTTGTGCCTGGAAATATACTCATCAATTAAAGTACTACTTCATTTACTTCTTATAATAACCCTATAAGAGAAATATAATTTATTAAATGAATTACTGGAATACTAACTGTGAGCTGAACTTATTGCCACAAAAGCTACAAAGAAGGCAGTCAAATGTCCTTTCATAGAGTTTACTTATATTCAAATACAGGAAGACAGATTTATAAGCACACAGAGAAATGAACAATTAACCCAAGAAGATGGTAAGTTATGTGAAGGAAATTAAGCTCTGTACTGTGATAGAGAAGGACCTGATTTAAATCAGACTGATAGGGAAACACGCTTTAAGGAGATGACACTTGTGCTGAGACAAGAATATGACAAAGGGCCATTTAGGGTAAAGCATTCCAAGTAAAGCTAGCAGGTAAGTTCAAAAACCTTGAGAAGGGAACTCTGTGCATGAGTGTGAACCTGAAATAACAGCAGTATGAATGGAGCACAGACCGCTGGGCCCAGATCATGTGGGGCTTGGTAAAAATTGAGATTTCATGCTGTGGATGATGAAAAGGGTTTTGAGAGGAGAGTTATCTCATTCAACTGTTTAAAAGATCACATTGACTGCTGTGAGAAAATCAGTGGGGAGGGGACAGAGTGGAAGCAGGGAGACCAGTTAGAAGACAGTTAAGTGATCTGTATAAGATGATTGTGGCTGGAACCTACAGTCATTAGAGCAGATGAAGAGAGAAGTGGGAAAATTCATGTGTTGCATTTAGAGCCATTAAGATTGGCTAGTGTCTTAGATATAAAGGGCAGGGGGAAGAATCAAGGATAAAGGCTAGTTTTTTGCTACAGAAATTGAGTGAGTGGTAGAGCTGTTTAATGAGATAAGGATGAGTGGAGGAAAAAATAGGTTTAGAGGTAGCAATCAGTTCTTGGGCATTTTGAATTTGAGATAACCACTAGACATACAATTAGGGATGTCAATCATGTAGGCAATTTGCGGTCTGATAACAGATCATGCCAGGAAATATAAATTTAGGAGTCACTGTCATATCAATAGCACCTAGGGAGAGATTATAAGTAGAAAAGAACTGGCTGAATCTGGGGACACTACACATTTAGAGATTGGACAGATGAGGAGGAGGAAGAGTAGTAGGAGAAAATGAGGAGGGGTGGTGTCACAGAAGCCAAGGGGGAGAGTGTCTCTTAACTGTGGGGCTGCTAACTGTCCTGTACTGATGAGAGCTACAGTAAAATAATGACAGCAAAGTGACTGCCCTGGAACAAAGCATGGAAATGGAGAGAAAGCTGAGATATTGGCACGGACGGCAGATGATGTTTTGAGAAGTTTTGCTGTGAAGTAGAACCTAGAAATGGCAGTAACTTTAGGAGGTGGTAGGCTTGAGGAAAGGGATACAAATCAGAATTCAAAATAAGCTTTGCCTTCAAATGGTTTATATTCTCGGTGGGTTTGGTTCCCAGGCAGAAGGTAAGGTCAGGATGGGAAGCTAGGAGATGGGGCCAGTGACCTGGCCGGTGAGCCTCAGAATAAGTGGGCAGCACAGAAAGAGATGGGTGTAAATGCTGAGAAAGGACAGCTAAGAAGGGGATTTAAAAAAAAAACAAAAACACATTTCTTTGACTTCTCAGTTTTTTCCCAGGGTGTACTTACACATAAGATTCTATCCCTCACAGCAATGTATTTCTCCCTCAGGTGAGCCTAAAAAACACCTCAATGAGCTGCAGGTTGTTAACTGAGCAAAGCTGACGCCTCAGCAAACTTTGTCAAACAGTCTTAAAGACTTCTAGTACTTCCAAATGCAATTCTGGTTTTTCCTCAGTTCTAAGTTCTACAATATATTTCTTATGGACACTTTGAAGGGGAAAATTGAGATCACATCGGAGAGCTTTATCACAGCTCTCAAGGTTTTTTGGCAATAAAATAAAACCTCTAATTATTTTAGCAGCAGTTGTCTGGAAACATTAGGAAATGTATGTTAGATTCAGAGAGAATGCAAATCAGAACACTGGGCGTGCATTTTATCAACAAACATTTTTAATTTAAAGAATAAGTAAAACTAAACCAAATGAGCATAAATTAGGTAGGTATAGAGCAAATGCTGCCAGGTAATAGTGCAACTATCTAAATATAGACTATTATTTTAACATATAGCTGCATTAGCCACCAAACTAAGTCTAATATATCTTCCCCCTGAAGTCATTTTAGTTTAATCTCATTAAAAAGCCCACTAACATTATACAATCTAAATATATACTCTCAATAACACTTAACATTGGATTCTACTTATTTCATTTGTTATGTTGCTCTTTCACATAGAAAATGATGGCCTCCCTCAGTTTTCCAAAGCTGTTCAAAACATTACTCAGTCCACTGGAAAACTATGTGAAATCGACAGAATCTAAACGCATCACCTTCACATTTCCTGAACCTTTTGTAGAAAGTACTCTATATAGTGAATACAAATGGATTTTTCAAATACATTGGGAAGTATGTAATAGTAGGTGTAAAAGTATTGAAAAACAATATTTTTAGAAAAGTAACTTAAGATCATATTACATATTTAGTCTTAATGCAACTGGGAGAAGTTACTTGTGTCATCTGCAAATAACTTTGTTCCAAGCTAAATGATAAGAAATTCTGTTTTCTTCTTTTTATAGTAACCCAAATTCCTCCTACCTAAATATTTCTTATCTTTCAGAGAAGTATGTTTGACAGACCATTTTGTATTTTAGCCGAGAGGCAGTAGCTATTAACTAGACAGTTGTCTATTTTATTTTTACATGGATGAAGTTGAAGAGACACACACAAAAGGATTCATAGATGAAGAGATGCCTCATACTGTCTTTAAATAAAATTCGTATTTTTAAAATATGAAGCTGACTGTAGATTTTTATCTTTTATGCATAGATCAATCTAAATGTTGCAAAGAATGTGTATGTCTATGTCCATCGCTGCAGTATCAATGTATCAATGTGTATTTCTCCAGAGATGTCAGTGTTTCAGTATTTCCAAGTTGAGTTTTCTTTTTTGCACTTCAAAGAAAGAAAAGGCATATTTGCATTTCATTTACATGCTTATGTACATAATTCTCTTGATGACACCAAATGTAATGACATTTAAAGGGAACAGTTAAAAAAAATCCAAACACCTTTTTAACTTGGAAATTTCATAAGAGAAGAGGCAATGAAGAATTTAAAGCTTATTTCTGTTACAACCTTGGGTTAATTCTTTTCATGTATTTATTCATATGTGCATTCACTTACTCATTTGTTTGTTTAATAATAAATATTCATTAAGTATTTGCCATGTGACAGACACTAGCTAAACACTTCAGCTCTGCCAGTTTAATAAGAGGTGTCCCTCGTTGCTTGTCATTCCGGAAACCTCAATACCTCCATGAGTGGCATCAATGAATGAGGAGCTCTGACAAGTGACAACACCTGAGATGGAATAGAGTTTCTACTCTAATGCAAGAAATTAACTCCTCTAGCTACAGTAAAAGGAGCAGATGCTTGCCCCTGCCTGTTGTTTAAGAGGTGGTTGGGACATTTTTTTCTTTTATTATACATAGCTTTGATATAGCCAAAGCTGTTCTGGGTTTATGAGCTATCAGGTCTCTGAAGCTGAACCTCAGCTACAGAGACAAATGAATCCGCTCATTGTCCTACCGTTCTGGAGCTGAGGCTGGGTGTGGCTGAATGAGCATGTGGAGGCTCCTAGCTCCAGCTTGGAGAAAGGATATGTTGTAAGCCCAGAGCTGAAGTTCTCAAACTTTAAGCATCATAAATATCCCGAAGGGGCAGGTACTTGTTTAAAATGCAGAATCCTTTCCCTGCATCCTCCCAACACACACTCGTCTGATTCAGTAGGTCTCCTGTCCAGGAAACTCATGTTTTCACAAAGCAGTCTGAATCATATAGACGAAGATAATCTATAAATCCCACTATAATAAATCTTATTAGATCAATGGTTTTCAAACCATTTTAATACAACAAAGCCATTAATAAAAATAATTTTATGTGTCATCTTGATGTATGCAAAGGCAAAGATACACAAAAGCAAGGATATTGTCACTGGTTTCTGGGATGAGGGCAGGGATATTCTGGAGTTAGTTTGGACTGGCTCGGGAGACCCAATTGTTAATTTCTTTTAGGAATTTTGTAAACCCATTATTAAACACAATCATTATTCAAAGCTAACTTATAAATAGTTGTTATATTAATTAATATTATATTTATATAAACATATAATTAGTTAAGTTGTTTGCTATGTTTCCAAGCCTTGAGGTCATTTATAGCCTATATGCATAGTGGAAATACTGCACAGTGGGGGGCTCTTGTGCATCTCTTCCCAACCCTCTTTCAGTGACATCACATCGGTAGGCGGAATCACCCTTGCTGGTATTTTACACCATAGAACTCAGCAAATGCTACCAAGCAAGGCTACTTCTCTAAGAGACCTAATTTTTACACAGTTATTAGCATACCACCAGGAAGGGTAGGTGCTGGCATTTTCTCCCTCTGTTCCCTCAGTGGCCTCTGAGGTTATCGCAGGAAAACAAAACATTGTTAAACAAAGAATCAACGCCAATTATGTTGTGGCTATGAACAATGAAGATGTTAAAAGTCAGAAAGGAAGAATGAAAAGGAAAATCAAGTCCTTTACCCTAAACGCATGCCTTTTACAAATCTGGTCATGAGACCAGGAACCTTGACACTTTATTCATAGTCCTAGGGAAAACACCACTAGGATAGATCCAAATAATTACTCTGCTACATGGTTATCTTATTTTTCTCTGGCTCCTTTACAGAATAATGAATAGTAAGGTTTAGAGAGGGTATATACAGTATATCTGTACATACATATATACTCACAGATACACATTCATTCATGTATGTATATATATATGCACACAGACACACATATACAAATTACACCTTTATTTTTTAATCCGGAAAGTGGTCCATCCATATTCAATGATTATGATGAATGAGAAACACCTCTCTCTGTACCTTCTTTGAAATACAAGTGACCATTTTGTAAAATAAAACCACATTTAACATTTACTCTAGCAAATTTACTCAGAGATATTTTTCTACTTATTGTCTATATCTGACACTTTTGTTTTTAACACTAACATATCATTTGATATGCCCCAAAGTAGATTACTCAGTGCATTTAATATCTTTATAATGAATATAAATCCTTTCGTCAGTAAGTGAATTATTTCAACCTTTTAAAAATAAAATTATCATTTTTTAATGATATTTAGAAAACAGTTGTTTTTGTCTTAAGGGTCTCAAGTATCTAATTTTACATAATAATGTGTAGTCTTGTGGCTGTCATTGGCCATTTATTCATTAATTCTTTTTATGGACTCATTTATTCAAGGGTTATTAAGAACCTATTATGTAACAATTAAATATTGGCATCCCTTAAGAGGCCTTCTCATTAAATAACCTGAAATTTAGAATATTGAGGTAAACCATCTGAATTGCAGCATAATAAACCTAATAGACCAGTGTGTACTTTTTTCCTATTATTTTGAATTATATATAATGGGAGCAAACCATTGCCTTAAAAATCTTCACTTAAAAATTATAAAATACCTTAAAATTTTGTGCATAGAGATTCAGTCTGGAACACCAGATGAAAAGTTTGTTTCAATCAATCATTTGTATAATTTCTCTCTGTAATTGATGGTAAATACCTTTATTTTTAGAAATATCTGCTTAAGTAACATCATAATTAGTTTGAGGTCTAGTTTTCCTTGACTTGTACATTATGTAAACTTGTCTATTCTATTCTTGAATAAAATGAACGTGGCTTTTTCTGGGAGTATTTTCTAGAATTCTCGTTTTGATTTTAGCATTGATGTTTCCTTCCATATTGAGGAGGACATGGATGTCAGGAAGTTTACTGTGGGATACAACTTGACAGAATGACACACACAGAAGTCAGATGTTATCAGTAAGCGAATATACTTATTCTTTGACATGTGGGTCTTGTGAGGAACTGACATTGATGGGATGTGGTGCTCTTTAGCCAAGGGGAGAAGTATCTATCATGCTGTCACATCAGATTTAGTTCAAACTAAGTAAACATTTTTGTTATGATACTATTTTTGGGAAATATACTTCTGAATATGCTTATGGCTCTTTGGATGAGAAGTCATAAATAACTACAACATACATAAAATAGTACCTGTCAAAATAAGCACAATAAAAAAATGTATACTTATTATTACTATCACTATCTGTACCTGTGAAATGGACTATAAAGTGACTATTTCAACAATACAGTGCATCCTGTCTTCACCTACTGCCAGCCATCAGCAATCTTTTACCTGACTTGCAGAGAATTGTGACTAATGATATTAACTGGTTTGGGGAAGCTGTTTTCTTTAATGAACTTGAGACTTACGGCAATTCTGAATTTTGTATTTGATGGACTGATTTTAAATGTATGAGTCCTACACAAATTCTGTTTAATCCTCATGGTGTTAGATGCATCTTCCAGTATTAATGATTTTAATTCACTCCACTTTCCCAGAATCACCATGAATTTATCTTGAACGTGTAATTTTAATTTTGTTGATTCACAAAATAAGTGCTGAAAGGCTCTTATAAGCCCAGTCCTTCAGTCATCCATTAGATATTTGAGTCCCCTTTATAACACCTTCTAAGTCATGCCTCAGCTGCTTTGCTGACAGGAGATTTATTTTTTTCCCTTTAAGCAGCCATTTTTGGCATATGTAGGTCTAACTTTCAGAAATTTATATTCAAAATGAATTGCTCTTTCTTCCTATAACTTCCATTCATTTGTCATAATTATTTCCCCTGGGACTATAGGGAACAAATTAAGTAAATGAGTCTAGTGACTTTCTCTTATGGCATGACTCTAAATATTTGAAGATGTCTATCAAGCCCCCCTTCCCTCCATGTATTTTCTACAAGCTAAATATCCTTATTTCTACAAATATTTCTCACTTGCTTGTCAGCTCCTGACTCAGTATGTCATCCTCCTCCTCTTAGTTTGCAGATGTCATGTGATTATCAAACATTACTTTAGGGTACCTTCCTAATCTTAAATATTACAACATTCACATAATCTACAATCACATTGATGTTGTGGGTAGTCACATTATCTTGTGGACTGATTATACAACTGATTCTCCACTAAGACCTTTAACTATTTCATGAATGATGCTCACAAACTGTCTCCTTCACTCTCTTCATGCCAGCCTTTGTTGGAATCACATGCAAGACATCTTCATTTGTCTTTAAGACATTTTGTCTCAGATTAGATCCATAACAACCTCACAAGGTCCCTTGAATTCTTTGCAAACTCATCCAACATCAATAAACAAAGATTGGTTGTGCACCTGGTACATGTCAGGCAATGTGTGAAGTGCTAATGTCGTGCAGTTATTCAGTACGGCACTCAACTTCAATTGGCCTCCTCTTTCCCAGAGATTTGCTCCCCCACTTTAATTCATCCACCACCCGCAGAGTATACCTTAACCTTATTTTCTTCCCCTTGACAGCACTTTCATTAAAAACCTTAAACTCCAAAACCATCCTAAGTGATGGCTGTTTTTCCTTCCACATCTCTACTGTCTTTGCTCTCAATAAATTGATCAACTTCATAAAAACTTTCAGCTTGATCCCTTTGTTTTTTTTCCATTTATAATTTTCCACATAATGTCACTCTCATTTTTGAGCTGGACCTGTAAGTTGGTCATGTAGTAACCATATTCAACACCCTCGATGTTATTTTAATTTTGTTTTGCTTTGCTTTAATACTATTTTCATTAAACCCTTGGTATTCTATCAACTTCCTTTCCTGTTCTTAAAGTCAAGCTAATGAGTGCTATGAGAGAAAATTCTACAATGGCTAGATGTGAAGGACCCCAAACAAATTAGTAACTCATTCCTCATGTTGACATTCTCCACTTCTTCCCATATAGCTGTCATATCAGTTACTAATCTAGAACTCCTTTAGTTTTCCCTATGTTTCTCTATGTCATGCACAAAATTAATTCAGAGATCTTTTCTGCTTTACACCAAATCGATATTTGTGCCCATGTCCAAAAGGTCAGTAGTATGCAGGAGTGGGGCTTCATTGGCCTAGCCTTTTTTCATTCAAACTAAAATCATATCAAGAAATAGTTTTTCTGTACATTTTTTAAAAGTACTTGACTTAAAAGGTACTGATTTATTTAAGTAATTATTATAAGTTTGTATTTCATCTCATGTTCTACAGTCTCATGTTCACTGTATTTATTGTATTCTAATTCAAAGCCACAACAAAAGGAACCGATAAAAAAGAAAATGGTCTTCTGGCTTGACTTCCTGGTTTCCTACTGACCTGCATTGAATTTTACTTAAAACTGTCCTGAATTATAATCGGCACCAAACATGTGTACCAGTACTTATAATTTCATGATCAGTATAAACATTCTTTTATATGGAATGGTTCAGGGATCTATATAAAAGCTAGATACAGAAATAAAGTATCAGTTTCAGAATATATTACCCAGCTAGCTTTTTGTTGTTTTTGCTGGTACACAATGTCTGGCCTTATTTACCACACAAATCATAGGTGTGCCCTATGAAAAACCATCACTCTACTAAGCAGTAACTTAATGACATATTTGGAAGAACTTTAGAGATAAAATAACCCAAGTCCCTCATTTAAAATATTATATAAAATATAGAAATATAGACATGTCTAAATCCCTCAGCAGTTTAGTAACAGACCTTGAATCCAACCTCCAGTCATCTACCTCCATGAGTACTTATCTGTTCTATCTCGAAAGAAAGCACAGATGCACACTCACAAATTCTTAATGAGCTGGTTGTGGCTTTTAGTACCTATGTCTTTTAAAAATAATAATATTTTTATTGGTTTAAAGCTGAAAACCTTTGGATAATCATATGGTTTGTTCCTTTCTTCGTCTTTAAAATGTATTCACTTTATTACTTATGCAAGACAAATATGTGTAACAAAGGGAGAGTCACATAATTTCTGTTTGACAAACCTCCTAAGTATGAAAAAGGATGCCCTCTAGATAGCCAATTTCCATTCTTTTCATTCTAATGTTAATGATGTTATTTAAAGCATCAGCATCAAATGACATTATTTCAAATGACTGCATGACACAGAGGGTACCTTGTGTAGGGAATATCAAGTAGAAGTTCTCAGGTGTTTTTCCCTTTAAAATGCAAAGGAAGAAATGCAATTACTGTTTATTATTTAGTTATCTAATGCCTGCCCATCATGTCTTTTTGAATTTGGCCCAGTAACTTATAATTAAAAGAATCATTATCTCTGCTGGATGTGGGCACAGATTCACATTATTTCAGTGAAAGCCCGTCTGCTGTCTCACTTTAATGAAAATTTAAACCTCTTAGAATGACATGTGGTACCTAGAATTATTTTTCTTTTGTCTGAAGAGAGATTCAGGGGAAAGGACTCCTAGAAAGAGAAGTCCCTATTGCTTCCAATAGATTCTTATCTTCCAAGCATCCATTTTCATTTTTTGAAAGGACTGATGAGAAAAATGTGAAAGTATCTACACAATACCAGAAGACCATGAGTTAGTAGAGCAGAGACAAAGCAACTGGCCCCTGCTGCTATTTTTAGCACAGGTTTGACTTTTAAAAAATTTTAGTAAAACACATAACATAAAATTTACCATTTTAACCATTTTTAAGTTACAACTCAGGGGAATGAAGTCCATTTGTATTTTTGTGTACTCATCACCATTATCTAGTTCCATAACTTTTTCATTGTTCTAAACAAAACTCTGGATCCATTAAACAATGACTTCCCTATTCTTTTTCTTCCCTCAGGTCCTGGTAACCACTACTCTCCTTAGCACCTGTCTTTATGAATTTGCTATTCTAGATACCTTATATAAGTGGAATCATACAACATTTGCCCTTTTGTGTGTGGTTTATTCCACTTAGCGTAATTTTGACATCCATCCATATTGTGTGTTACAGTAATTTGTTCCTTTTTATTGCTAAATATAATTTCATTGTACAGACATACAGAATATGTTTATCCATTCTCCTGTTGATAGGCCCTGGATTGTTTCCATTTGGGGCCGTTATGAAGAAAACTGCTACACAATTTTTAAACAAGTCTTTTGTTGACATAAACTTTCTTTGGATAAGTATCTAGATGTGGAACTACTGGGTCACAATTTAAAACCAATAAAATAAAAATATCATACTTGATTAGAAAGTTTCTAAAATGCTTTTGCCAATTTGAACTCCCCAGCAGTGTATGAAAGTTCCAGTCGTCTAAGAGCAACCAACTTGTTAGACCTGTTAATTTGTTAGACTTGTTAATTTTAGAAAATCTAGTAGGTATGTGGTCATGTATTATGGCTTTCATTTGTATTTCTCTGAAAAGTAAAAAATGTTGAAAATCTTCATATGTTTATTGGCAATTTGAACATTTTGTTTTTCCCATTTTCTTAAGTTGGGTTGCTAATCTTTTAAATTATTCATTTGTCAGAATTATTTACACATTCTAACTTAAAGCCCTTGTTATATTTTTGTACTGTGACTAGTTACTCCAAATCAGAGGCTTGCTTTTTAAATTTCTTGATATTGTCTTTTGATGAGCAGAATTTTCAATTTTGATGAAGTCCAGGTTATGTTTTTCTTTTAATATTAGTATATTTTATGATTCCAGAAAGCTTTGTTTACCTGAGGCATGTAAATAATCTTCTATATTTTTTCAGACTTTTACATTTAGGTCTATGATCCATCTTAAATTAATTTTTGTGTATAGATTGAGGAAGATGCCAAGTTTTTTTTTTCATATAGCTATCCAGTTTTGTCAGTACCACTTATTGAAAGACTCCCCTTTCCTCACTGAATTATTTAGTTCCTTTGTTGAAAAACAACAGACATACATGTTTGTGTCTATGTCTGGACCCCTTTGTGTTCCACTGATCTATTTGTTTATTCCTGTGCTGATACTGTGTTGTCTTGATTACTGTACATTTAGAGCTAGTCTTGAAATCAGGTAGTGTAAGTGCTCCAGTGTTGTTTTTGTTCTTCAGAACAGAACATTACCACTTATGTTCCTTTTTAGACCATTATTCTCTACAATGTGCATATCTTAGTAGGAAAATGTTCTAGATTCCCAGTAGAATCTAGATTATTAGATACTCTTTAACAATTAAGCAAAGTAAGGACCGTAAAAAAACTTTCTGCCAATTGTGTACACACATGCATGACTGAGATAAAGCAGTAAGGAGAGCTAATCTTTTTTGGAGTACCTTTTATGAACCGGCATTCTGAAAACCTTCTTTCCAGATCTTGTCAGGGTTAAATGTAACTCTCACAGAAAACACTGTGAGGTGCTTCTCATCTCCATTAGTAGGTGAATATAATGAGGGTCAGAGAAGTAATCTGTTCAAAAGATACAACTGGATTTCTCTTTGTTCTTGATGATCACAGCCAGTCAGTCACTATCCTGAGTCATCATGTGTGATGCCTGTATTACAGTGGACAAGTGTATTTTTGGTTAGAGACAGGTCTGCCTTCCTAGCCAATTGTCACACTGAATACACACATAATCCAGAGCATAGTTTTAATAATCCTATAACAACCTAGTGGATCTTCCATAAACATTATATCCAAAAGCAGTTCATTTAAAAGTGAGTGGTTATAAGAGAAGTTAAATTCCAACTCCTGCTGTTTTTCAAAACCATTGCTGACTATAAAAAGTCCAGTAGAAATAACATTTTTTCTGCCAAAAAATGTGACAAACTGAGCTGACAGCATTAAACATTAATTGTTGCAAAATTATACATTAGTCACATAATCAAATTAAATAAACAATTAGATGATCATTATCATGCTACCACTGAGAAAGAAGACCTTAATGCACATTTACCTGTTAAATCTACTTCTTACTTATGAGGACCTAAAATACCTTAAAGGTATCTTTAAACCTTTAAGCCAATTACTTTCAAAAAGAGTCTCATGGAGCACTGTGTCTCACCTTCACATGGGAAACACTGTGGATGTCAGTGGTTAAAAGTTTCTTATAATTGTGTGTCTTACATTCTTTGAGTTTCCTATATGCTGATGATTTTCTTAATGACAGCTATTGTCAATTATGGTATGGAGAAATTACCATCTATAGGGAAATTTTACTTGATTCTTACTCTTCTAATTTAAAATTAGAAGATATATCATGCCAGGTTCTAGGTGGCCTATGTGAATCTAGGTGAATCGTGGTTCCTCGCATTATGCAATGTGAGTGGCTTTTGAGGATAAATGTTACATTTATGTACTATGGTTGTATTAAAGAAGATTGTAACTATTATTTTAGGAATGCCTTTATAAATATAATAACCAATAGAGCAGTTACCTTATAATAATGTATCTTAATCCTTAAAAAAACTCTGACATAGAGTCAAAATATTACCATTTTCATTGAAGATGAGGAAATAGAGAAACAGAGATATTGATGATTTGTCCAAGCTCACACTCATTGCAGGCGGCCTCTATATTCCTGATGAGCCTGATAATATCAGTAGACATTAAAAATTATATATTAGTAAGGAACTCACAGCCTGGAAGAGGAGTGAGACAAGAAGTCAAACATTTACAAATGAATTTGAGAAATGCTGTCATAGAGGTACAGTAAGAGGAGAGGAGAACCTGACCCACAGTATGGAGACATTTTCCTACAGCAGGTGAACTCTGAGAAGTTAGTCAGCTAATATTTATTGAAAGGACCTTGGATGTCTGTTACATGCCATGCATATTCAATATACCTGATCTTCTTTAACCTTCACAAAAATCCAGCAAAGCCCATTACTACTATCCATTTTAAACTTGCAGAAACTGGAGGAATGAGAAACCCAAAGAAAAGAGAAAATGACCCTTCAATGTTTTGCCCACATGTATCATATTGTGGTTCTTCAAAGCTTAAATAATTATGAATCACTGCAGTTTCTTCCTTGTTTCTAGTTATTATGTCCTCAGCTATAAGCTCTTGAGTGGTGGTTCATGTTCAAAGAGACTATGGACTAGAAATGACTGTTGTTCTGCTAAATGAGTGAATTTACAAGCAGAACCAGCACGGAGGGGAAAATCTACCTACAGGAAGGCCCACAGTGGATTATTACAGCACTGGGCCTTTTGATTGGGGTTTTTGACATGATTAACAAGAAAAATGCTTCAGAATGTGAAATGAAGCCTCACAGATTTCCTGCCTTGAGTAGAGGAATTCAAATGTTTTGAACACTAATATTCTACCCCAGAAATCAGTGAGTTATGGGGAAAGACCTCTGATTTTTCTTGATTTCACTTCAAGGGGGGGTGGAAATGATAATATGATTTACAGAATTTCAGATGGCCTATTAGACAAATTCTTTTATTTTGAATACCCAGGGGCTGATATAATACTGTCATTTATGTCTTTTATCTTAGCATGTGAAAGTGCTACATAAGCAAAATGGTAACATGATACACAATTTAATCAGAACTAGGACAGAGCCATAAAAATTATGCTTGTAATTTTACTTTTGTTAGAGAAGAATAGTAAGAAAAGAAATAAAAATATTTAGAAATCCAAAATTTTAGTTCTACAATCAGAAAAACACTGTTTTCTCACTAATGGATAATACATAATCAGAAACAGTCATGCCTCTACTGTTTTCCAGAAGAATAAATAACAGAGAATTTTAATTTTTTTGTTATATTAGACAGTCTTTTTCCAGGGATTTTTAAAAAAGGCTTGAAGAGATGTCAGATAAGCTGAGAAACAAATGCTAATATTTAAAAAATAATCATAAAAAGCAGCAGAAGCAAGTGCACAGAAAGTTTCCATCTTTGTTCCTTACACTGAATGTTTTCCCATTTCTGTTATGGCCTCAACCCACTCTGAGTCACATAAAAAATCTTCCATAAGTTCTGTGGGATCAACAGTCTTCTCTGATTTGTCATTGTTATAGTCAATTTTATATACAAAAAGCAGAGAAATAAAAGCTTCCAATTCTGGTTCTGTGCTTAAAGGATCAGAAATAGAGCTATCAATTGTATCCAGGTAAGAAACTTATAGAAAATATATCAGATAGTAATATTCAAGGCATAAAAGATTTTGCTGTCAAATGGATCCCAATATTAAGTCTCACCATTTTCTAATTAATTAATCATCTCTATGTAAAATGAGACTAATACTAGCTCCTCACTCTCAAAAGATTGTTGTTAGAATTGAAATAATACCTCAAAACACACAGTACAAAGCAAAGGCTGTCATTATCTTTTTTTATTAATATTTCCTTTTTCCTCTGAAACTATGTCTTTTAGCATTCCCAGACCCCAGTTCCAACTTGCAGGGTCCTCCCCCAGCATAACATCAACTCAATTCAACTTGCTTCCGACACTGCCTGCCCAGAGGTAGCATCAGATTCCCCATGTTCAGGGTTCAGTGCTACAACACTGCCCCATAGGCCCACTTCGGAAGCTAGTGGCAAGCCCCAGGTTTCTGACCAACAGGCTGCAGACTGGAGGTTCCCACAGCCCACTCCTCGGTTCAATTAATTTTCTGGAGTGACTCACAGAACTCAGGGGAACACTTACTTGTGTTTACCAGTTTATTAGAAGATATAACAAAGAATATGAATCAATAGCAAGATGAAGAGATACACAGGGTGAGGTCCAGAACAAAAGAGCTTGCCTCCTCGTGGGGCCTGGGAACTGGTGTGGCAGTACATGGAAGCATTCTTGTTCCCCAAGCGTGGAAGCTCTCCAAAAAGGGAAAAAAAAAGGATCAAAATGCTATTATCTTGGGGTTTTTTTTGGAGGACTCATTAGAGTCATGATTTACTAAATCATTAGCTATTGGCTGATTGAACCTCCAGCATCTCACCCCTCTCCAGAGGTGGGGGTAGAAAGGAGGGACTGAAGGTTACAACCGTTAAGTCACAAGGTTGGTCCTGCTGATAACAGCCCACACCCTTAGATGAAGTCCAAAGGTCACCTTCATTAATAACAAGAAACCCCTTTCACTTTTATGGCTCTGAAGCATTTTCAGGAACTGTGGATAAAGAACAGGTATATCTGAGAAATATATTTAGGTTATCTGAATAACCAAATACATATTTCTTATGTCATTATGTTGCACTGTCTACACTCAGAAAAGACAATTTATCGAAGTCATATTTTAAAAGCTTGCATTTATTCAAATCATTTTAAAGATATTTGTAATAATGACAGGTATTACACTTTTTCAGAGTCTCGTTCTATTGTGTGCCTGCTGTTCATATGCATAAAAGAAATATCTTTAGAGCCTTAACCTGTGTTTTTGTTGCAGAAGAAAAATTGGAAAGCTTTAGAGAGTTGGAAAGACCTTAGAAATGTTATCTTTTGGCAGCAGAGATTTTTGAGTCTCTGAAAGGGGGCTACACTTATTTGGCCCACAGACTGTGAAATGGGGCCATTCCAGTAAGACAGATCAGGGTGAACCAGGGCAGAAAATGGCAAGGTGTGGTGATGTCTAAAGCTAGGACTCTGAAAGGTTGCCTGGTGCCTTAAATGTATGTGTGTCAAGAGCTTGACTGAGCTGGAGGGAGCTGAGCTGCCAGGTGTCAGAGTAGCCCATCAAGAAAAGAGGCCAGTGTGAAAGTAACCCGCAAGTCTTTCATCACTTAATTGCAATAATATTAGCAAGAGGCAAACCCGAGAAAGCACTGATGCTCCCCAGTTCCAATTCCTGCATGGAACGGTGCCCACGGAGGATCAGGCCAGGTGGCTCAGTACAGCACTGGGGTTGTGTCATGGCCAAAGAAAGCCCTGAACAGAAGGTTCCTGAACTTCCGTGGACCCTGGGGCTGGAGGTGAGGGGAAAAGCTAAGAGAGGAAAAGTACTAAGTCCTGGGTCAGAATGCCCAAAAGTATCTTCATGGTTCCCCCACTTTGCCCAGAAGGGGGTCTAGGCCAAAGTGCCTAAGGAAACAGTCTCTGCATGAAGACCCCAGAAATAGAAGCTCTGAATGAAGGTGCTGGCCTGGGCCTGCAGAGGCCTGAGAGTACCACTCTTGCCAGCTAGGGCGCCTGAGGCCCTGACTGCAACTCCCTTCGAGACTACAGGGCGTTGGCTATGCACCAGCTCAGGTGTGCGGAGGGCAGCTTCCCCTTAGAGGGCCTTTGTAAAGTCTTTGTAATCACTTATGTCAGGCCTGAAAAAATCACACATGGTGCTTTAGCCAGAAGCCAAACTCCTCTGTGAGGAGCAGTCTGGTAAATGTCAAGTAATCGTGAGATAAGGACTTCTTACGACCAGCCTAGCCTTTTTGTTTTCCGTCTTCTCTATACTTGCAGTAAAGTTCTTGAAAACCGAGATTGTGAGTTTGTATTGAAGAAGTGATAGAAGAGCACTGGGGAGACTGAGGCCCAGACCAGAGAAATGAGAAGGAAGCTTATTCTGGTAGCTGCCTTAAAAAGACCTTCAGACTTAATAATCTACGTTTCCAATGAGGAAGGCAGGAAGCTATCATGTTGTTGTTCTAGTTTGCACTTAGGATTAAATTAATTGACATATATACATTACACTGTACATTATCACAGTATTTGCTCAATCAATATCTGTTCCATTTTCCCAGGAAAGTGGAAGAGGGGTGAGTGTAAAAATGACTTAACAGCTATGTATTAGGTCTGTAGTATTGTAAGCTTCATTCATGATAAAAACAAGCAAACAAGCAAATACTAAAGCACAAGGCTCTTGCCTGTGGAGAGTACTGAGTCTTATGGGCAGGGAGATGGTAGATGAAATGTTAAGTCCATCATGTTCATATTCAGGACCCAGATGAATTCAAAGGCGTGGTGTGATATCACTGTCAGTGATAATCTATAGTTGGGATTAAGAGTTTAAATAACTTCACGAAATATGCTGAATTGGTCCTAATACAGCCTATGGGAGTTTTTTAGAAAAATGGGCCACTATCACACTCCAGTCTCTCAATAAAATACATACTGTTCACTGAATAAAATCCTCTTTATTACCTAGAGATGTCCAGATCTATCTTTTGCTATAGAAGAGAAGCAGGAGGTCTGTGTGTGGGTATGTGTCCCTGACATCTGGCCAGTGAACTTGCAAGGTTCCATCATTGTCTTGGTTTCCCTTATTTTGAGATATGACAGTACTGTAAGAGGTACGGGACAGCACCCCAAAGCTGTAAAAGCTATCTGTGACTTAAGAAGGAACATTTTCAACATGTTGAACTGATGTGGCTCTAAGCTGTGGGTATTTCTAGATTCAAAAGAGCAGTAGAATGATGAGGGAAACAGTCCTGTGCTGGTAAATGTAGCACGGAGGCTGGCACTGAAGGAAGTGTCACTTGAGCTGTCAAGGAGCAGGGTCCTCATTAGGAGTATGAAGACAACTTCTAACTGTATTGTAGACTTTCAGGGAAAAAAAAGATTCTCTCTTAAAGAATTATCATGTAGCACAGCTTGGGGAAGACACTTCAACAGTGACCATAGGGAAACAAATCAATCCGAAGCCTGAGAGTTCAAGAAGGCGTTGGTACTTGGCTGTTATCTTAGCAATCATGTTTTAAAAATGTCCTTGTGCCAGATGCTGAAAATCATTTCAAATGCCAAGGAGACATGTATTATTCCCTGAGCAATGAGAGGATGACAAATGGGATGAGGCAGGGGCCGGTTGTCACTTTGTTTCTGAACTATTCACAGTAGCTTCTATATCAATGTAATCAAAGGACATAAACTTGGCAAAGTCATGCAATTATACTTCTGGGCACTCTCAGCAAAGAGTTAGAATAATGTACTGGCAGACCATATAGTGTAAGAGTCTGAAAGGAAATTTGAGGCTCCTGGAAGTTTGTTAACTGTAAGAAAGGAGGTTTCAGGCTCTACCTTTAAATGAGATTTTCATGGAGTGTTAGCCACATGACAGTCATCTACACAACAGTCACTCAGCTGAAATGAATGGGGAGAATAACTGTTCGGACTCTACAGAATCAGCTAGTTTCTTTGAAGAAATCTAATCCTAAAAGGCTTCTCTTTCTTTGTGTTAAGTCTGCTGTAGATTCAACACTCAAGCAAGCTTGTTAGGAAGAACAACACAACTTGTTCTCAGAGGCTAGTTTGTCAAGGGCACTACCCTAACATTCTCAGCAAAGCATCACCAGGCACAAGCTAGACTTCTTTATGATTATAAAAAATTTGAATTGGCTTCTCCATGTTACACATAGTGTTTTGCCAATAAACAGTCAGGTGACTTTGCTGTTGCAGATGTAACCGGATTTCACAGCTTTCTGCAGTCTACATTCTCCTGTCACGCTGAGCTTTATTCCCACCACAGGAAACTGCACGTTCTTCCTGGGAAGTTTGATACTTCATTTTGTGGCCTTGAAAAATATTTCCCTTTAAAATATGAACCACCTACATAAAAGCCTGTCGGGTTTTTAGCCTTCCCCGAGTCCCCTCCAAACCTGCGGAGAGAACGGGAAGGGGGAGACACGCCCCGGCAAGGCAGGACCGGGAAGGGTGAGTGCCCGGTGTCCGCCCGATCACCAGTCTCCGGCCCCTAAGCCTAAACCGGAGACAAACAGACGCGACAGGGGGCTCAGTCAAAGCAGGAACTCGTTTATTGCCGAAACAGCATGGTATATATATAACATTCATGGGCCAATCAGCATAAAGGTCAAGCAATCATAAGTTCTTCATGCAGGAAGGCACATAATGCAAGCAAACGGTGTCCACGAGCTGATCACATTCGCGGAAGACTCACGCCACCAATAGGGAGATACCCGGAAGACAGGTAGACTAACATCATAGCCCGCCAAAATGCCTGGGCACCACCCCATGCTCATCCAGTGAGAGCCATCTTGGCAATGCATTTAAAGGCTACTTCTTAGATTAGAAGGCCCTACATTTCCCCCTTTTTTGTTTTACGTACCAGAGATGCATGTGCATGTATTTATGGAAGGTGTTAGAATAATAAACAGCTGGGCTTGGTCTGTGGCATTCACAGACAATGTCTCTCTCTCAGCTGGGGGGGTGAGGTTCTGTGCCTCACCTCAGTTGGCCCCCACGTTGCTCACCTGAGGTCCCTTGCGACTGTGCCTGTCTCAGGTCGTCCCTCCCTTGAGGAATCTTACCCGTCTCTGGCTAACCAGCCACCTCTTGGGACTCAACAGGGAGATAAAATATAAAAGAGAGGACAGCCAGCAGCTATATTTTTTGGATAGAATTACAATATACATGACAATTTACTTGTAGTAAACACAGATGGGGAGTCAGCACATGATTTTACAGAGTTGTACAGAAATACAAATGCATAACGGCATTAGTCGGGCAATTATAGGACATATTTGATGAACAAGGAAATCTATTTTGACAGTTTAGGCATTTGTAAAAAAAACTCATTAACACGGCAAAACCTTTAGAGCAGAACTCTATTATGGTTATGGGACTACAGTTTCATGATAGTCAAGGCCATTCCCATATGGTTCCCCTGCAGGATTGCGCAGGGACTGGTATTGCTGCTTAAGCACTATGAGATGTACAGCATTCATCCTGTTTTTTATGAACTCGGACAGCTTATTAACAATACAAGGACCTGGATGGATCAGCAGGAGAAGTCAACCCTTCAGTCTTTTGTGAGGTTGTCGTGTTTCAAGTCTTCCAGGAGGTTCTGGAGAACCAACTCAATAACAGTAGCAAGCAGGGTAATGAGGAGGAGGCCGGTCACCAGCAAGCAGAACGTCCACTAGGGGCGGGCACATTCCCTAGGGGAGAGAAAACACAGGGAACCCCTCAAGAGTGGATGGCACTCTTGGGTTGTCTCTATTAGATAGAGGTTTGGCTTGTTCTGGGGTCTTGGTCATCGTTCACCTGCGGGCAAAAGTTCAAATTGCGCTCAGGGACCCAGATCGGGTTTGGGTTCCCTATAGGGAATATGCATCCAAACCCTCTGCCTAAACTTATGAGGGGATCTGGTTGACGCCATTGCCCCGTTAATGGATCTTTCCAGCGTACCTCAATCTTAGTATAAGGCATTTGATTAGTCCAATGTCTTTGAAAAGCTGTTAGGGGCTGATTTTTTGAAAAATTTAAAATATTTAGGGTGAGTAGTGCCATTCTTAATTGGTCATGGGGGTTGTGCCCCCTTTTTGTTTTTGTAACATGGTTTTAAGGGTCTTATTATGTCTCTCGACAATTTCTTGGCCTTGGGGATTGTAAGGGATCCCTGTGGTGTGGCTTATGTGCCATCTGAGAAAGAAGTTCTGTAGAGCCTTACTAGTGAAGTACGGACCATTATTGGTCTTCACTTGGTGAGGAATCCCTAAAATAGCAAAGCACTGCAAGAAGTGGCTTTGTGCATGTTTGGCTCTTTCTCCCGAGTGGGCTGTAGCCCAACAGGCATGGGAAAAGGCGTCGACAGAGACAAAAATAAATTTTAATTTTCCAAAGGCAGTATAGTGAGTAACATCAGTTTACCAAAGGCAATTTGGTTTGAGACCTCTCGGGTTGACTCCAGGGGTTTGGAGTGGTGGGACTTGCAAAAACGGCAGGCAATATTTGCAGGTTCTGACAATCCTTTTTAAATCCTTGATAGGGATGGAAGGAAACCTGTGATGTAAACCTCTCCAATTAAGATGAGTAAGATCATGAAGATCTTGTGCTTATTGTAGGGGCTGCAGTGGCGCAATCGGTTAGTGTGCAGCAGGCTCGAGCCTCACCTGGAGCATTCCTTATTATCTCTGACTCTTGGATCGGGGATCATGCCCCCAAAAGGGCGGGGGGAGAGGGCAGACGTTAAAGCCTCTGTCAGGGAGGGAGTCTGCGCCTGCACAGGCTAATTTATGATCTGAAGTCATCCCTTCCCAGACTAGCATCTTAACAAATTGGTCCCGCAAGGGGCCTGGGGAGAATTTGCACTGTAAACTTTTTTCAACCCTGTCTACAAAGGAGGGGAGATCCTCATTAGCCCTCTGGGTAATTCCGGAGATTGGTGGCTCCGAAGGGCCTTCTTCTACCTTTTTCCAAGCCGCTAGCCCCAGGGCTTTCACTTGCTCCAGATAAGGGGCGGGAATGGCCGCTTGCTGGAGCCCTGTAGCAAACTGATCATTAGTCCCAGAGAGCATCCCAAATGTTATAGGGATGGGAGGATTGGCAGGTTGGTTTCTCTCCACCTGAACGTGGCATTTTTCCTTAAAGAAGGCGCACCACTTGAGAAACATGGGACCAGGGAGAAGTGCCTTGGTTAAACTCTTCCAATCTTGAGTGGTACAGGGTTGGTGTGCTAGTCCCTGGAGGATGGCTTCGGCCCAAGGAGAATTAGGCCCATCCTCAGAGACTGCTTTTTTAAGTTCCTTGAGGTCTTGGTGCCCCCAGGGATACCACGCAGCGGGCCGATTTCCGCTGGGGTTAATATTTACAGGAAAAGCCTGGTAATGGGAAGGTGGAGGGTCAGGATCTAAAGGCCCCCCCCACTGGTGGCTTGGGTGGGTCCACGCTAGCCCAAGGGTCAGAGTCAGGTCTAGGCAATGAGGGATAAATTTTCTTAGGTCGCTTAAAACGTTCTTCCGCAAAGCATTCCCATTCCCTTTCTGGAGATGGGGGCGGGGCCTCTCTCGAGGGTGGCTTATGGCCTTCCTTTACAGGTTGCTTTTCATTTCCCCGATTGAATGGAGCCACCAGGCAGGGCAGTGTAGGCCGAGGACCCCCCAAAGCATGCCTTAAGGGCTGACAAGGTGGGGTAGACTCCCAAAGGGGGATCTTTCCCTTGATTTATTTCCGCTTTTAGGACCAGTTGCTCCACACGGTCCCAAGTGGACCAATTAAAAAGGTCACCAACAGGGAGCCAGGGTGCCACCCTTACAAGGGTGGTCCAAACTCTCTCAGCTTGAGGGTCTAATAGTTCTAACCCTCGGCTCTTGAGCATAAGTCTCAGCACTTTAAGCACAGGCTCGTCATCCTTTAGAAGTTGCCTGCCCCATCTTTTCGGAGGGGGTACTCACCCAAAGACACGCTTGGCCCGATCCACCGATACTTTCGGTTTTCATCCGTCCTTTCGGGCCCCACGCTGGGCGCCAAATGTCGGGGTTTTTAGCCTTCCCCGAGCCCCCTCCGAACCTGTGGAGAGAACGGGAAGGGGGAGACACGCCCCGGCAAGGCAGGACCGGGAAGGGTGGGTGCCGACTGTCTGCCCGATCACCAGCCTCCAGCCCCTAGGCCTAAACCGGAGACAAACAGACGTGACAGGGAGCTCAGTCAAAGCAGGAACTCGTTTATTGCCGAAACAGCATGGTATATTCATGGGCCAATCAGCATAAAGGTCAAGCAGTCACAAGCTCTTCACGCAGGAAGGCACATAATGCAAGCAAACGGTGTCCACAAGCTGATCACGTTCGCAGAAGACTCATGCCACCAATAGGGAGATACCCGGAACACAGGTAGACTAACATCATAGCCTGCCAAAATGCCTGGGCACCACCCCATGCTCATCCAGTGAGATCCATCTTGGCAATGCATTTAAAGGCTACTTCTTAGATTAGAAGGCCCTACAAAAGCCAATGCTCTAAATCCAGTATCTGCTATCACACATATGGATTTAGGCTTAGAACCGGTGATGAGGTGCCTGTGACCAATTAGCTACATGTGACCTTCAGAGTAATTTTATAGAACTTGAACCAAGGATTCTAGGACAGATGTGTTTTTGTTATATATTGTTTAACAAGCCACTTCAAAACTCAGTGGCTTAAAATAATTACTATTTGTTATTTCTTGTGATTCTGTGGGTTTCCTAGGTTCAGGTATACAGTTCTGTTCCATGTAATGTGGGCAGGGTTTGCACCTAGGGACTTGACAGGACCATCCTAGGTGGCTCACTTGCATGGTCAGCTGTTGGCATTACCGGGAATTTGACCAGGACAATTGACCACCATGTCTCAGTTCTCCTCCATGTTTCCTGTCTGGGAAGCGTGGGCTTCTCACTGGGGTCTATTTTTAAAGATAAGCAAACACAAGTTGGGTCTGGCTTACATATACCCAACACATGTGGATCCCAGACTTGAAGTATGTGATGCTGTCCAGAAGATACCACAACTAAGATAGCCCGTACTATAGTCAGTAATTTTCCCTACCTTTGGGGGATAAAAGGAAGACATCTTACTAATTTAAAGAATTAGCTGAACATTTTAATGATTTCATTCTCAGACATGGATTAACAACAATGGCAGTTTAGTTACATATGTTATTTAATAGTTTTCTCACTTGTGCCTGAACCTCAATATCCTGAGAAAATGTAATTAAAGTTATGTCTTTGGATGTCAGAAATATCACCTTACAGGAGCCCATGCAACAAGAAATCTTAGAAGTTATCTAATTCACCTCTTATACTTTGCAGAAAAAATCTGAGACCTGTAAGGTTATCACTTGTTTAAATCCCTCTTCACCACTTGAATCAGAGCAGCTTCTCTGTCATGTGCTTTATGTATATTGTGGGTCAGGTATGGTTTTACTTGGACTCCAAGTGCAATAAAATAAGTTTGAGGCAATATTGCTAGAGGGGAAGAGCACAGGCTTTAGAGCTGGGTTACCTTGGGCTGTCACTTAAACTCTGTCTCTGTTTCCCATTTGTTAGGGAAACAACAGTACCTACCTTACAGAGTTTTTAATGGGGATTACATGAGTTTATATTGGTAAAGTACTTGGAACTATTCCTGGCACATGAATATCATTATGTAAATGTTAGTAAAATAAATGGATTGCACTGGAGACAAAAGAAAATGCAGAGGAACATTAGACATGTCAGCTTTCTGTTCAAGTTCAGGCCATAGAAGTAGGTCTGTTTCTGCTGATAATATTGTATTTTAGACATGAAGGCAGTCCCCTTAAACAAGCCTATCTTAGAAATTTTAAACTGCCCACACTAATAGTGATGTATTTCACAGTAAGCTCTGGATATTAATTATGGTGCCATAGACTGTTAAGTAATTCAGAATTCTATTTAGTAACCTTGAAGGATAAGGAGTATCTTATCTGCTTTCCCCAAAGTCATACTACCTTGACCTCCAATTGTCAGACTTCCATAAAGTCACTTTATATCCAGGTCATCGCAATTTCCTGGCTACTTCAGATATGTAAGCCTCTTCAGCAAACTCCTGGAGTTGCGTGAGCACTTTTTTTAGTTAATTTATTTTTTTATTTTGGTATCATTAATATACAATCACATGAGCAATATTGTGGTTCCCAGATTCTCCCCATTATCAAGTCCCCTCCACATACCCCATCACAGTCATTTCCATCAGCGTAGTAAGATTGCTATCGAGTCATTACTTGTCCTCTCTGTGCAATATACTGCCTTCCCCGTGCCCCCTCTTACACCACGTGTGCTAATCGTAATGCCCCTGATTCCCCTTATCCTTCCCTTCCCACCCATCCTCCCCAGTCCCATTCTTGGGTTCTGTGAGTCTGCTGATGTTTTGTACCTTCAGTTTTTGCTTTCTTCTTATGCTCCACAGATGAGTGAAATCATTTGGTACTTCTCTTTCTCTGCCTGGCTTATTTCACTGAGCATAATACCCTGTAGCTCCATCCATGTTGTTTCAAATGGTAGGATTTGTTTTCTTATTACTGAATAATATTCCATTGTGTATTTGTACCACATCTTCTTATCCATTCATCTACTGATGGACACTTAGGTTGCTTCCATTTTTTGGCTATTGTAAATAGTGTGGCGATAAACATAGGGGTGCATATGTCTTTTTCAAACTGGGCTGCTGCATTCTTAGGGTAAATTCCTAGGAGTGGAATTCCTGGGTCAAATGGTATTTCTATTTTTAGTTTCTTGAGGAACCTCCATACTGCTTTCAACAAAGGTTGACCTAATTTACATTCTTACCAGCAGTATAGGAGAGTTCCCCTTTCTCCACATCCTCACCAACATTTGTTGTTGTTTGTATTTTGGATGGCGGCCATCCTAACTGGTGTGAGGTGATATCTCACTGTGGTTTTAATTTGTATTTCTCTGATGATTAGTGATGTGGAGCATCTTTTCATGTGCCTGTTGGCCATCTGAATTTCTCATTTGGAGAAGTGTCTGTTCAGATCCTCTGTCTATTTTTTAATTGGATTATTTGCTTTTTGTTTTTTGAGGCACATGAGCTCTTTATATATTTTGTATGTCAACCCGTTATCAGATATGTCATTTAAAAATACATTCTCCCATACTGTAGGATGCCTTTTTGTTCTACTGATGGTGTCCTTTTCTGTAAAGAAGCTTTTTAGTTTGATATAGTCCCACTTGTTCATTTTTGCTTTTGTTTCCTTGCTTGGGGAGATATGTTCATGAAAAATTTGCTCATGTTTATATTCAAGAGAGCTTCACCTATGTTTTCTTCTAAGAGTTTTATGGTTTCGTGACTTACATTCAAGTCTTTGATCCATTTCAACTTTACTTTTGTTTATAGAGTTAGACACTAATCTAGTTTCATTCTCATACATGTAGCTATCCAGTTTTGTCAGCACTAGATGTTGAAGAGGCTGTCATTTCCCCATTGTATATCCAAGGCTCCTTTATTGTATATTAATTGACCATATATGCTTGGGTTAATATCTGGACTCTCTATTCTGTTCCATGGGTCTATGGGTCTGTTCTTGTGCCAGTACCAAATTGTCTTGATTACTGTGGCTTTGTAGTAGAGCTTGAAGTTGGGAAGCATAATCCCCCTTGCTTTATTCTTCCTTGTCAGGATTTCTTTGGCTATTTGGGGTCTTTTGTGGTTCCATATGAATTTTAGAATTATTTGTTCAGTTCATTGAAGAATGCTGTTGGCATTTTGATAGGGATTGCATTGAATCTGTAGATTACTTTAGGCAGGATGGCCATTTTGACAATATTAATTTTGAAATGAGTCTCTTGTATGCAGCATATAGATGGGTCTTGCTTTTTTATCCATTTTGTAACTCTGTGTCTTGTGATTGGTGCATTCAGTCCATTTACATTTAGGGTGATTATCAATAGATATGTACTTATTGCCATTGCAGGCTTTGGATTCGTGGTTACCAAAGGTTCAAGGGCAGCTTCTTTACTATCTAACCGTTAAACTTAACTCACTTATTACACTATTATAAACACAGTCTGATGGTTCTTTTTTTCTCCTCCTTCTTTTTCTTCCTTCTCCACTCTTTATATGTTAGGTGTCTTATTCTGTACTCTTTGTGTATCCTTTGACTGACTTTGTGGATAATTGATTTAATTTTGTATTTAGTTAGTATTTAGTTGGTCTACTTCCTTTGGTGTTGTTTTATTTTCTCTGGTGACAGCTACCTAGCCTTAGGCATACTTCCATCTAGAGCAGCCCCTTTAAAATACACTGTAGAGATGGTATCTGTGACATAATTCCCTCAACTTTTGCTTATCTGTGGATTGTCTAATCCGGGCTTCAAATTTAAATGATAATTTTGCTGGATAGATTATTCTTGGTTCGAGGACTTTCTGTTTCATTGCGTTGAATATATCATGCCATTTGCTTCTGGCTTGTAAGGTTTCTGCTGAGAAGTCTGATGATAGCCTGATGGGTTTTCCTTTGTGGGTGGTCTTTTCTCTCTCTCTGGCTTCTTTTAATACTCTGTCCTTGTCTTTGATCTTTGCCATTTTTATTATTATATGTCTTGGTGTTGTCCTCCTTGGGTCCCTTCTGTTGGGAGATTGGTGGACTTTCATGGCCTGAGAACCTATTTCCTTCCTCAGATTGGGTAAGTTTTCAGCAATTATTTCTTTAAAAACACTTTCTATCCCTTTTTCTCTCTTCTTCTTCTGGTACTCCTAAAACGTGATTATTGTTCTGTTTGGGTTGGTCACAGAGTTTTCTTAATATTCTTTCATTCCTAGAGATCCTTTTGTCTTTCTCTGCCTCAGCTTCTCTGTATTCCTGTTCTTTGATTTCTATTCCATTAACAGTCTCCTCCATCTCATCTAATCTGCTTTTAAATCTCTCCATTGTTTGTTTCATTTCTGTTATTGCCCTTAGCTCTTGAATATATTTCTCTGTAGCTCCTTCTGCATGCTTATGACTTTTATTTTGAATTTTTTTTCAGGATGATTGGTGATTTCAGTCTTACTGAGCCCTCTTTCTGGTGTTTGTGGGATTTTGGATTGAATAAGGTTCTTCTTTTCATGATCCTGGAGCAATGGGAGTGGTCACCAGCGAGTGGTGTGTGTGCCAGTTAGGAGAGTAGTCCCTTCCTGCTTGCCGGTCACCTTGCCTTTCTCTGCTGTGTCAGTTAATCATGCACAGGGGGCAGCCTCTGGATTAAACCCCTATGCTACTGTGGGTGGGCTGGCCCTTGAGATGACCTAGGGCACTGGCAGGGTTCACAGGCCAGCAGTGCGTGTTCTGTCACAGGAAGAGCCCCTTTGTGCCTCCTGATCTCTGCGCCCATCTCCTCTGTGTGTGCCAGTCAACCGTGCACAGGGAGCAGCCTCTGGGTTAATCACCTAACCTGTCATGGGCGGGGCAGCCCTCAGGATGGCCTAGAGTACTGGCAGGGTTTGCAGGCCAGCAGCACGTGTTTTGCCATGGGAACAAAGCCCCTTCATGCCTCCTGGTCTCTGCGCCCGTCTCTGGTTTCTGTGCCAGTCAACCGCATGCAGGGAGCAGTCTCTGGGTCTGGGCTGGTTAGCCGTGGGCAGAGAGAAGCTTCTGTGTTAACTGTGTAGTTGCTGTAGGTGGGGCTGCTCTCCTACTGGTCTGCAGCAATGGCGGGGACAGCCAGTTTGCTTGCAGGTGCCAGGGGGCAGAAAGGGACAGCAGGCTGTTTATCACGGTGAGGACCCATAGAGCTGCATTGCCAACCAGGGTTATAGGGTACCTGAAGCTCTTTAAAGTTCCCAGACTGCTGGGCTGAGCGTGCCAGTCCTTTTAAGACTTTGAAAGCTCCTGCTTTTCTTTTGTCCCAGGGCAGCTGGCTGTGTGAACCTGTTTGTAGTCTTAGTCTCAGACTTTGCTTTTCCGCTCCTCTGATATCCAGAGCACCATGCAATGTGTGTCTGTGCTCCTGGGGCAGATTACCAGGGCTGGTTATTTAGCAGTCCTGGGCTTCCACTTCCTCCCTGCACTGATTCTTTTCCTCCCGCCAGTGAGCTGGGGTCGGGGGAGTGCGCAGATCCTGCCGAGTACACAGCTTTGTACTTTACCCTTTTCCATGAGATGTTGGGTTCTCACAGATGTAGACTGGCTGGTGTACTGTTACTTCTGGTCACTCTTTTATGACTAGTTGTATTTGCTGTATTTTCAAAATATATATGGTTTTGGGAGGAGATTTCCACCACCCTATTCATGCTACCATCTTTTCCTCCTCCCTGTGTGAGCATTTTGATGCCCTCACAGGTCTGTCTGGGTGTGGGCTCTCTCAGGCTTTCTCAGGTTCTTATGTATCCCCTTTTCTGTTCACTAACGTAGCATAATGATGGTGTTGATAGTTCTCCATGAAGCTTGTTAATACCATGGCCTTCACCCAAGGATAAAAGCATAAGTCCCCTCATCTCTCAGATTTCCCTGAGCCTCTAGAGTTTCCATCATATGCCACTATTCCCAGACTCAGCCCAGAGGCCAGGCTCCAGGATCTATCTCTGCAAACATCCAAATCTAACCTGTTTATTTACCAGCCCAGCAATCATTAACAAGCAGGGGTTGTCTAGCTAAGTAATTTCCTTCTGATCTAATATTTATAGCCCTAACCATGAGCTGGTTTCCTTGACAACATGTCTTTTGCATATCAAAATACTCAGTTTTCCATGTGTCTATGTAGGTGAAGAAGGTCAGGAGATCAGAGGAAATTCAGCATATGGGCAAGCGTCAGGCAACAAGGAAATGAAGTAATAAATATCTCAGCTAATATTTCCTAATTTTATCTGTACTGACATAGTTATGTATAGTGTAGAAGACAGTAAGTAGGTGAATTAAAAGAAAAGAGTTCAATAGATCAGGACAACAATATAGAAGATATCTTAAAGCCATGTATGATTAACTCAAGGAGTTGTGCAGATAATTGCTACGAGAATTCAGAATTTACTTCAGGGCTGAGTTGGTCAAGGAAAATTTTATGGAGAAAATGGGATTTTTATCTGGGTCATGAATGATGACTAGGAGTTGGATAAAAATGGAGGATTTCTCATGGTACATTTCCAGGGGAGGAATAACAAGAATAATCACATAAAACCTGGCTATTATAAACTGTATTTTGATAGTATAAAATTGAACAGTTACCTGGAATTGTAAATTCATAGAGAACTGTCAAAGCTGGGATTCTAAAAATATTTTAGAAAAGAAGATGAAATTCAATATATTCTATAAAAGATGAGTGACTTTCATAAGGTGATCAAACCAGGGAACTGATATATTCTAAGTAAAGTGAACATCAAGGATGCAGGCACAGAAATGAGAGTCTGGGAAGGCTCAGAAAGTACAGAGCACTCCACTTTTACCAAAGTAAAGGCCACATGATGGAGTGGTATGGATATTGAAGCTATAAAGGTCCTGGTCTGGATCAGGAAAATGTTAGATTCCTTGAAAATTAGTTGTTTGTAGAAACCAGACATGGAAGTGGCTATCTTTTTGCCCACATTCCATAGATTAAAATGTAGTCAAATGGCCCTCAATCTAACTATAAGGGAAGCTAGGAAATGGGATTTTCTGGGTGCCCAGGAAGAAGAAGCAGTGTGGCAAGTAATAGTGTTTGGACTGCCTATGAATTATTATAGAGAAAATGATGAGAAGAGGGCAAGGAAAGACATTTCAAAGAAAGCTTTATTTTTTGGTGTGAATGTGTCTATTTCCAGGAAAATTATAAATAGTAAAGTAGTAAAATGATTAACAATGCCTATAAATAGTAAAGATTATTTTTACAAGCTAACATTAAATTCATGTACTTACATACTTTGGTCTCACAAATGTGGAAGAGCATAGAAGACTGACTAATTCAATATGGACTTAGATAATTAAAGGATAAATGTAATAACAAGCACATTAGCACTTTTTAAATTTGATTGTTTTGAGTGGGATATCATGTAAAAGACATAAAGATCAATGTTGACTTGATGTAACTATTAAGGTAAATTATTTCATAAGCTATCATTTTTTTTAACCTTACTGTTTGAATCTACTGCCCAATTAGGGAAACTGGCTCTTGAGACTGCTCTTGCTTGGGAATTAGTCATACTTGGTTTGGTTATGCTTAAAAGGGCTCCCTTTAAAGTCTATTGGACTTCAAAAGAATTCTTTTTTTATTCTTAATGCAGTCATGGAATTATTTTCCTACCTTTTAGCCCTAAACTTGAGTGCTTTAATACTCTGTGGACATCCTACTTGATACACCAAGTTTATAACTTCTTTGTTTTCTCAAATCCAGTGGCCTTTCAGTAACATAATTCAATCTATGAACTGTTCTGTTGCTGATCTCTTTTATCCTTTGCCTTCAACATAGTTCCAAGAACATAGTAGATGCTCAACACTTGAATAAATGTATTGATGTTAGGTGCTCCATGAATACAGAATAAATACATATGAAATGTTGTTTGTTGGCCAGTGTCTATCCATCCCATTATTAGCTTTTCCTAACAGTACCTTGATTTTAGTTGTAAATCCATCCCTTCTAACATTTGCATGTATTTTAGGAGGTACTAACCCCAGCACAAGCTTCAGAGATGGATCCAGATCAGTCTCTGTAAACTTTGGTAATCCCACACCCTCATGAAAATGATTGCCTCCAGAATGGTTCAGTGAACAAATTCTGGCTGATGAGACATATTATGAGGAGTTCTTAAGAAAGTTTTTCCTTGTTCTTAGAAGGGAGCAATGAGAAACCACTTCCACTCTCTTCCATTGGAAGTGATTAAGAACACATGTTGTCCTAATTGCTGGCTGGTGGCAGCTAATTTGTGACCATGAAGGAAGTCACACTGGGGACAAAGTCTTTCCATGGAAGACAATCAAGTCTGGAAAACAGCCAAGAAACAGAGAGAGCTGGGGTCCTATCATGTGTGAAGTCCCCTCATCCTACCCCTGCACTTCCAGTTCTGGGAGTCAATGAAACTCCTTTTGTTTATGCCAGTTTGAGTAAGGGTGCTGATACTGGATATCAAAAGCACCATCCTGATACAAGATTCCTAACCAATTGGAAAAATTAAATGCTGCCTTAAAAAGAAGAAGAAAATAAAGCTCTCTCCTTAACTGCCGTATAGGGATTGAGAATATTCTTTTTTGTCTGTGTATGACCATGAAACAAAAAAACAGAGACAAGTCTCTGAATAATTCAATAAAAATTGACAACTAAGTATGCATTTAAGGAGAAAGTATTTTTTGGCAGTTCAGAACAAAAAAACCTTTGTCTGAAAGTTCCCATTTTATCCTCTGTAGGTAGAAAAATCAGGATCACTGCTCTTGCTTCTGTTAATCGTTTTCAGGAGTTCACTTGTGTTCCTTTAACATAAAAAATTTCCCTGGTTTCCTGCCAAGTTTTACTTGCTTTAGGACTGCTGGGTTAGGCCTGGTGTGAATGTATGCTGTGGACTGCCATAGTTTATAGTGAGCTTTAGGAATTTATGCAATTTGCAGACTTGGTTCATTACATTTTCTATTTCAATATTTAGTAAGACAAAAATCTGTTCTTTTATTTGAATAGACAGTTCTTATTATATTATATGTTATATATTATATATTATATAGCTTTTAATAAAGAAAAATACATTTTCAATGTATGTATTATATTCCAAAATAACCTGGATGGGTACCATTCTGAGAGAGGTCTCATACTAAATGTTGATAGAAGGTTCCATGAAGTAAATTATTTTTGACATTTTCAAAATTAGATATGACAAATTAAGGTCTAGGTGTATAAATCTGGGATACTTGGAGTCTACTTCATGAAGGAAATAGGATAAAAATGTATGTACAAATTAATAAAGATAAAGCGGACATCACTGACCAGGAAATTAGGTATAGAGTTAATTACTTGTTTACTGTACAAAATTTTAACCTGAACTTCTTGCTGTCCATGGCAAAGAATAAACAGTGAATTATGTGCTTTTCCTTATGTATGTTGTAATGGGAAGCATGACAGTTGAAAGAAATGATTTTCTTAAGTACCAGATTTTAAATGAAATTTATTATATACATTATTTCTTGGTAGATTTTACCCAAAATGCAACCATATGGTTATGTTGTTCGCACTTATATTCACCTCCAATAAAAGTTAATGATATCATAATTAATTGTAAATCTCTGACAACATTGATAAGGGAGCTAAAATAATACCTTCCAGGTATGTGACTTTCTTATGATCAGATTTTTATAGGTCTTAAATTATATTTTCCATCATACGATACTCAGGTTTAATTGGATTTTTGATTGGAGCTAGAGAGAGTGTTTGAAAATAAAGCCACTCTGAAGTGGGCTTTATTTATTTATTTATTTTTGTGTGTGTATATGTGTGTGTGTGTGTGTGTGTGTGTGTGTGTGTGTGTGTGTGCGTGTTTAGTTATTTATAATATAAAGGGGTCTGAAGTGCAGATCTTCTAAAGTGTTGAAAAGCCATTAATAAATCTTAAAAATCAGATTCATGATGGAACTCTGTCTTTGAGAGAATTATTCCATGTATTAAAAAAAAAACTGGGGTAGAGGTGAACTTCCCTCAGGAAGCAGTTTTTGGTATATTTTGACAATCAGATTAAGTGACGTCTATTACTATCTTTCCTTGATGATTAAAACTTCACCATATAGAATATTTGATTCTGTTCTCCACAAAAGAAATAATAAGGTTTTGCTATAAAAACTTGCATTTTGGATTAAAGACAAATTAAATTAAAAGTTAAGAAAAATAATGAATGAAGAATGCTGTGAAATAAATGACTCCACCCCTCCTCCTCTTGCTTTCTGGCTGATGTGGCTAAAGCACCTCTATGATTATATAAGTTTTCTGCTCAAAAATTCTCCATGAATTTTCCCTATTGCCTGCAAATGGCCCAATCTGAGCCTGCCAGAGTAAGGTTTGCCAGCTTTAATCCCCCCACACAAACGCTCTGTCTTTTTAGTATGCCCTCTTTCCTATTGCCCATTGAACTCTCCTCACTTTTATGTTTCTGCCTCTAACTTAGATTGATTCCTTTAAATGGAAATGAGTAATTGTGCCATGTTCTATAGATAAAGCTACCAATAGCACGAATATGATTGGAAATAATCAATATCCTGTCCAAATCCTACCTGTAACTCCATACCAGCCCAAATAGAATCTTCCTATACTTTACCTAATTCTAATCTACTCACCTAGAAAATGAATGGATTCTCTTTGAAATCACATATATTTTTGTTGTTGTTGTTGTATTTTAAAAGTCACGGACAGTACTACCCATGTTGTGTGTGTGCGCGTGTGTGTGAACAGATAGACACTTAGCCATGTAGGTATTAGAATAGCCACTGACAAGAAAGAATGCTCAGCCTGATTAGTCACCTCAGGAAATGGGCCTATTGATGAAGCACTGCAGCCCACGGTCATCCCTGATTCGTTACCTCCCTACACTGAAGTGGGTGCTGGATGCATCTTCCCCCAAATTTTATCTTGATATCCTTCCTCCCCTCCACGGTGTCACCATATACCTCTTCTTGCTGAGGTTTCTTCGTCTCAGCCTGCTGGGCTGGGTCTAGAACAGTTCCAGGAAGATTTTATCTGGCATGGCTCACATCCTCCACAATAAACATGTATGTTTGGACTGCCCAAGAGGGAATGCAGACCTTTATTCTGATACTACAGTTAAAACAAAGGAAATGATAAAGCCTCTTTGAAAAATCCTTTCATTTTGTTAAAAAAAAATTTGAGCACACAAAGGCAGAATCTTGTAGGAAAATGAGTTTCATACTCAGAGTTGATGGCTATACTTGCAGAATGTATGTATACATATATGTAATTTCCTTTATAGAATTCAAATATCTATTGGTGAATATATTTTCCCACAAGAGCAATCAAAATAAAAAAGCCAAGAAGTTGTCCTATTTAAACCAAATGATTTTGCCTAATAAAAACATCAAACATGCTGCTTCAGACCCTTTCTCACCAAATTTGACCTATGCATTTTTTTACAAGAAATCTCTTCAGATGCTAGTCATGTGTATATTTTATGTATTTTTGCAAGTGTTTATCTGCTACACAGAATTTGAGATGGTCTACAGTAAAGAAACAAAATAAAATAGGAATACAATTAAATTATTAGAATATGATAAAAGCAAAAGGTTAAGACAAGAGAAAGAATGACACCAAGGAAAGTCTTAGTCACTCTAGGGGTTTCAGGTGGTTGGTGTGCTAATGTGTTCACAGAAAGAAAAATAATTATTATAAAAGCAGGTGTCACAAAAATATCAAGTGTGAAATTTATTTCCAAAATAACACAAAAGTTTAAGATCCCAAGGAGGTCATTTGAAGGTCTTTAGGCCAACAAATCAGTGCAATCTAAAAGGATTAAAAAATTCTGTGAGAAAGAATGGACTATGGCTAGACCCAGCAAGAGTAGCAATGAGGAATACTCCATCAGAAGGTATCTTTTCAGGTCCTTCTCTGTGCTCAGAACTAAGAGAAGGGCTGTGCAAGATTCAAGGAGAAGTGGAAAGCCTGGTCACTGAGTTCAGGAGGTTGACTTATCCATCATTTGGGGAGAGAGACACCCAGAAACTTCGATCATTGATCAAGACAGAATAGACTAAGACCCTAGACTGGGTTAAATAAACAGTTTGGAAAACAATATTGTATTTTAAAACCTCAACTTGTGGTGATAGTTTCATTTGTATAGTATTATCACTCCATCCAATGCTCTCATTTTGCTTTCATAAAATGAGGGAAGGAAACTAAGGGATAAAGTCTAGCTCATAATATTGATGGGATTAGCTGGATTCAGGTGTAAATGAGAAGAACCCTGACAGATAGTGAGTCTGGGGTGTGTTGATAATCTACCACACCTGATTCTTACCTATATCTTTTGAAGCAGTTAAGGTTTCTATCCATCCCCTCTTCCCATATTATTGGCCAATATTTATTGAAATCTTTCAAGCATGATCGCTAGCACTTTACATGTATTATTTCGCTTTACTCTCAAAAAACCCTTTGAGGTAGCAATTGTTGTCATCTCCATTTTGCAGATGAGGAAACAGCAAGATTAAAGAACCTGTCTAAGGCTACTCAGACATTAGATATCAAGATTAGAGTTTAAATTAGAATTCTGAATGGCCCCTTCAGTTGGGGATGTCTAATTACAGAGCCAGTGCCATGTTGCCTCAAGAAAGGTATAGACCAGTTTGGTCTCACTATAACAATTATCTTTATTAGTATTATCTTCCCTAAGGAGTTGACAAGTGCTCTGAAGAAATTAGCTAATTACCTGTCATATCAATTATATTGTATAATTGTTCATTTTAATAAGAAAGGATCATGAACTTTTTCAAAGCCAACTTAGTATAAGTGTGAGAGAGAAAATGTGGATCAAATTTCTCAGACTAAGAAACCTCTCACACAGATTTAAGGAGTCGGATTGAAGCTAACTATAAATTCATGACATTTTTACTCACCTTGGTGTAAGAAATCATCCCCCACCCCCCACCCAATGCTATTCTACATGACTAATGAATTAATTTAAGAGCTGATGCTTCATCTGAGACAGGGCAATGAAGGATATATAGAAACAGTGTTAAATGGCAGGTGTCTAAACAATGCCTGATTAGGTGAAATGTGTTTTCTTTCAAATGTATGAGCATAAAGTGTCATGTAGCCTCAGAATTCAAAAACATCTGGGCAGTTTTAAAAGCTAATAAGTGAAGAGATTTTTCTTAAGTCAGGGGAGACCAACCAGATTTATTTCTTTTATCAAGAAAATGTCCTTACCCTGAGTTTAAAAAACAATCATCTGAGAAACCAGCTATGGTTCTTTGCTCTGAAATGATAACATTTCCTTCTGGAGTTCGAGATCCCAGTTAGTAAACTTAAGGGAAGAAAATAGGCTGATTTACCCATCACCAATAGGGTAATGAATACCTTGGTGAGTGTTAGAAACCAAATGTTTGTGTCCCCTCAGAAATTCTGTATGTTGAAACCCTACCCTGATGTGATTAGGAGGTGTGGATTTAGGAAGAGAGGTAATGAGGATTAGATGAGGGTGGGGCCTCATGATCAGGATTAGTGCCCTTCTAAAGGTTGTGAGAGAGCTTGTTTCCCCTCTCTGCCAGGGGAGGATACAGGAGAAATTGGCAGTCTGCAAACCAGAGGAGGGCTCTCTCCAGGACTCAACCAAACTGGCACCCCAACCTCACTCTTTCAGCCTCCAGAATTATGAGAAATAAATGTTTATTGTTTAAGCCTCCTGTTAAGTTTAAGACATATCATAAGTCCATGGTACTTTGTTACAGCAGCTCAAACTAAGATAGTGAGGTCGGTCTCAGAGATAGTATTATCCCCAAGTTGTACTGGACTGCCTAGGCTAGCATGGTAAGAAAAAGAGATTCATGAGCCACCGGCATCTGAATGTAAATTCTGCACCTACTTCAATCCAAGCGAATCAGAGTCTTCCAAAATGGAAAGGTGGGATCTGTATGCCTGGTTATATGCATGCATGTCCCCTCTGCCAAAAAGGTTTTTAATCAGTGGTGTGATGCTCTTTAAAATACACATGCCCAGCCCACCACACCCACTTCTATTCCAATGCAGGTGCCTATCTTATGATTTTTTTCTCTTTTTTACAAGAAGTTAAAATCAAAACAAAAGAACTGTGTGTACAAACCTATAAATCAAGCCCTCATTTCTATAGATTCTGACATTCAAGAGTCCATTGGGTAGTGGTATATGACACCGTGCGATAATTCCTATCTTTCAATATTATATGCAGATACAATGAGTTCCATATAATTCATTGTCTCTGGGTCTTCCTGGTCATTTGAAACTATCATCCCATCTGATCCAAATACCTCATGATAAATACTTTCAAAAGATATGATGTATGCTAAATAATCAGGCATATATTTAATTGTGTACTGAACATAGTTGCCTGGGGAGAGACTGTACACCACTCATGGAATTATATGATTTGATAGGTATTCTTATCTTTATATAATGAAAGACACTGATAGATTCTAAAAGATAAATGAAGACACCTTCCTGCACAGTCTTTCTTAGTCCTTGATCAGAACTTGAGAGTTGTTCATTTGTAACAAAAGATTACAAATATTAAATAGTGATTAAAAATTTTTTTAAGAATATAATATGTATATCTGTGAAATTCTTGATCTTTCATTGATAAGTGTTGGAAATGAGAATGTCCACTGAGAACTGGGTAGATGTGTGGGAATCATCTCAAGGCCATTCTTACAAAATTCACATGTATATCTGAACATTAAAGAAAATTCATCTCTGTTACTTTGAATGAGTTCAGTATTGTACAGGAAGCATAATTTTAAAATGTATTTCTATATATTAATATTTTAATCTTTCATATCTTATTTTTGGAAAATTGAAATTTTAAGGCATATTTGATAAAAAAAGGCTTTCATTAAGTTTGCTTTAGGAACAAAAGTAGATATCAAGATGGAAAGGATTATGACCACTATTAATACCATACTTAATAATGATGGAGCAGAAATGCATGCTCCAAACATCTTTAGACATAAAGGATGAAGTATTTTTGTACTAGATATGTGCAATACAGTTTTGATTTGGTTTTATAATCTTTAAAATACAGGCCAATCAAGTATTTACTGGAGTAGAAATCCTATTAGTAGCTGTAAATGATATTTCTCAGTTTTTAAAATAATTTTATAATTTACAATATAATATTTATAATGTTTAAATAATTTCATAATAAAATCTGGCTCTACTGATATTTTATTCTTCTCAGTTGGAATTGTTCTTTTAGGCACTTCAAAATTATGTACTTATTTATTTTTAAAGAAAGAGGTACTCAAAGTTGACCATGACTTAAACTCTGTATATGGCACATTCACTTATTTTAAGTAAATATAATAAGTCACAAAGTATTCTTGAGTAAAGGTTCAATTATTTTTGGAAAGTCCTATTTCCTATGTTATACTCTTAAAATTCACAAATCCATTCAGCATTGGAAACTTTCTGAGCTGTCTTGTAGTAGTAGTAAAACCTCTTTAACTTTGTCCTAATATTTCCTAAGTTCCTTTCACCATGAAACCCTTTACACAGAACGTTGGGAAGTGGTATTAAGAAGAACACTTCTCAGTGGTACCGAGGCAATGCCCATTGAATGCCTTCGCTTAGACTTAAACTGTAATCAAAGGTTCTCTTCCATTATCTCCTAGATGGAGTCTACTGCACCTGATTTTCCTCTAAATTTGGAAAAGCTGCTCTCAGTCTTTCACGTCGAGCACAACTTAAGACCTGCTGCTCAGCACTTAGCTCATCACGAAGTACTTGTCAAACGGTCCTCCCGTTAGCTCGATGATTCTCAGCATTTTCCACTGAGCAGAATAAGGGTGAAAAAAAAATCAGCACGGACAGAGCAATATGCCATGAAACTAGGTAATATGATAGGAACATTTTTCATATCTTGAAAAAGAAGTGATAGCTACTTCCAAAGAAGATTCTTGAGAACTATTGTGTAATATTCAGAGGAAAAAAGAATCTTACAATTTTTGTTTCAGAATTTCTTATTTAGACAGTGTTGTATCATCATTCAGCAAGTGTTTGTTTCATGTTTTCTATTCACATAATGCCCAATATGTGCCCAGAAATGAACTGGGAAAGCAAACCTACATTTTCATTAGTAGTTAAGCAGACCTGTCCTAAGATAAGCACCCTCCATGTCAGAGGCAACCGGCTGGCATTAGGGAGGCAGTCTATGGAAAATACTGTGGTTTTCTTTTCTTCCCAAATGCCACCTAATGAGAGCTTAGGTCCTTGACCTCATTAGCACTAGGTTTTCTGAGCTATCACCTGGCTCAATATTACTAATAAAAGTGACCGCCTATGAGAAATTAGAGGGAAAAGGTGAATTTTTGCATGTCATAAATAATTTCTGGGTGGTGAATTTCAGTCCTAAGAGTGTATTATGCTTTGAAGAAATATGCTAGGTATAAAAGGGACCTAGAAAATGGTTGACTGATAATGACCAGATTCAAAATAGATGTTATGATTGACAGCAAAAGGGATTTCTTCTACTAGAATGTTTTGAGAATTTTGTATTTTTTATTTTTACTTTCCCTCTCCCTAAATGACGATAGCATCTTATTTTTCTGAATCTTATCCTACTCAAGTTTAATCTTTCTGCTTTCTGTACCTTCCAATATTAAAGGGAAGTTAAGAAGTAAAGTTGCTGACCTGTTACATAGTTCATAGTCCTCAGCTCTGACCTCTTACCTGAGACTCACAAAGGCTTACAGATCTCCTCACCATCATATCAAACTCAAAATTGCAAACCTGGAATCCATGTTTTTCCCCACAAGATTCCCAAGAATCTATTTTCTGTGATTATAACTTTGTTCTTCTGGGTTCCTCTGTTAAATATATTGGACTCATCTTTCAAGACCATTGGTACACCCCACCAGTCCATTCCTCTTATTTCCCAACAGTCTCACCCAAGCTCTATTTTAGGCCTCCAGCCCCATGGACATACAATGAAGTTTCTGCCTCTGGGCCTTGCTTATGCTCCTTCCTGCTCTAGAGCATCTTCCTACTTCACTCCACCCATCAAAATCTTAACCATGCATCAGGTCACTGACCTCAGATCTACATCAATGTAGAATTTCTAATGAAGTTCTACTACTTTTATGATTACCACCATGATTTCACATTACCTTCTTTCTCTTCAGTGTGCCTCTACAACTCATCTTTATAATTGTGCTATCCTGTCTTGGAGGCATTTTTATTGCATTCTTCATATATTGCATGGGCCACATAGTAGTTGCTTTGTGAATAGTTAGAAAGGCAGAGCTTAGAGTAAATATAGGAGATTACCTCGCTTTATGAGGGACTTCTTTGTTTTTTGGGTTTTTTTTGCTTTTTATTTGTTTGGTTGGTTTGGTTTTAGTTTTCTCAATGCCAAGGGTAAAATGAGACTCAGCAGCTAAGAGACTTATTCAAGAACACACAAACCTGAGACCCAACCAAAATTTCTGATCCCCTTAGTGTGTTCCTTTTCCTTCTTTTTAAAAAACCTTATTGAGATATAATTTACATACCATGAAATTTACCCTTTTAAAGTGAATAAGTCAGTGGCGTTTTGTATGCTTGTAGAGTTGTACAACCATCACCACAATCTGATTTCAGCTTTTATACTGTAAAAATCATTAGCAGTCAGTCACCATCCTCTCCATGCCCCAGTTCTAGGCAACCACTAATTTACTTTCTGTCCTTTATGGATTTGCCTATCCTGAGCATTTCATATAAATGGAATCATACAATATATTGGCTTTTGTGACTGGCTTCTTTCACTTAATAAAATGCTTTCAAGGGTCACCCATTTTTAACAACTGTCAGTACTCCATTCCTTTTGATTGCCAAATAATATTCTATTGTATGGATATACCACTTTTCTTAATCCATTTTTGAGATATGGACAATATGGTTATTCTGCTTTTTTAGCTATTGTAAATAATGATATTACCTGTGTTTTGTTTCTCTTGGTAGTTACCTGAGAGTGCGCCAGGTCCTATGATAACTCTGTTTTTACCCTTCTTAAGAACTGCCAGAGCGTTTTACAAAGGTGCAGCTGCTATATTCCCACCAGTAGTGTATGAGGGTTCCAATTTCTCCATATCCTTGCCAACACTCATTATCTTTTTTATTTTACTTATCCGAGTGAGTACATCTATCTCATTGTGGCTGTGATTTGCATTTGATGGCTGATAATGCTGATCACCTTTTGTGCCCTTTTAAAACTAGGTCTTCCCTTACTTGACTAATTGTGTATTTTATACCCTAAAATAAATATAACTCCCTACATGTGTATCTTAGATCCCCTTGGGAAAGAATGTCATAAAATAGCTTCCTTTATTTATAATTATTACTTTTATTCCTCAACTAGGGAACCTTGGCTAGAGTAAAAACCTTGACCAGCAGCATTTTAAAAATATCCCATCTAAAACTCACCATCCAAACTGCAAAGAGCCTAAATCCAGCTATAGTTCTTGCCAGACACGACTCCATAGTTCCCTATACACCAGGTTTGGAGAGGGTAAAATTCCTGCTCATTTTTTTCTTGTCTACACCTGACACTTGCCTAATATTTTTCACTTACTTTATTCAGAGCTGTGAGTGCTGGGATTGTGTATTTTCAAAAGCCTATTTCCAGACACATGGCAATATTGTTAGTGAGGAATGGGCAATATTTTATATTCCAGATTGTCAAGTTGAGTGGCTGTAACTCAAATTCATTTAGCTTTGTGAATAGCAGATTTCCAAAGTGTGATACTTAATAAAATCCAAACCTGCACAGATTGGTTATATCTGAAGAAGATTCATTTATATTATAACCAAGATATAATTATTTTGCAGGTATAAAAAGGTAAGTACTTCAAAGATTTCCCAGTGAGAGCTCTGTATTGCAAACTTATTACTTTGGGGATGGCTAAGAAAGTCCATTGTATCTGTAATATTTGATTTCCACTTGAACATAGGCAGTAAAAGTGAATTTGTAGCAGGTCTCTGAGGTAAATTTAGTCACAAACAAGATTAATATAAAGTGTTGTCTCTGGCTTTCTTACAAATGATTTTTTTTTCTCTGTGGGGGGTTGGAGAGGTCATTTTTTTCTGGACCCTGAGGCATCATGATGTGTACAGATTTTTCAGAAAAAAGGTTTTAGCAATTCAACTTAGAATTAATATGGTTTACACATACTTATGTAAATAGAACATGTGATAAATAGGTTGACTTTAAAGTAGCCTAACAGATTTTAGGAGGAAGGAAAATGTGTACTTCCAAATTAATACAATTTAAAAATTTTTAAATGATTGCTTTATTAGGCACTTCAGTTTAAAATTAAGAAATCTCTTTTTCTTCTTCAACCAGGAAGAATGTTAAAATATAAAATGCCTTCTTACATATTCAATGAGCTCTTCTCAAGAATGTGTCTAATCAGGATTTCTGAGCCTTCAGTTTCCTCATTTGCAATGCCATTCTCCTTCTTCCTTGCTTCCTTCTCTTTGTTATTTGGCCTTAAAAAAAATTACAAGACTCATATCTCTGTCCAACTGCTGAACTCTCATACATTTGAAATGGCAATGTTTTTATAGGGAAATCGTAGTGCTGTCATATTGATTTCAGGAGGCCTCATTCCCTTCTGTTTTCTCTGTCTTTGAGATGACAACTTGAACAGGGTGAGCAGCCACGGATGCCACCACTGTGTGTCAGCCAACGAACAGAGGAGTGGCCTTGGCCTGCAGAGCTGCTGTGCAGAATGAGATGGATGAGTGCAGGGGAAGTAGGATCACAAAGACCACCTTAGGGATAGAGGGCAATTGCTCTTTATAGATTGTAGTCTCCAGGTCATTTACACTAGAAATGTGTTTTTAGAGGAAAGAATATCATCCATTAGTGAACAGATGCTTTCAGTAGGAAAGGCATCTCAGGGGCAAGTTTTACTCTAGTATAGAGTTCCTAACAAAAATATCCAATTTCTTACTATTCTGCTAGAGCCTTGCATCTGTGTGCATGTGTGTGTGTTTATGTGCACTTGTGAATGTGCACATGGGATTAGTGTTTTAATTTGCTTGACCAGTTTGATGAAACTGTTTTCCATTTATTGGCTACAAAATGATAAAATAGGATTTTAATAAAAATGTAAGTTTTTATCTTCTCTATTTCACTTTAAAAGCACACATATTTTAATTATTCATGCATTTGACAAATCAAAAGAGGTTTCATTCTGATATCCTAAATTTAGTGCCAGTGTTCTATTTTGCACCAATACCTTGGGTGCAAAGTTCCATTCGAGGTAATGGATTCAACTAAACTGTCCCCTGCTTACAATATACACCAAGGTCCTAGGAGAAAAAGCAGAAGAGAAAATTATTTTCCTACATGCAAGAAATGAAAGAAGCAAAATGCATTGAATGTTAACAGTAGTAGTAGTAATAATATTAATAGCAATAACATTAATCATTAATGTCTTTTGAGTACCTGATTTTTGCCAGAATGCTAAGTGGTTTGTATGTGTTATATTTTTGGGTCCCCTAATAGTCCATGTGGTCAGTACTATTTTTTTTTTTTTGGTATCATTACAATTACATGAGCAACATTGTGGTTATTAGATTTCCCCCATTATCAAGTCCACACCACATACCCCATTACAGTCACTGTCCATCAGTGTAGTAAGATGCTATAGAGTCACTACTTGTCTTCTCTGTGCTATACTGCCTTCCCCATCCCCCACCCCTGCTACATTATGTATGCTAATCATAATGCCCCTACTACACTTCTCCCTCCCTTCCTACCCACTACCCCAAGTCCCTTTCCCTTTGGTAACTGTCAGTCTGTTCTTGGGTTCTGTGAGTCTGCTGCTGTTTTGTTCTTTCAGTTTTTGCTTTGTTCTTATGCTCCACAGATGAGTGAAATCATTTGGTACTTGTCTTTCTCTGCCTGGCTTATTTCACTGAGCATAATACCCTCTACCTCTATTCATGTTGTTGCAAATGGTAGGATTTGTTTTCTTCTTTTAGGTGAATTAATATTCCATTGTGTATATGTACCACATCTTCTTTATCTATTCATCTACTGATGGACACTTAGGTTGCTTCCATTTCTTGGCTATTGAAAGTAGTGCTGTTATAAACAGGGGTGCATATGTCTTTTTCAAACTGGGATCCTACATTCTTAGGGTAAATTCCTAGGAGTGGAATTCCTGGGTCAAATGGTATTTCTACTTTGAGTTTTTTGAGGAACCTCCATACTTGCTTGCCACAATAGTTGAACTAGTTTACATTCCCACCAGCAGTGTAGGAAGGTACCCTTTCTCCACATCCTCACCAACATTTGTTGTTTGTCTTTTGGATGTTGGCCATCCTCACTGGTGTGAGGTGATATCTCATTGTGATTTTAATTTGCATTTCTCGGATGATTAGTGATGTGGAACATCTTTTCATATGCATGTTGGCCATCTGAATTTCTCATTTGGAGAAGTGTCTGTACAGATCTGCCCATTTTTTAATTGGATTATTTGTTTTTAGTTTGTTGAGGTGCACGAGCTTTTTTGTATATTTTGGACGTCAATACCTTATCAGGTATGTCATTTATGAATATATTCTCCCACACTGTAGGATGCCTTTTTGTTCTACTGACAGTGTCCTTTGCTGTATAGAAGCTTTTAGGTTGGTATATTCCAGCTTGTTCATTTTTGCTTTTGTTTCCTTTGCCCCAGGAGATATGTTCATAAAGAGGTTGCTCATGTTCATATTAAAGAGAGTTTTGCCTGTTTTCTTCTAAGAGTTTTATGGTTTCATGACTTACATTCAGGTCTTTGATCCATTTCAAGTATACTTTTGTGTATGGAGTTATATAGTAATCTAATTTCATTCTCATACATGTAGCTGTCCAGTTTTGTCAACACTAGATGTTGAAGAGGCTGTCATTTCACCATTGTATATCCAAGGCTCCTTTATCATATATTAATTGACCATATATGCCTGGGTTAATATCTGGACTCTCTGTTCTGTTCCATGGGTCTATGGGTCTGTTCTTGTGCCAGTAACAAATTGTCTTGATTACTGTGGCTTTGTAGTAGAGCTTGAAGTTGGGAAGCAAGGTACCCCCTGCTTTATTCCACCTTCTCAGTATTGCTTTGGCTCTTTGGGGTCTTTTGTGGTTCCATATGAATTTTACAACTATTTGTTACAGTTCATTGAAGAATTCTGTCAGTATTTTGATAGGAATTGCACTGAATCTGTAGATTGCTTTAGGCAGGATGGCCATTTGACAATACTAATTTTCCTACCCAAGAGCATGGGATGAATTTCCATTTATTAGTGTCCTCTTTAATTCCTCTTAAGAGTGTCTTGTAGTTTACAGGGTATAGGTGTTTCACTTCCTTGGTTAGGTTTATTCCTGGTGTTTTATTCTTTTTGATGCAATTATGAATGGAATTGTTTTCCTGATGTCTCTTTCTTCTAGTTCATTATGACTGTATAGGAATGCAACAGATTTATGTGTATTAATTTTGTATCCTGCAACTTTGCTGAATTCAGATATTAGTTCTAGTAGTTTTGGAGTGGATTCTCTAGAGTTTTTTATGTACAATATCATGTCATCTGCAACCAGTGACAGTCTGACTTCTTCCTTTCCTGGATGCCTTTTATTTCTTTGTGTTGTCTGATTGCTGTGGCTAGGACCTCCAGTACTATGTTGAATAACAGTGGAGAGAGTGGGCATCCCTGTCTTGTTCCCGATATTAGGTGAAAAGCTTTCAGCTTCTCGCTGTTAAGTATGATGTTGGCTGTGGGTTTGTCATATATGGCCTTTATGATGTTGAGGTACTTGCCATCTATACCCATTTTGTTGAAAGTTTTTATCATGAATGGATGTTGAATTTTGTTGAATGCTTTTTCAGTATCTGTGGAGATGGTCATGGGGTTTTGTCCTTCTTTTTGTTGATGTGGTGGGTGATGTTGATGGATTTTCGAATGTTGTACCATCCTTGCATCCCTGGGATGAATCCCACTTGATCGTGGTGTATGATCCTCTTGATGTATTTTTGAAGTCAGTTTGCTAATATTTTGTGAGTATTTTTGCATCTATGTTCATCAGGGATATTGTTCTATAATTTTCTTTTTTGTGGTGTCTTTGCCCGGTTTTGGTATTAGAATGATGTTGGCTTCATAGAATGAGTTTTGAAGTATTCCCTTCTCTTCTGTTTTTTGGAAAACTTTAAGGAGAATGGGTATTATGTCTTCTCTAAATGTCTGAAAAAATTCAGCGGTGAATCCATCTGGCCCGGGGATTTTGTTCTTGGGTAGTTTTTTGATTACTGATTCAATTTCATTTCTGATTATTGGTCTGTTCAGATTTTCTGTTTCTTCCTGGGTCAGTCTTAGAAGGTTGTATTTTTCTAAAAATGTATCCATTTCTTCTAGGTTATCCAATTTGTTACCATATAGATTTTCATAGTATTCTCTGATAATTCTTTGTATTTCCGTGGTGTCCATAGTGATTTTTCCTTTTTCATTTCTCATTCTGTTTATGTATGTAGATTCTCTTTTTTTCATAATAAGTCTGGTTAGGGGTTTATATTTTGTTTATTTCCTCAAGGAACCAGCTCTTAGTTTCATTAATTTTCTATTGTTTTATTCTTCTCAATTTTATTTATTTCTTCTCTGATCTTTATTGTGTCCCTCCTTCTACTGAATTTGGGCCTCATTTGTTCTTCTTTTTCCAGTTTCAGTAATTATGAATTTAGTCTATTCATTTGGGGTTTTTCTTCTTTGTTTAAATAGGCCCGGATTGCTATATACTTCCCTCTTAGAATTGTCTTTGCTGTGTCACACATAATTTGGGGCATTGTGCTGTTGTTTTCATTTGTCTCCATATATTGTTTGATCTTTGTTTTAATTTGGTCATCGATCACTGATTATTTAGGAACATGTTGTTAAGCCTCTATGTGTTTGTGAGCCCTTTTGTTTTTTTTTGTACAATTTATTTCTAGTATTATACCTTTGTGATCTGAGAAGTTGGTTAGTACAATTACATTCTTTTTGCATTTGTTGAGGCTCTTTTTGTGGCCTAGTATGTGGTCTATTCTGGAAAATGTTCCATGTGCACCTGAGATCAATGTGTATCCTGCTGCTTTTGGGTGTAGAGTTCTGTAGATGTCTGTTAGGTCCATCTGTTCTAATGTGTTGTTCAGTGCCTCTCTCTCCTTACTTATTTTCTGTCTGGTTGATCTGTCCTTTGGAGTGAGTGGTGTGTTGAAGTCTCCTAAAATGAATGCATAGCATTCTATTTCCCCCTTTAATTCTGTTAGTATTTGTTTCACATATGTAGGTGCTCCTGTGTTGGGTGCATAGATATTTACAATGGTTATAACCTCTTGTTGGACTGACCCTTTTATCATTATGTAATGTCCTTCTTTGTCTCTTGTGACTTTATCTGTTTTGAAGTCTATTTTGTCTGATACAAATACTGCAACACCTGCTTTTTTCTCCCTATTGTTTGCATGAAATATCTTTTTCCATCCCTTCACTTTTAGTCTGTGTATGTCTTTGGTTTTGAAATGAGTCTCTTGTATGCAGCATATAGATGGGTCTTGCTTTTTTATCCATTCTGTACCTCTGTGTCTTTTGATTGGTGCATTCAGTCCATTTACATTTAGGGTCATTATCAATAGATATGTACTTATTGCCATTGCAGGTTTTGGATTCATGGTTACCAAAGGTTCGTGGTTACCAAAGGTTCAAGGGCAGCTTCTTTACTATCTAACTATCAAACTTAACTCACTTATTACGCTATTATAAGCACAGTCTGATGATCCTTTATTTCTCTCCATTTTTTTCTTCGTCCTCCACTCTTTATATGTTACCTGTCTTATTCTGTACACCTTGTTTCCCTTGTCTGGTCAGTACTATTTTTAACCCCACTTTTCAGATGAGGAAGCTGAGACAAAGAAGTTTTTAGAAACAGTCCCAAAATGCACAGTGGGCTGCAAATCCAGAAATCATACATGATTATACTGACTCTGGAGCACATACCTAATGTGAGATGACTGTTTTCTAGAGATAGAGATCCTTGAGTTTGGCCTGGAGAATGGGTTGCATCAGGATACATTGAGACTTGGTGTGTGAAAGGGTAAGGAAGCTTCTAGAGGAGAAAATACATTCTTTTTTTTTAACCAGCTTTATTGAGATAACTGACATATAACAAGAATAACATTTTTTAAGGCAGGAGGTAGGGAATGAGTGTGGTGCATGCATGAGGTAATGGAGAATCCATCTGGTCAAGCAGGCTGTCACACTGGGCAGGGACAAGTAGAACTGCAATTTGTAATAGACATCCTCATTCTAGACAGGTAGAAAATCAAAAGCGATAGGAACAAAATTCTCCAACTTTTTATTTGTCCTCCCATTTCTTAAGACAGACACAAAATATCTATAGTTCACTCATTTGCCTCAAAAGAGTACTACCCATAAGCTTTTGGCTCCAAGGATGCCTTTTTTCAAATGCAGTAGGGGATTTGAGAAATCTTTTTGAGCTGTTCCAAGTTGCTTTGAAAATGTTGGTCCCAATATTTTTACCTATAAAAAAGGGTATCCACTTGGAAATTTTTGTGATTCTTTGCTTTTCAATGGGGAGGGGAGGCAAAGTGCTGAAGATTTTTATATAAGAGCAGGATATTCAAAATCACAGAACCGAAAATCTAATTATATTTGGTTAGTTAGATTGTGTCAGTCCTGGAATTTAGACAGACCTTATAATTAAAATAGCTCTTTTGAATGCTGGTTTAAAGAGATAAATGTCAACCTGCTTCCTGGGATTCATATACTATGATGCTTTACCTTAAAACAATTAGAAGAGAAAACTTTGAAATAAAAGGCTCACTACTTCTTACAATTTTTCCCTGTATTTTATGATGCAGAAAATGTAATTAGCTCCAAAATACCAGATGGCACATTGGTACCAATTGTTAGCCTTTAAGAATTATGTTTCATTACCCTAATCCCTGCAGATATGAACTCGGCAGATTTACCCAGAGAAGTTCCTTCTCTTATTATAATCATACTTCTAAGGTTTTACTCTTACAATTTCCACTGATTATTAAGAGAAAACTCTTCACGATTTCTTTTCCAATATAAGCAAGTAGTACCTATATAGTGCTTACTATGTCTCAGGCATTATTCTATGCACATTAAATTTCTTTAATTTGTTTAATTCTCACAGTACCCTTTGAAGTAGGTTCTATTATCCATTTTGTCGATGAGAGAAGTGAGACACAAGCATTTTAATAACTTAGTACAATGGAGCATAGCTATTAGATATCAGAACTCAGTGTTGAATCTAGGCAAATTGTTGTCCACCACTCTGCTGTCCTCTTAGGATAAGTTTACACCTGTATGTCAGCTATATATTATACTGGGGTATTTTGCTTGGTACTTCTAAGTACTTGTCTACAATGTAGACAAATACTACTGAAGGTAGATTTCCTAAGCAGTCTACCAGCATAGATGCAGATGAGATAATCTGAAGGTGAATTTTAATTATATTACTACATACAGAGTGAAGCAAGCAATGTGTGTTGATAGTTATCTATCATTGCATAACAAATTATCCCCAAAGTGGTGGCCTCAAGCAATAAACATTTGTTATCTCTCAGGATCTCTGAGTCTGGGAATCCAGGCTACCACTTAGCTAAGTGCCTCAGCTGCAGGGTCTCTCATAAGACTGTCATGAAGGTATGGACTGTAGTCTCATCTCCAAGCTTGACTGGGAAGATTTGCTCTGAAGCTCACATGTGTGGCAGCCAGCAGCAGCCAGGTAGCACAGGCCATTGACCAAAGGCATTGGTTCCTTGTCATATGGACGTCACTGTAGAACAGTTTACAACTTCCCTCCGAGCAAGCCAGCAGAACAAGGCAACTCAAATCAGAAGCTGCAGTCTTTTTGTGACCACCACTTTTGCTTTATTCCATTCATTGGAAGCAAGTCAGCAGGTCTAGCCAAGACTCTAGGGGAGGGGATTACACAGGCCGTAAATACCAAGCGAGGAGAGTCATCAGACTCAGTTTTTGAGGTCTCTTGCTAAAAAATGTATCCCTCTTTGTCAGCCTAAGTTGTTAGAATTGGCTGTGGAGTAACAAAAGACCTGGGGTCTGTTGCCTCCTTGCCTGTTTTTATAATTAATGGACAGAGCAACTTGCTCTCTATTTAAAGCATCTTTTTAGGAGACCATTTGTGTACTCTCCATTATCTTCACACCAGTTTTTTCCAGTTTGCTCTGTTGTTTTAAGATGTTTTAATTGTATCTTCTCTGTTTCAGAGTTACTCCTCCTTTGTTACAGGGATAGGAGACTTAACATTTTGGCAGAATTGACTGGTTAATTTGTTTAAACAAGTGTTTAATTCAGGCAAGCAACCGACCTGACCGATCTGAGTCCATTTAATGCATGCCTGTTTAGCTGAGTTAATCAAAGGGTGTGCTTGCATAACACTAGATTGAAAAATCTGAGAAACAGAGTGGGCTTTCCCTAGCCTATTTTTGAGATCCAAAATAAAGGAAAATGTAGAATTAATTAGTAAAATGTGCCAGGAATTCAGCATATTGTAAATTGTGTTTTTCTACATAAGGTTATGTTTGATGAATGATTATCCCCATCAAAGAATGATACCAGGTTTGAGTTTTGAAACACATCCTTACTCAAGGAATTATTAATTGTAATTCTTTGCCAAAATATCCTTTCAGAGATAAATGCATTTTCCTCCTACTTACCATTATAAATTGATCCTGATTTGTAGGGTGAATTGATAATAGATCCACTGATGTCACATTTGTTCATATCTCAGGTCATTTTTATTTCCTCATGGAATTCATTCATTCATTCATTTTCTCAGTTATTTATTTGTTCAGCAATTGTCTATTGAGTACCTGCTCTGAGCCAAACAATTCTAGGCACTGCAGTGTAACTCTAACCCTTGCTTATTTTTCAAAATAACTTTGTAAGTATGAGAGTACTTAGTACCTCACACTAGATTGAGGTAGCAAGCAGTATTTACTACTTAAATTTTCATTAGAAAACAAGCTTCAAATAAAGGTATCTTTTGATGTTTCAGAAAAGGTGTTCTTTTAGCATTTAAATATCACCAAAAACTAAAATGTGATTCTCTAAAAATGATGCTTCATATGGAGATAAATAAAAGGCTCAACACAGATATAGAAATATAAATTAACCAAGTGAGAAAAGAACACAATTATTCATTGGATCTAAACCTTGATTATGAGTCAGTAGCAAATAGTAAAAGAGGGATAATGATCCATTGCTAAATGGAAATAATTTAGCTTGATTATTCCTGCATTTTCAAGAGCAGCAAGATCAGCCATATGCAGATAAGTGCTACAGAGTTGTAAATTAAATGTAGTGATGTTGCGATTATATTTAAGATAACAGAATCTCATTTAGTCCCACAGAGCTGAAAATATGAGCTCTTATGAATATAATTACCTTATGATTTTTTTCATAATAAAAAATTATACATGAACCTGTGAATTGGGAAGAATTGTCCCTTTTGTGCTCTTACCGTTGGTGATCCAGTTCCCTCTACATGTGCATGCAACGTCTGACTTGATACACCATCAACAAAATGGCTGTATTGAATGATTTCAGTCAAACAAAACTTGATGGGTAGAATTAACAGATTATGAACTGATTAGAATTTAAAGGCCAAATGTCTTTAAAAATCCTTTTTTATAAACCCTCAAATTGTTTGATTAATATTCCTTTATGTCAAGAAACTCACTGGGTACTGAATTCCACTTGATAAATTAAATATTGCATTTCATAAATGTTGCCGGATAGCTGACTATTTGCAAATAAATTCTGGGTTTGTTTTACTGGGTTTCCATGCCATTGAAAATACTGTTCTTCTACACATTACCTTTTTCCCCATAATTTATGTCTTTAGGTCATATCTGTTTCTGCTATTCTGTTTTCTTCACCCCATTTACTTCAACATGAATCCTCTTTCCAACTCCGCTTGTCCAAGTGAGTTATCTCAGTAGAATCCACACATCACATATGTGGTTCTGGCACATCTGTGAGGCATCGGTACATGTGACCTACAGTCATAGAGAAGCAGATCCTTCCAGCCAATAATATTGTGCAGAAGAAAGAAATCAATGGGGCCCCAGGCAAGCCTGAGAAAAACAGTTAATTAAAGGATGTGGAAGAGAGGAGCATTACTGACAAGCTGCAATTTAAGTTTAAAAAAGAGTTTTTCCAAATTTCATGTAAAATGAAAGCCGGGGGATGGAGGATGGGGCAAAACAGGAGGCAACTGGCTCTAATGTTTCAAAGACACTGTCATCTATTTAATTCTTAAATAAATTATTGATATATAAATTTATATGGGTGAATTTAAAATCCCCATATAATTCAGTGAGGGCAATTCATGAGAGGGCCATTATTGATTTTAAAGAAGGATCATAGCATGTATATCAATCAGCCATGGACTGTGTATAGGGGCTAAATTAAAGGAGTTGTGATTGCCCTTACATTATTCAGAATCCCATAAGGAAGTTAAAATTCCTACTCTTAAAGTTTTCCTTGCATCCTTTTGCAACAACCTCACGATGGAGGTAATGGTATTTTTGTCAGCAGACTAGGTTGCAATATGCTGTCATTACCTGTGATTTCTAGCTATGAGGTAAATGTATGAGACACTGAGGATATCACACGATTTGCATCTCTTTTCTTTACCACGGGTCTCAAGAGGCCAGTGGGACTGGGGATTATATTTGGTGCCAGCAGAAACTGAAATGTTCAGAAGGTGCTGCTGGCAGACCCAGAATCTCTCACTGAAGGAGACTAAAACCCTGAGCTGGATCTGTAGTTGTAGAAGGAAATAGATACCATGTAAGGATGAATTTTTAAAGAAACTCTGTATCAATGAGTTATGAGTGTAGACTAAATTTTTTCTTTTTGGCCTTTCAGATGAAACCCATTAAAGAGTCCAAAGTGTACTTACAAGTATTTGCCCTTCTTTGTAAGACATTCTCTTTAGTGGTGGAGAAGGACAGGTGGAAAGAATCTTGAAGTTTTTCTGTGGAGCAGTTATGGATCTTCTTTTTCCTAATACTTTGTTTGGTCTTGACTCTTTTTGTTAGCAATAATGGCATCACCTCCTTCTGTTTTTTGACCTTTATTCTTCCTTCTCCTCTGCTCCTCATATGCTTCCTTCATGTTCCTCAGCATTTGCCGTGCCAGTAATCAAAATAATGCCTTTTTTAATACTAAGAATCTGCAGACTGCTATTCCTTCAGCTTGGAACACTGTCCTTCAAACCTTTAGCTGTCCGCCTCTGTCTTGTCACTCAGGTCTCAGGTAACATGAATATCACTTCTTCAGAAAGACCTTACACACCCTCCTAACTAAAACAGCTCCCTTCTCCCCAACATTGTTCTCATTCACATCACCCTAATCAATCTTCTTCACAGAACATATCAGCAGTTGAAATTGTTTTTGTATATATGTGTTGGTCTCCATACCAGAATGTAAGTTCCCTGAGGCCAGGACTCTGCACTGGTAACCTTTATAGTCCACAGAGGTCAGAATTGAGTCAATTGGATAAATTAATCCATGTCCATCTCCATAGATTGTGGTGCTACCTACGATACTGTTTGCTTCAATATAGTTGTATACATAGAACAGTGACCTTTAAGGAATTTGGGGGAAGAGGAAGATTAAAGGAAGCTTTACAGAGCATGTAACATTTGAACTGATATTAAAGAAGGAAAAGGAATGGTGGAAAAGTAGAAGAATTGCTTCCCAGATATGAGAGGAAACCAAGTAAAGATGTGCGGTGGTTGAGTAAGGGCATCTGGTGAGTAGAGAAGGAAGAAATATGATTGGCTAGTAATTCAAGGAGAACCTTGGATGCCAGGCTAAGAGGAAATGTTTTCCTATGGGCAAAGTTGTGTAACAGAAGATCAGACAGATCTACTCCTAAAATTAGTTTGGATTTTCAAAAGCATATTATTCTCAGTGAAATAAGGTGGGAATAATTTGAAAAGCCCAGTTGAATAACTATCCATGTCTAGATGTCTGTACTTCCTGATTTTATTCAGACACTAGATGCCTAAAATGGATTGCCAGTTGCTTTTAAAACAAATTACTTAAGCCCTTGCTGGTCAGAGTGTGGCCTCTTGGGCAGAAGCATGAATCTTAGCATCACCTAGGGTCTTGTTAGAAATGTAGTCTCAGGCTTCATGTTCATTCAACAGGATCCAAATCTGCACTTAACAAGATACCCCAGGGATTCTTCTGATGACAGTATGTAACACATTGAGCTTCAGACACTTGGATCTCTGGTAGGATATACTCCAAAATGCAGAAGAGAACTGTTTCTGCTGCAACACTGAACTTCCAAAGCTTGTCCTCTAGCGGTAATATCCAACTGCACCACAAATTCCAATTGCCAATCAATGCAAATATAGATAATTAGCATTTGATGCCTCTGGTGCATGCTCAGGAAAGTGAGAACTGAACAGAAAGTAAAAGAAAGATCTCAGCTTGGCAGAACAGTAGAATTAGTTGAGATTGTGATTGCTTTCCCATTATAGGAGATAAAACATACATTTCAGAAATTGTTAGTAATATAAGCCCATATTTAGTTAACTGTTAGATTCTGAGCTTAAGGGTATCCCTGCTATGCAAGTCCGGAGAAGGTAAAGATTATTTTATATTGGAACAGGAGAAGGTTTGACTTCTTTTCCCCTCAGTTGTCGCTGAAATTACTACAAAATTATACTGACCTTTGGAAAACCCAGTCAATATGATCCCTGGCCCTAAATTCTACAATATGACTGAGTATGTCACAGAGAAAGAGTTCTCTTTAATTGATTTTAAATTGGTAGTCCTTTCATTCAACTGTTTTGCTGGCTTCCTTTAGTTCATTCTATTATGGTGGAGCACAGAAAAATTGGAGGAAAAAGCTTTTACCAAAGACTATGCCATTGTAGTCAAGTAAAACACATGGCTATTTTGAGAAATTTGTCATGATGATACAGTGAGCCACGACCTACTAAAAAATCAACCAGCATTAGTGAAGGTCTTTTCTGTTTAAGTTCCTGTTGATTTTGCTTTTCAGGTGGGTCTGGTGTTTCCCCAGCTAATGTGGTGGTAGATAGAAGAGGATAATTATTGGTAATGGGTTTGATGAAATTTTATTGATATTAATTTTTTTTAATCAAGCTGTTAAAGTTTTCTCCTTTTATATTATATCAGCAATGAAGATGAAGACATACTTTGTGAGTTAAAGCAGGTTTTCATAAGTATCAGTTTCTTTTAAGCCATTGGTAAAGCATAACTTCTGAAAAATGAAAAGTATTACTCCCATATAAATATGAAATGAATCTATCAAATATTTTATTCATCTCATTAATTAATGATGGAAGTAGAAAGATGGCAAGGCTGATATTTATGGGTACTTTAATAAAGAAATGTTAGAATGAAATTGCTAGGATAGTTATGAAATTGGTTAATATCCATGGGGTAATAAACTATAAACTTTGACATTTTCTTCCCTGCTGGACAGAAATTATCTGCATTTCACCTGGACAGGAAATCTCACGTTAACCTATAATGCCACTAAGCTAGGGTCCTTTAATCAACAATAAACAGTAAGTTTAATAAAGTACATTCCCCTATATGATGAAATGATCCTTGTATAGGACTGTTAAATTCCTATGAAAAAATGTCACCTGTCTCTTTTTATTTCCAAATTTCATTTCTTTTTTTTTACCATCACTATTTGTCTTTAGACATCACAAATGAATTCTAGTTCACCCTCCAGTTCCCTTGCCTTATTTTGATTGACTCCAATAAACAATAATTTGGTTATTCTGAGTTCTTTGAAAAATAAAAGCAATAGCAAGTTACTCCAAATCTCCTTCCTTTAATGATCTTTCTATGTTAGGGCATTCCTAATACCATGTGACCCCACAAAGTGATGGTCCTGCTGGAGTCTATTGATGTTGGCTCAAGTGAAAGATGCTTGGAGCTGAACCTGGGTGATGATTATGCCCCTGGAAAGGAAGGGATGGGTCTGAAATATGCCTAGAAAAATATAATCAATAGGACCTCATGCCTGCTTGAGTGCAAAGAAGTCTGGGAGAGGAAGAGCCAAAATTGATGGTGGAATTACACTAGGAAGAAATATGATTTTTGACATTTTGGGCTTGTAGTGTTAATGAGATAATTGACTTTAAGATGTTGATAAGGCTGTTGGAAATTTTATTCTGAGACTTGGGTCAGCATTGGAATCAGGACTGTAGCTTCACTAGGCACCCATTCATGGTGATAGTTGAAGCCATGAAAACTGATTGAAAATAAAGGAATGAAGGACCTAGACCAAACACAGCTTAACCAGTGCTAGGTACTAGTACAAAAAGGAGAGGCACTTAACAGATAAGATAATCAGAATGTGGCCATCTAAATGCATGCAAAACCTACTTTGAAAGTACAAAGAAAGAAATACTTTCATGCACATACAAAAATTAATTTTAATTTCCAAAATACTAGTGTTTCATGCTCCATTCTAAATTGCTACAAGCCATATCTTAAAAGACATTTTAGCATTTCTAGTAGGCCCATGAGATTGTTAAGAGTGGAAATGAAGTACACAGATTTATAGTTTTCCTTCAAAAATAAAAGCTGATCGAGCCTTATCTGTCTGAGAGATTTAGGAAACAAAGGTAAAAACAAAATTTAAGTGTGACAGGTGGACCTGATGTCAACCACCAGTCAGTCTTTTGGGAATCTGAGCCACTTGTGTGTTTGATACACTGAGAGTAGATTTGGCTAACCTGTGCATGCTATTTGATTTGGCTATTGAGAGACCTGGAAACTTTAGCTGGATCATTATTTTACCAGGTATATTTTGTTACAAACAACAGTGCAGGCCACTGGACAGCATACTGTCCACCTTACACGTCAGCAGTGAACTTAGCCAGGAAAAGAACGGTAAGCCCATTCTGCCATCGGCCTTGCTGGGTACATGTTGGCCTGCACCTCCCACACAGGGCATTTGCAGCCAGGCACCGACCTCCTCAGCAGCCTCACTGTGTTTCATTTACCTTGTCTTTGGGTTGAGTGAGATGATTCCATGTTACTTGCTATTCCGTTCACTACCCACCCTGGCTTGCCAGGTGCAAACATGACCTAAGTATTTACCCAGCCCTGTCGATGTTATTACTGCTTCAACATTCCAGTCATTGACTTGACAGCAGATATAACTCTGACAAAATTAGACAATCTTGTGGAATGGGTTTGTCTGATTCAATTTCTGACAGAAACTTAAAGAGTTATTTCCCTGCCCCCAATTCTCCTCCCCTTTGCAGTCTTGATGATAGAGCTGAAGCAGCAAATCAGTGAGCTAGTCTCCCAATGAAATCTTCCCTCTCTTTCAATGGACTGTGCCCAAGTGATCCTTTGATCATCTGGAAAAATAAAGCCCTCACTCTACAGAAAACCTCAGCTCCACAGGGCTTCAGCTCACAGAGCACATCAGCAGTCATGCTGGTATATTTACAGCCGGTAGGACTGCAGGTCGCTCTACACGTTTGTAAAGTCACCAGCTATGATCACAGGCCATGTGATGGCAATTTTCTTTTGTTGCAAAGTTCCCACACAAGCATCCAGAGAGAAAGAGAATGGCGTATTCCAGGATTGGGGCTCCTATATTTCTGCTTTTTTTTTTTTGAGAAATAACAGTGACTATGGGTCTTTTTATAGTTAATTCTGTTCTTACAAAAATTGGTACTGCAATGGGTATTTTGGTTTTCTTTTCCTTCAAAAGAAGAACATAGAATAAATGGCTTTCTCTTAAGTGCACTGACTTTAATAAATAACAAAAATTAAAAAATATACACATCATATGATTGGACAAATAATGTATATTTAACAGAACATCTGAACAAAAATGCAAACATGCAGATATATGGCATGTGTGCATAATACTCCTGAGTAATTAACCTCATGGCTCTTTCACTCACAGACTTGAGAATTATATGGACCTAGGATGTAGAAACTTGTGCTGATCTCGTTTTCAAGAAAGACTAGAATTTTCTTTCACATGGAGAGAACAAATTTTTTTTTTTCAGATTGGAATATTCCCTTTTGGAGTAACACTGCCATAGCAAGTTTTTTTTTTAGCATGATTCTTAGGTGTGTGAAGGAGGAATTTATGCATCATACCATCTATATTTATTCTGTGCAACAACAGGCTATATTATAAAGGGCTATGTGAACTCCTTTAGTTGCCACAGAATCCATATTTACTATTTCTGCATTAATGTGTTAGAGCTAATGCAAGTTCTCTTTTCTGCACTTTCCCTTCTTCTGTTCCCTCTCCTCTTCTGGTGTTAGTTCTCAAAAGTCTGAACAGTTTTCAAAAGTCAAAAGAAAAAAGTTGCCCAGTGATGTGACTCTATCATTTCTCTTGAATATAATTAACGTCAGTCTCCTCTGGTGGGAACGAACTTCTTGACTCAGCATGCAGCCTTACACAGCCCTGGAAATCATCGGCACTCATCAATGAGTCACATCTGTTGCCTCAGTTAATCCAACAACACAATGCAGTTGGTGTTGCTATTCCCACTGGGTAGCTGTGGAAAACGAAGGCTAGAGAGGATAAATAACTTGCACCCAAGACCTCACAGCTGAGTGTTGAAACAAAGATTCAAATCTAGGCTATTTTAGGAGCCTGGGGACTAATCATTTTATGTCACTACCTCTTGCTTGTTGAATGAATGAATATAAAGCATAGAGGCTAGATCACAGAAAATTAAATCCAGTCATATGAAAACTGCTATTTTTATTTTCTATAGGCACTTTGATTCAATATTTATTTTCTTTCCCAATATTGGACTTATTTTACAATAGTGTACAATCTCATTATTGTTTACATTTCAGAGATTTTTGTGGGTTTTGTTACTATTTTTTTGGAACAGTAAGTTGAGAACAAGTGCTCATGAAGTTGTGAAAAGGGTCATTTCACATCGTAATACTGAGTCTTATTCCTGATCTCAAACCTTTGAATGTTTTCCTGATTTAAGTTCCTTTGTGAAGATTTTTGGGTAGGATGAAGGAGGATGCTCAAGTATGAACTTCCCCTGTTTTATGTAGACTATTATCAAACTTCTAGCACAGGTGCCTTCTTCTTTGACAGGTGGCCTCCAGTATGAAATTTTTTTTCTCAACAGGAATATTAGTTATCAAATTGGAAGAACTGAGCAAACTTGATTATTTTGGTTCTTACCATACCCACTATGAAAAATTTCTGAAGCATCTCGGCTAGAGCATCTAAAATGTCCTTGGAGTCTCTATTTCTTTTTCAAAACTGTAACAAGTTGGACTACATGAAGAATAAAAAATATTCTCTTCATCTGAACTATATGAAATCACCATTTTTCTAGATCAAAAAAATTAATCATTGGTCACTTCATAGAAGGACTTAACCTAAGAGAGCAACTATTTCATAATTTGATATTAAGTATATCTGTGTATTTATATATAGAGAATAAAGTTGCAATATCCAGTCTCCTCTTTGCAGAACCTCTCTTCAGAAAAGGCTGAGACACTAGCCAAATGTTGTAAGTTCTCTTAGAATGAGAAGGGTGTTTGGGAGATGTTCAGAATCTTGAATTTCTTCCGTCTCCCAAGGGCACCTTTTTAAAATGTTTGCGGCATGATGAGTCTGTGGCCACCACTGTGTAATTTTAAATGATATGTGCAATTCTTAAATATAGCTACAAAGCATATGTTTGCATTGCCTTTCAATTGTTTTTAAATCTAATTTCAAGTACTTAGTCACTTTGCCAGCACCAGTAAATTAGGGCTAAGATTAAGGTAGTGTTTAATGGTTCCAGTCTAAATTTAATATATCATGCCCTTCTTTCTGATATATAGAAACTAAAATTAACTGTATAAGATAAGCACAAACAAATATTGTGTGGCCATCTGAGCTTTAATCTTTCCATCTATAATTATTTCTTGATGGCTAAGTAGTGCAAGAAATAAAAGCTGTCAATCAAACAAAGGCCTTGCCCCCCAAGGACTCTGCAGTTATTTGTAATGTCCTGTTCCCGTGCAAACTTGTCCATTCTAACTCCTGGATTTTTGGCGTTTTGTTGGCCAACTGCTTCATATTCCTTTTTGATATGTGTTGAAGTTGGCTGGGACTGACTCAGCCAATTGTTATATATTCAGAAATTATGCAAGGTGGTTGTGAAACCATTGCTAGTTGAAATTGGCTGCTGTGGAAGTGTTAACCTACAGAAATTGGCAAACACTACCCATGGGGGCTTTTTTTGTCAGAAAGCCAATTTACCAGTATACTACTGGAAGTCACACAGCTGACAGTTACAGTAAAATTCTCAGAAAGCTTTACTTCTGATTATTACACATAGATGATTTAATTAAGAGCCTAAAACAGAACTCTAAAGCACTGTACACAAGTAGTTGGGGTAGAATAAAATGTTGGCAAACTGTAATTTGGCAAAAAAAAATTTTTAATGACAACAAACACACTCAGTTTAAAGATTTGCTTCAGTTTTTCCTTACCAGTCTTTTCAGGAACACTGATAACTTAGCAGGGACAAGAGATGGTTTTATTCAACACCTGCAACATGACTCTCTTTGATAAAAATTATCATGTTAATTCTCACCAGGATCCTGTTAGGTTATCATTATGCAGTTGTCTGCTCTTATGTGTGTGTGTGTTTTAAATTCTACTTACAAAACAAAGTTAAAAGCACAGGTGTGTCACATGGCTAGTAAATGGCAGTAAATGGGATTTAAACCCAGGCCTTACAGACCTGAAGGCTGTCCTCCTCTCTCCATCTCACTGTTGCCTAGACAAGAGCACCTGATGAGTAGGATCAAAACTTGAGTGTCATCTCCCCTCTTATCTCTTAACATAACACATCTACTCCCAGATAAGATAACACACATTGAAGAGGCAGAAGAGTTCTTATAGAAAGTTTCTGAAGTAGAGATTTAGAAAATTAGTGACTTGTGTATATAATTCTCCCCAAACAACCAAGAGTCACTTTATTTCTGTATCCTCATTTTCAAAACACCTACAATATAGGAAATTAAGTAGAAAAAGTTATTTAATATCTTAGGAGTTCATTACACTATAGTGTCATAAGAAATGTGGACATTAGAATGTAATCATTCCCATGTGTTAACATCTCTCCACAGCCTTCCTACTATTTTCCACCATCAGACCAATTTTTAAAAATATTCATGTCTTTAAAATGGGAAACAACAAAATGAGATAGGGACTCTGTTTTCATCTCTAAGTTAAAACGTAAGATGCACAGATGATAGCACTTAGCCTAATGGTATTCCATTTGTGCAGGGGCAGAGCATTCTTCTAATTAAATAAATGCCACGAGTACAAATTTTAAAGGCTTGCACTGTATGACCCTAGTCATTAATCCTAAAAAAGTCAGTGTGCATTGAGTGTTCTCAGGTGACAATGGGTCATTTGCCTTCCCTAGTAATATTCAGTGACAGTATCACATGATCTTAACATAACTCCCTAATGAACAGAACAATAAAGGGGACTAAAAGAAGGAATCAGTAAGTCAGCCCTGACCTAATGATTGCAAAGGGTATGTTTGTACAACTGACCTACAGGCAACTCAAGAGTAGGGAAGTACTTTTTGTTTAAGCATTTCAGTATTTCATGAATCATAAAGCTTAGAGCCGAAAGAATGGAGTTCAGCCAGATTACATGCATAAGAAAAACCTTGAGTTTAAAGGGTAGAAATGTTTACGTGTAGGTTGGCTATACCATGATAGACTGGCAAGGTTGCCTTCAGAAAGGCTACTTAAAAGTGTATTCTGGTTTATTCCAGGGAAGAAACATCTTTCTTTCTTTCATATTCAGATTCAGTGTCTTCAACTAAGACATTAATGTAGGAAGGAAGTGTTTGCTGATTTGATCCATTTATTTTAAAGATGTTTTCACAGTATTTCCATCTAATTTTTTTAAATAATTTATTTTGGTATCATTAATCTACAATTACATGTGCAATATTATGATTATTAAACTACCCCCTTCATCCGGTCCCCCCCACCAACCCCATTACAGTCACTGTCCATCAGCATAGTGAGATGCTATAGAATCATTACTTGTCTTCTCTGTAAATACTGCCTTTCCCATGTCCCACCCACTACATTATGTATGCTAATCATATTGCCCCTTTTTACCCCTTATCCCTCCCTTCCCACCCATCCTCCCCAGTCCCTTTCCCTTCGGTAACTGTTAATCCTTTCTTGGGTTCTGTGAGTCTGCTGCTCTTTGTTACTTCAGTTTTTTCTTTGTTCTTATACTCCATAGATGAGTGAAATCGTTTGATATTTGTTTTTCTCCGCCAGGCTTATTTCACTGAGCATAATACCCTCTAGCTCTGTGCATGTTGTTGCAAATGGTAGAATTTGTTTTCTTCTTATGGCTGAATAATATTCCATTGTGTATATGTACCACCTCTTCTTTATCCATTCATCTACTGATGGACACTTAGGTTGCTTCCATTTCTTGGCTATTGTAAATAGTGCTGCAATAATCATAGGGGTGCATATGTCTTTTTCAAACTGGGCTCCTGCATTCTTAGGGTAAATTCCTAGCAATGGAATTCCTGGGTCAAATGGTATTTCTATTTTGAGTTTTTTGAGGAACCTCCATACTGCTTTCCACAATGGTTGAGCTGGTTTACATTCCCACCAGCAGTGTAGGAGGGTTCCCCTTTCTCCACTTCCTCGCCAACATTTGTTGTTGTTTGTGTTTTGGATGTCGGCCATCCTAACTTGTGTGAGGTGATATCTCATTGTGGTTTTAATTTGCATTTCTCTCATGACTAGTGATGTGGAGCATCTTTACATGTGCCTGCTGACCATCTGAATTTCTTCTTTGGAGAAGTGTCTGTTCAGCTACCCTGCCCATTTTTTAATTGGCTTATTTGGTTTTATTTGTTGAGGTGCATGAGCTCTTTAAATAATTTGGATGTCAACCCCATATCGAATATGTCATTTATGAATATATTCTCTCATACTGTAGGGTGTCTTTTTGTTCTACTGATGGTATCCTTTGCTGTACAGAAGATTTTTTGTTTGATATAGTCCCATTTGTTCATTATTGCTTTTGTTTCCCTTGCCCGGGGTGATATGTTCATGAAGAAGTCGCTCATGTTTATGTCCAAGAGATTTTTGCCTATATTTTTTTCTAAGAGTTTTATGGTTTCATGACTTACATTCAGGTCTTTCATCCATTTTGAGTTTACTTTTGTGTATGGGGTTAGACAGTAATCCAGTTTCATTCTCTTACATGTAGCTGTCCAGTTTTGCCAACACCAGCTGTTGAAGAGGCTGTCATTTCCCCATTGTATATCCATGGCTTCTTTATCATATATAAATTGACCATATATGCTTGGGTTTATATCTGGGCTCTCTATTCTGTTCCACTGGTCTATGAGTCTGTTCTTGTGCCAGTACCAAATTGTCTTTATTACTGTGGCTTTGTAGTAGAGCTTGAAGTAGTGGGGAGTAATTCCCCCTGCTTTATTCTTCCTTCTCAGGATTGCTTTGGCTATTCAGGGCTTTTGTTATTCCATGTGAATTTTAGAACTATTTGCTCTAGCTCATTGAAGAATGCAGTAGGTATTTTGATAGGGATTGCATTGAATCTGTAGATTGCTTTAGGCAGGATGGCCATTTTGACAGTATTAAATCTTCCTACCCAAGAGCATGGGATGAATTTCCATTTATTAGTGTCCTCTTTAATTTCTCTTAAGAGTGTCTTGTAGTTTTCAGGGTATAGGTCTTTCACTTTCTTGGTTAGGTTTATTGCTAGGTATTTTGTTCTTTTTGATGCAATTGTGAATGGAATTGTTTTCCCGATTTCTCTCTCTGCTAGTTCATTGTTAGTGTATAGGAATGCAACAGATTTCTGTGTATTAGTTTTGTATCCCACAACCTTGCTGAATTATGATGTTACATGTAGTAGTTTTGGAGAGGATTCTTTAGGGTGTTTTATGTACAATATCATGACATCTGCAAACAGGCACTGTTTGACTTCTTCCTTGCCAATCTGGATGCCTTTTATTTCTTTGTGTTGTCTGATTGCCGTGGCTAGGACCTCCAGAACTGTGTTGAATAAGAGTGAGGAGAGTGGGCATCCTTGTCTTGTTTCCGATCTTAAAGGAAAAGCTTTCAGCTTCTCACTGTTAAGTATAATGTTGGCTGTGGGTTTGTCATACATGACCCTTATTATGTTGAGGTACTTGCCCTCTATACCCATTTTGTTGAGAGTTTTTTCATAAATGGATGTTGAATTTTGTTGAATACCCTAGGAATGCAGCATCTATGGAGATGATCATGTGGTTTTTCTCCTCTTTGTTGATGTAGTGGATGATGTTGATGGATTTTCAAATGTTGTACCATGCTTGCAATCTCTAGGATGAATCCCACTTGATCTTGATGGATGATCTTTTTGATGTATTTTTGAATTTGGTTTGCTAATATTTTGTTGACTATTTTTTCATCTATGTTCATCAGGGATATTGGTCTGTAATTTTCTTTTTTGTGGTGTCTTTGCCTGCTTTTTGTATTACAGTGATGTTGGACTCGTACAATGAGTCTGGGAGTACTCCCTTCTTTTCGACTTTTTGGAAAACTTTAAGGAGGATGGGTATTAGGTCTTCACTAAATGTTTGATAAAATTCAGCAGTGAAACCATCTGGTCCAGGAGTTTTATTCTTCTCAGTTTTATTTATTTCTGCTTTAATCTTTATTATGTCCCTCCTACTGATTTTGGGCCTCATTTGTTCTTCCTTTTCTAGTTTCATTAATTGTGAGTTTCGACTGTTCATTTGAGATTGTTCTTCTTTCCTGAGGTAGGCCTGTATTGCAATATATTTCCCTTTTAACATGGCCTTCGCTGCGTCCCATCGATGTTGTGGTGTTGAGTTATTGTTGTCATTTGTCTCCATATATTGCTTGATCTCTGTTTTTATTTGGTCATTGATCCATTGATTATTTAGGAGCATGTTATTCAGCCTCCATGCATTTGTGGGCTTTTTTGTTTTCTTGCGTAATTTATTTCTAGTTTCATACCTTTGTGATCTTAGAAGCTGGTTGGTACAATTTCAATGTTTTTGAATTTACTGAGGTTCTTTTTTGGCCTAGTATATGATCTATTATTGAAAATGTTCCATGTGCACTTGAGAAGAATGTGTATCCTGTTGCTTTTGGATAGAGTGTTCTGCAGATGTCCATTAGTCCATCTGTTCTAATACGTTGTTGAGTGCCTCTATGTCTTTCCTTATTTTCTGTCTGGTTGATCTGTCCTTTGGAGTGTGTGGTGCGTTGAAGTCTCCCAAAATGAATGCATTGCATTCTATTTCCCCCTTTAATTATGTTAGTATTTGTTTCACATATGTAGGTGATCCTGTGTTGGGTACATAGATATTTATTATAGTTATATCCTCTTGTGGGACTGACCCCTTTATCATTATGTAATGTCCTTCTTTGTCTCTTGTGATTTTATCTGTTTTGGAGTCTATTTTGTCTGATACAAGTACTGCAATTCCTGCTTTTTTCCCCCTATTGTTTGCATGAAATATCTTTTTTCATCCCTTTACTTTCAGTCTGTGTATATCTTTGGGTTTAATGTGAGTCTCTTGTAGGCAGCATATAGATGGGTCTTGTTTTTCTATCCATTCAGTGACTCTATGTCTTTTGATTGGTGCATTCAGACCATTTACATTTAGGGTGATTATCGATAGGTATGTGCTTATTGCCATTGCAAGCTTTAGATTCCTGGTTACCAAAGGTTCAAGGGTAATTCCCTTACTATCTAATAGTCTAGTCTAATTTAACTCACTTCGTATGCTATTGCAAACACAACCTAAAGGTTCTTTTTTTTTCCTCCTTTTTCTTCTGTCTCCATTCTTTGTATGTTATGTACCATATTCTGTACTCTTTGTCTATCCCTTGGGTGACATCTTTTTAGTGTTAAGAATACTTCCCTCTATAGGAGTCCCTCCAAAATGCACTGTAGAGGTGGTTTGTGGGAGGTAAATTCTCTCAGCTTTTGCTTATTTGAAAATTGTTTAGTCCCTCCTTCAAATGTAAATGATAACCTTGCCAGGTAGAGTATTCTTGGTTTGAGACCCTTCTGCTTCATTGCATTAAATATAGCATGCCACTCCCTTCTGGCCTGTAAGCTATCTGTTGAGAAGTGTAATGATAGCCTGATGGGTTTTCCTTTGTATGTTATCTTTTTTCTTTCTCTGGCTGCTTTTAAAAGTGTCTTTATCCTTTATCTTTGCCATTTTAATTATTATATGTCTTGATGTTGTCTTCCTTGGATCCCTTGTGTTGGGAGATCTGTGCCCCTCAATGTCTTGAGAGACTATCTCCTTCCCTAGGTTGGGGAAGTTTTCAGCAATTACCTCTTCAATGACACTTTCTATCCCTTTTTCTCTCTTCTTCTTCTTCTGGTACCCTATAATGTGAATATTGGTTTGTTTGGATTGGTCACAGAATTCTCTCAATATTCTTTCATTCTTAGAGATCCTTTTTTCTCTCTGTGCCTCAGCTTCTTTGTATTCCTCTTCTCTAATTTCTATTCCATTTACTGTCTCTTCTACTACATCTAATCTGCTTTTAAATCCCTCTGTTTTATGTTTCATTTCAGTTATGGAATTTCTTAGTGATTGAATCTCCATCTTAAATTTGTTCCTGAGTTCTTGAATATTTTTGTGTACCTCCATAAGCATGTTTATAGTTTTTATTTTGAACTCTCTTTCAGTAAGATTGGTGAATTCAGTTTCATTTGGTCCTTTTCCTGGGGTTTGTGAGATTTTGGTCTGAACCATGTTCTTTTGACATTTCATATTTCTGTGTGGTGCCCACTAGTGTGCAGAAACTCCAGTCTCTGGAGCAGTTCAGCCCCTAGAGTGAGGTTGGGGGTCATAGGGGAGAGGAGCTGGTGCCTGGGGGGAGGAAAGATCTGTTTCCTGATTCCCGTCTGTGGTGCCTGTCTCCAGTGTCAGAGCCAGTGGGCCAAGCACACAGGTGTAAGCCTCTGTGCTTTGTATCTCTAGCTGTTGTAGGCAGGGCCTTCCTCCCGCTGGCCTGACGCCAGCACAGTCACTTCCAGTTTGCAAACTGGTGCCAGCAGGCTGTGAGGAAGGTGCAGCAGGCTGTGTGTCACAATGGGGGGCCTTGGAGCCGAGTTGGCAGCCATGGGGATGGAGCACCTGAAGCTCCTCAACACTCCCAACCAGCTGGGCAGAGCACCCCCAGACCACCTTGTGGAGCTCTCCCTTCTCCCGTGCAGCAAGCTCCATGCAAACCCCGCCCATTCAGCAGCTCTCTTGCTGCTAGGAAGCCTCTCAGACTGCCTGCCTTTCCTCTGACACAGAGCGTCTGGATGGGGATCCCCTCCTCCACAAACGGCCTGAATGTCAGTCTCTCGAGCACTCTGCCTGTCTGAGCTCCCCAGTGTCCAGATCACCACACACTATGTTTCTGCTCACGAAGCAGATCTCCAGGGCTAGGTGTTCAGCAGTCCCAATCATCCCCCACTCCCTGCTCTGTTTCTTTTTCTCCCGCCAGTGAGCTGGGGTGGGGGAAGGGCTTTGGTGCCTCTGGATTAAGGCTTTCCTACGTTACCCTGTTTCGTGGGGTCTGCTCTGTTCGTGAGGTCTGTAGGCAGTCTGGTTCAGCCTTCTTTCTTGTTGCTGTTTTAGGGTTAGTAGTATTAATTAACTATATTTTTGTACTATTTGTAGTTTTGGGAGGAGTTCTCCATCTCATCTCTCACGCTGCCATCTTGAATCTCCTCCTACACTCATTTTTAAGCCTCTGCATTTTTTAATCCAAACTTTTGTCAGTCTCCATAGGAGCTATCACCTTATCTGTTATCCCTTTATTTCTTTTTTCATTACATGAGTGAGCCAAAATAAGGCCAAGAGAACATCTTCCAAGTTTAGTGCTAATGCTGTTGATATTTTGTTAATAAGGAAAAGGAAAGTATTATGATTTTAAGTGAAATATAATTGAATGAAGAACCAATTCCATTAAAATGCTTAGTTGTTAATTCACTCAACAACTATATATTGAATGTATTCTGAGTTTTAGACATTGTTGGTACTAGGGTTCCTGTGGTAAAAAAACAGCAGGAAAGTTTAAAAAGACATTAATCAAGTCATCAAAAAAATAAATGGACATGCAGAGCTGTGACAAGCACCATAAGAAAAACACATAGCCCATAAAAACACTGCTTGTATTCTCATTTCATTTTCTTGGGCTTAAGCAAATAAATAAGCATATAAAATATTTTCTGAGACCTTTCATCAACTTCACACCTAGTGTAACCATTCATTTGTATCCAGTAGTTCACTAACCTCCATTCCATATTCCCTCCAACTGCCTACAAAAACACCCTGTGTAGGCTGGAACCATGTTTTGCCATCTAATTCTGTTATACAAGAATTATTTTAAGGAGTTGGGTGGGAGCCTCCGCAAAGTTTCCATGGACATAATTAGAGCTCTTAAACAACTGAGTGCTTTGCAAATTCTTTAGCTCCTAGTTTTACCCCACTTTCTAAATGTCCTCAAAGGAAGCACCTGAAGCAATGGGGTACAACTCAGCTGCTCTGTGTGCTGCTTCCTTCTGGAGGTCGTATTTACCCTAGCCTGTCACCATTGCCATTTGCAAACATTTGTCAGTACCATGTGTACAGGATATTGTACCAGTAATGGTAGACTAAAAAAAAAAAATTATATTCAGTCCCTCCAAAATGCACTTCCCACTTACAGCAAGACCAACACAATGTAGGTATGTTTCTCCACTTAACAAACGTATGTAGAATTTCTTTAAATAAAATCTTAGAGTTTAGTAGATATGTAATATAAGCAGGGAAATAATTTGAAATCAAGTGATGGGCATACTGGGGTTCATTGTACAATTCTAATATTTTTGTAGTACAAGTATTGTTGTAGCATCTTTTTTGAGATATAATTCACACAATACAATTCACCCATTTAAAGTTAAACAAGCATCACTACAATTTATTTTATAACATTTTATCACCACAGAAGAAATCTTATACTCTTTAGCAGTGATCCCTTAAATTCCTCCTACCCCTACTTCCATCAGCCTTAGGCAAGCTCTAATCTACTTTCACTCCCTAAGATTTGACTATTCTGCACATTTCATATAAATGGAATTATACATCATGCGGTCTCTTATACGTGGCTGCTTTCAATTACCATAATGTTTTTGAGGTTCGTCCATGTTGCAGCATGTTTCAATACATCATTCCCTTTTATGGTCAGATAATATTCTGTTATATGGATGTGCCACTTTTGTTTATCTGTTCATCCGATGATGGGCATTTGGAATGTTTCCAGTTCTTTTGTTTTGTTTTGTTTTGCTATTATGAATAATACTCCTGTGAACATTTGTGTAGAAATTTTTCTGTGGACATATGCTTTCATTTTGTTTGAAGAGTACCTAGGAAGAAATTGCTAGTTGTCTTGCCAATGGGTTTCCGCCCCAGACAAGTTCACTATAGATTCAGTGAAACCAAAGAAATGTTAATGGAACATTCTTGGGGTGAAAGGGTTTACACCCAACTTTATTCCCATGGTGGAAGGTCAATCACTAGAATCCCATCCACACAGAATCCCGTCTTCTGAGTGGTTCTGCATGCAGCAATCCAGTCTCTGCCTCTGGGCCTTTCTATCCTCTGCAGCCATCTCAGTCTCTGTCCATAGTGCTGCCACCACTCCAGCCTCTGCTCTGGTCTCCTGCAGCCTTGCAGCCATGCCACCATGTCACCCAGAGCACTGGGCATAGGTCTTTATATGGAGCCAATAACAATGTATTGCTCACACGTGTTGTAGTGAGCTAGCCAGCCAAGGCCAGGTGAGAATCCTGGCCACAGGAACCTTCGCTTTATCCACACTAGGTCATGTTTAATTCCATGTTTAGCTTTTTGAGGAACAGCCAGCTCTTTTTCAAAGTAGCTTCACCAGTTTACCTCCCTACCAGCAGTGTATGAAGGTTCTAATTTCTCCACATCCTAGCCACTATTGTTATTATCCATCTTTTCAGTCATAACCATTACGGATAAAATGATAGTTCCTGTGGCCAGGATTCTCACCTGGCCCTGGTTGGCTAACTCATTACACACGTGGGCAATATGTTGCTATTGACTCTATATAAAGAGCTCCACCCAGTGCTCTGGGTGACATGGTGGCATGGCTTCAAGGCTGCAGGAGAGCAGAACAGAGGCTGGAGTGGTGGCAGCGCCAAAGACAAGCCCAAGGACGGCTGTGCAGGCCAAGAGGCCCAGAGGCAGAGACAGGCTTGCTGCATACAGACTCGCTCTGAGTGAATGGGTTTTTAGTGATTGACCTTCCACCATGGAAATATAGGTGGGTATAACCCTTTCAGCCCAAGAACATTCTACTGTCATTTCTTTGGTCATACTAAATCCATAATGAACTTGCCTGGGGCTGAAACCCATTGGTAAAACAACCTTCGTTGTAATTATGAAATGGTGTATCGAACTATTTTACTTTTATATTTATTTTAAAATTTTTATAATGAAGAATATCAGAAAGGAAGAAATATCAAACTCTCAGTATGTTTAGAAGAGTCATTTGCACAAGTTTTCCACTTATGCCAGAAAAGATTGTAAAAAAGTTACTGTAGTTCATGCCTTAATCAATTTTTTGAGGTACTAAATCTTCAAAAAATGTTGTAACAGTATACACTGTAATTTTTTTTAAGTTTGGAAGAGTTGGTCTAATTACACCACCTAATTTACTACATACTCTCTCGCAGAATATCAAAATGAAAACATGTAGTTTGCACACCAGAATGTTTTGCTACTATGACCTAATTTTAAGGTATTTTAGTTAAATTTGACTTTTTTTAAACAAAAATTATGTTTGAAACAATTATTTGGGTTCTCATTGTGCTTAAAAAAAAGTCCAAGATATCTTTTAAAGATGACTGTGGACCAGTCTGTTCATATTCATGACTAAAGGATCAACAAACCTTTCCATTTCTAAAACATTAATGCTTAATAAAACAGATTAGGGATGGGGCTCTATTGTTTTCTGTTATTACCTGGGACCTTCCTTCTCATGCCTGTTGTTTTGATGGACAATGACCTATTACACATCTTCCAGGAAAATGGCAGATTAGTTACATTAAAATGACCATTGGCCATTGTGGGGAAAATGGAAGTTCCTATGGCCAGGACCCTCACCTGAACCTAAATGACTTGACATAACTGGTCTACTGCTAGGCTACTGCTTCCACACCCTAGGCAATAAGATATTATTGACTGAGTCACTATAGAGTCTGCCCAATGCTCTGGGCAGAGGCAGTGACAGAGGATTATGGACCTGCAGATAGTTGGATGCAGATGTGATTCTAGTGCTCAACCTATTGCAGGGAGAGCAAGCTAGGTAATAAACTCTTTTACCCCAAGAACATTCCATTGTCATTCCTCTGTCTCACTGAATCTGCAGTGAACTTGCCCAGGGTTTGAAACCCTCAGGCAAGACAGTCAGCTTCTCTCTATGTTGCATAATTTAAGGAAAATCTATTCACATTGCTTAAAATACAGGTGTTTAAAAATATTTTATTGAATTGGTTTTAATCTCATTTTTAATAGACTGTTCTGGAATTGTTTTACTCTTTATAATCCAATCGTACTCATGCAGATATCATTTTAAGTAATCAGTCATAATGTAATCAGTAATTAAAATTACAGCCAACTACAGGTGCTGCTAATTGTTAATCAATTAGACACAAAACGATTGCATATCTAATTGAAATACTGATTGAAGTATTGATAGTTACCCATAATTTTTTCAAAAGTAAACTATCTCTTACTGTTCTTAAATTGCAATGAGTTACCAAGAATATGTTCCCAACTATACTCTGAGTAGCTTCTCTGAACTTTAGTGGGAAATGGACCTGCTCTTTCTGTGTGTTGAAATAAAATAGGTACAGCTGACCACAATTCACCTGACAAGCTGTTGAATGAGTCTGTGAATTTTAATTGATTATTTGCATATTAACAGGCAACATTCTGCAGATGGTTCTGTGGGCCCCAAGTATCTGGATTTGGCAGATTTGGGGACCATTATATAGGAATGCAGCAGTCATTAAACACTTGTAGAATCCTTGTTTTGCCAGGAGGCTGCCATCCGTGTCACTGTCAACCTGCTGATCAGCCTTTACAGGAGTTAATTGGCGCACATATTTGTAGCCATTTGGTGGTTAGAATATCTGCTTGACCAAAAAAAGTGATTTGACATTTATTCCTTTTAAAAAATGATTGTTGAATTTCACAAAACTAGGCTAAAGCTTTGAAAGGAATATTTTGTCTCTATCATCAAGATTAAAAATTATTTGTACTTTCTAATCTTTGAATTGCATGAATGGGAGACAGCAAGAATAAGCAAAGGCTGGATAATATTATTTGCATTTCATGATTCATCAAATAATGACCATCCTAATTTAAAGGCATAACTCTGAATATAAAGCCAGAATTTATTTCCCCAAAAGGAGACCATACTAGGTGTGTTTATTTAGCTTAATAGATTTAGTAAGGCCCGTCTACCAACAGCATCATAGAATCTGTCACTAGAAAGGATCATACTCTTCAAGGAGTGTTTTAGGTGAATATGACGCTGTTATATTGCCATGCCTGGAACATAGCAGGCATTTGGGATGTTTATTAAATAAATTAATAAAGCAATGCATGTAAATAATACCAAGATTTGCTTTGGGCAGTAATCCAAAAAGAACATCATTAACAATCCAAAAGGTTTTAAATTTAATTTTCAAAATCAACAATGTAATTATGAGACCACTGAGCTCTCTTGATTATTTACATGTCATTGATGTTTCAGATATAACAAGCAAAATTCTCTTCTGTCTGCTGCTGTAATTCACGTTCGGCTAAGAATTTCCAAGTATAGACTGGGGTGAGGGGAGAAACTTGGAAAAAACATGATTTTGAAAATTTTATTGGAATCATTCTCTTTCATATATATACACAATGAGAATGGTTTAGGCTTTGTATTTAAGCAGAGGGGCTCTGAAAATCTAAGCAAATACCATTTTTATCCAAAGTAACAGAAGTGAAAAACATAACAATTGCTCTTTCATCGTTCTGTCTAGTTACATGGTGTGCCATTTATTAAAAGATTGTATATGGCATTGTTTTTAATCCAGTATCTCTATTGATACCTGAACATTTCTTGTTTGGCTGTAAAGTATAAATAGTAATTCTCATTATTGGTCTATCTTCTGGCCTTACCTGAAGATTGAAACTGGAAACAATTCCACTTACTTCATCCTTGGAAAGAATATTCTGCAGACCTTCATTTCTAATAAGACAGCAACACAAAACACTTGTGATTCTGGAAGCAGTCAGCTGTTAATATGAGTTATGTGAATCTGACCTATAATCTCACCTGACATTTGGAACTCAAATATTTTCCCTTACTCCTCCAACACAATTAAAATATTTAGTCTCACTTCATTTTATGAGACATAAATAGCTATGTAAGTACTCTGTAATTACTGTACATTGTAACAAATGACCTCATAAGTACATTGTAATGTCCCATGTAATTACATGGTAAGTCATGCCTTTGAGATGGCTGCTCTGAGATTGAAAGCCTACTGTTTTCAGAGATTAATTACTTAGGGCCTAATTTGACAGTTTGTTTGAAGATAGGCCTCTGCTAAATAGCCATTTCTGCATTTTTCAAAAGAAAATTGTTTCGTAGTAAGATTTTTTTCCTTATTTAATATAGACCTTGTTGTAAGTGTATCCCGGAGTGTAGGACGTGCCTAAAACTTGATGTACATAAAACAAAGAGGGCATTGTCCTATACAGGGTGAGACTGCTTTACAGTCATATTTCTTCCATCAACCATTAGTTAAAAATTGTTTTTGTGACAATCATTTTTAAAGGTTCTAGCTTTATTACTATGAAATGGATTTTTAACATAAAATGTAAAATTATTGTTTTTATTCTCTTATTAGGCATTATGCAATCTTTAAATTAATGTTTCATTTTTTAAGAAACCAAGTGATGTATCATGATCGTTTTGACATTGTTGCCATACCATGAGTTCTTACTGGTCATTCCTGAAAAATGTATTTTATCCCATACATGAAAGAATTTTTATATGGCACAAATCAGTATTTAAACTATTATCTCTCTGCCTTGGGCTGCTTAAATATCAGATGAAATCAATTATTCTGAAGTTATGCCATTCACCTTAGTCTCCACTGATACGTTGGTTTCTATGTTCTGAAACAAAAAAGAAATGGGAAAAGAAGCGGACACTGTATTTTCTTCTTTAAGTTATATATTGGTCTGTTTTCTTGTGCCTTTCAAGGGTATAATTTTATATATAACTTCTCTCTTGCATTTGTGTTCTGGCTTTCTTAACTGTAGTTCCTGCATCAAGGCTATTAGATTGCTTTTAGTAATTTTCTTTAGTAGAAATGAATAGTCTAAGAAAGGACCTACTGATCTGAAAGAGTTAATGAGCCTCCCCACACATCCAGCTTATTTCCAAGGAATGACTTAGGCACTAGGGAATAAAGTCTATTGATACTGACAAATTCTGAAATGTATTACTCGTAAGATCGCTTTATCATCAACTCTAGGGAACCAAATTGCTTTATCGTAATGGAATTTTGTCAAAATGTGAATACCTCCTAGAAATTACATTCCCAGTTTCTAGGACCTAGAAGAAAACAGGTCTGGCTATGAGGCTTATGCATAGCAAATTATCACAGGAAAAAAATTCTGTTTTGAATCCAGTAGTTTAAAAAAGAAGATGCTAGTTACATACCAATTCTACCTCTTTAAAAAATTTTTTTTCTCTTCCCTCTTTAGGCTGGATGGTGTTCTGCATTTGGGATGATTTTCTTGGTTGGATTAGGAGTATTTGGTTAATTTTATATAGTTGGCAAGAAAGCCTAGCTAGCAGGTTTGGGCAGTTCAGAGTGTGAAAGCAAAATAATGGATTTTTCTTTATTTTCCTTCCAGTAATAGAGACTATATATGGTTACATATCTGAGAATCAACTACAACAGGGTTTTCATCACTGGGGTGAAAGCACTGTTTCTACGAGCCACTCAACAGCATGTGGTCAGATTTACCATAAAGAAACCCCTGTTGACACATTGCACCAAATGGTTTTTGAGTGGCAGAGAAAGTTGTTTTCCAGAGAAGTGTAATCTAGTTCTTGCGAACAGATAAAGTATTTATGAAGATACTTCAGCCTCAGTGAGACTCATTCCTTCATTTATGTTCTTATGCCTTCAACACCCAATCGTGTGAGGCCAAAGCAACCACGCTTTCGGTTTCCATTGCCATTTTGTGTACTTCAAAACATACTTCTACTACCAATAATAATAATTATTATTATAAAATTTAGCAAAAGAAGAAAACTATGTATTTCCCATTGTGTTCAAGTTCTAAGCCCTTTCTCCTTGGTCACCTCTCAACAATTAGGTGGGGGATAGGGATGGCCATGTGCTACACAGTTGATGGAGTTGGGGAAATAATTCCTAATGTCATTTAGCAAACTAATGAAAAGCTGAAAGTGGAACAGTATGCTTCCTGTCATCCATCTTAGTATACTTCTTGAATATCTTTTATTTGCAGAACACTATTCTCTGTTTTTCTAAACAATTCAGAACTGCATGCTAGACAGTGCACCTAGGATTTTCTAAACATTAGCTGTAAGAATAAAGGAGGCACAAAATGTATTTTAATGTATGTGTGCCTAGGATTTAAGCTTTGTTTAACATTTGGAATTAATTCTTAAACATATGACTAGTATTTATTATGTAGAATAGACATGCAAATTTGGGCTTAGGATCGAGCTAGCCACACTGCAGGAGAAGAGTCTGGGGGCCACACTCAGCTCTTGTCCGCTCTTCTCCTGACAGAACTCTGAGTCTTATCTTTAAATAACTCAAGAAATATATCTAAAATGTTACTTTGAAGGTATGCAAAATACTACGTTACCAGACTGCCAAATTGTTAGTATACATGAGTGCCCTGTGTTTCCATGGACAATGATGGATTGGGGACCTCACATTGAAGGTTTGGAAGCCTATTTGACCATAATTTACTGGTTCAAGACACCTGTGCTACTAAAATGAAGTGGGTTAGGTCAGTGAATCAGTTCCCCATTTTCTTGGCATTGTGAAGATTGAGCTCTTAGAACCTGATTTAAATTTAGCCCAGTTCACTTTAGCCAAGAAATGTAAAAATGGAACATATAAGAAGGGAGCATATACCAGATACCACTTCTCAATGTGTGTGATTTTTTTTTAACTTGGTGTGTGCCCATCTTCTATCCCTGAAAAAGACAGATCTGTGGGATGAGTATGGAGTTCAGAGACAGAGTCTGGAGGGTTGTACCTCTAACCCAGAAAGAGTAAGTAAGGTGTTTAGGCATGTTCATTCAGGAAGACTACTCTCAACATCCAGGGAAACAGTGGTAATTAGCAATTGTGCCTGGTGGGTGGCACTTGAAAGGGCTGATGGGACATTTCAGGTGGGGAATCAGAAAGCCAGTAGGTTTGGGCAGTTCAGAGTATGAAAGCAGGTAACATGTCTAGATTCAAAGAGGCAAATAAATATTGTTAGGGAAGTCTGCTATCCTCTGGTATACTCCCAAAGGAGACACTAGCTCCTGAAAGACTCAGGCTTGGGTGTCTTAGATGACCCAGACCGGCTACCAAGGTAAAAAGACATTGGCAAAGAGGCATGGCAGCATCCATACCAGGAAACCCACTTACTAAGCCTGGGACCCCAAGTGGATTTACAGAATAGTATTTGAAGTTGAGTACCTTGAGAAAATGTCCCCAAATGACATAGCTTATTACATAGCCAGGGACAGGATTTTCCCAAAGTAGGTCAGGCAGGGCTTAATCTCTAGGCAGGAGTTCCCCTGGTGCTATCCATGAGGAGCAAGGGCCCACCAGGGCAGAGGTAAAGGGAAGGCTATTTTACAGCTAAACAAACCTAGTGATGAAGAAATGTTTGTGTTATTTCAAAGTCATTAAATAAGATCACAACAGGCTAGCTTTCATCTTCTTTTAAATAAAACAAAGCATGTTTCTTTCTTGAATTTGGCATGTTCATAAAATTTTATTTAAAGTCAAGTATTACTCAAATTGTATAATGCCATACTTCTATAATTGTGAAAATATTTAACTCAAACTGAATGTGGTAGTAGCAGACTTCACTCTGGAGTTGTGTCCCACAGAGTATTTGCTAGCATGGTTTTATGTTATTTTAAATAACAGTTGCCTACATGAATTCAAGAATGCCAATTTTAGCATGCTACCCAACTTTCTAACTTGATTTATCAAAAGAGACTGATTGCATATTTATGACAGTGAAGTAAAAACATATCAAATCTGCAAGAATAGTACATAATTGCAGGGAAGACATTTATAGATGTTCCTAATATCTTATTGACATTTTATCAGATCCATAGTTAGTTAGAACCATAAAGTATACAGGTTTATAAAAGCAAAACAGTTTTTGGAAATTGTTCACATAATTATGCACATAATAGAGTTTTAAAGCCTGCTTTATGAGTGAGTTAATTTCTATTCCAGTTTGAAATTCAATTAGGTGATTTCAGCATCAATATAAATATTTACCAGGCATTTAGATAGATATCAATGGTTAAATATTAAATGTTGTTATTGTATAATTTTCATATTAAGATATTATTTATTCTAAACAATAAATTCAGAAAATGCCCTTCTCAACATTAACTAGAATATTATTAATGAGTAGCCTTTTTCCTACATCCTCTGTGAATTGTCATTTACTGATGTCCAATGAAATGTTTTTAGAAGGTGGATCACTTTTCAGACAACTTTATTCTAGTACATGTATTATTATCTACTCAGTTGCTTATGCTAGAAATCTTACAGTCATTCTTGTTGACTCTTCCTCTTTGACACTTGACATTTGATAAATCACCAAGTCCTGTCAAGTCTACCTCCAAAAATATGTATAGTATTTCTTTGCTTTTCTGTATTCGTATAGTCTCCATCCTATTCCAAGGAGGTGTCTTCACTACCCTTGCTGGAAGATTCTATTGGGTACAGTAAGAAATGCGAATAGTACACTGTAGAGTAAATCTTTCAATAAATATTTATGGAAGAAAAGGACTTAAAAAGTGTTACTAGGTAACATATCTTTCTTAAGTTCATCCTTAATTCCATCAGAAGAAATACTGTTCAGTCAATACACAAATAAGTAGGTCCACATTCTGAGTGTTGTATACTGTCTGTACACAGTCTTGCTTGCTCCTTCGTACTCTAGTTTACTTTGCCTTTCTTTATTCTCTCCATCCCTATCTCTTAATCTCTTGATTCCACAACCTCAATCTCTTTCCTTTTCTTTTCCTCCTTTCCTCCCTTGAAGTCTTTACATTTATTTACAACTATCTTTACAAACACTCTGAAGGGACGTCCAAGCATGTTCCCATTGTCTCCTTTAATCTGCACCACAGTCCTTGGAAGTAGGTTATTAGCTCATATTGCAGATGAGAAAACGGGCTCAGAAAGCTTAGGTGGCTCATCCTCTGATAAAGAAGTTAACTGATATTCTTGGGAGCAGTGTGACTCCAGGGGCGTGGGCACCAATTCACTAAGGCAGTATTCTGGGCAGTGGAAAATTAAGGTCTGAATTAGGGCAGTGGCAGAAGGAATGCGAATAATGGGAAGTATGAAGAAACAATAAAAAGACATTCTTTAGGAGTGCTGATGGCACTCTTTAATAAAAATCCATGGGGCCTTATGAGTATTGAAAGACTATTTCGTTTTTCAAGTGACTTCACATGAGATGTGTTCAACAAGTCACCAGAAATACAGAACAGAAATAAGGGTCCGAGTTCACAACTGATTTTCAATTAAGTTTCAAGATCCTTAGATCCCTGCTATGTTTCAGCCAAGGCATTCTTATTTGCTACAAGGACCTTCTTTCAAGTGGTGCCCCCCAATTCCCTTCTTTGGGAATATGTACAGATAAAACCACTCTTTTAAAAAAGACTCTACTACAGTAACTGAATGTGTTTGGAGAGGGGCTGCAGTTCACTCTAGAGGGAATAAGGCAAAAAGCACACTGGTGCAATTGGATATGTGGAATTAAAAATAGAAGCTAATGAAATGTGGTTTCTGAGAAACATTTTTGGTGATGGGCTTACCAATTATTTTTTTCTGTTTTGTTACTACTCGTATACATCTAGAGAAAAGGAAAATAAAGGAGCAAATTAATGGAGTCCATGAAAATGATGATAGCACATCACTGAATTGGACAGAATTATCTCAGTTAGGAATTAATGGCCAATGAAGCCTTTCTTTTAAATCAATGACCTAACTGCTCTCCACCATGCTTATTTGGAAACGAATTCATTTTTATGGTAATCAAAGAGGGAATGGAGGGATTTAGGGAAGGCTAAATTTTGCAGTTCTTCTTTATTCCAAATCTGGAAGAAAGAAAAAGTGAAATTAATCCTTGATTCAAGGTAAAACACTGTGACAGTCAAAAGGATTAATCTCTCCCTCTCAAGTAATGAAAGAACCAGACGTCAAGTCACAGCTACTAGAATTGATTTTTTCAAAAGTCAAAGGTCATGTGTTAAGTACTTTTAATAAAAATCATTACCAGGCTTGCCCATGAAGACTAGGTTGTGTTACAAGAATGTTCCCATAACAGTGACAGATTTAGGTGGCTTGGTGAGGGAATGGGCAGTGAACTTTGAACACTGACAGAACAGATCTTATATAGAAAATCAGATGCATGGTACCATTGAATAAGGTTTTCATTTAACTTCCCAAAACAATGTAATTTGGGACATGCAGCCATGTCTGCAGAAGAACCTATGAAGAAAGAATTTAACCTCCAGTTTTATAGTATGTTGTTGCTTGCTTGAAATCAATGACAAAGCATGAAAGCTATGAATAAACTTAGCTGCTACCCTCCTATGAGGATGAATACAAATGAGGAAATTACTTCCAAAGATGAATAATAACCATTGTGGGGATTCACCTCCTGGTGCGTAGTGTATGACTGATTTTATTAATTAATTGCTGCTAGGCATTGATTAAGATATTGACTATGTGGGGATAATTTATGCAATCACTGGAAATCTGCAGATATTATCAAGAAAAATTATTATCTGTCAAAAACTAAGTATTGCTCGTGTATTCATTAGTATAATTAATTTCTTCAGGCTTATCAAGTGATTTATAATAATTTGGTAGACATAGTAAGCACAGTTTTTCTCCCTTTTCCAATATGTGCATGGAGATTTGGGCCACTTACAAGACATACGAGATGTCACTCAGCAAAGCCATAGTAAAGCACTGACTGGAAGTCATAAGGTTCTACCTCTTGGTCTAAAGTTTAATGTCTGAATTTGTATTTTCATTTTCTATTTGAATTAAATTTTGACTCTAAAAAACAAGCTGGCAGTCCTGAGAAAATGACCCTTCTTGATTTGCCAAGGGACATTTATGGGAAGACCTATTGGATGTACTGAAAAATAGTAATTGAAATTAATTTTTATTTGTTCAATAATATTTTGTCAGAGAATTTAGGTGAGTGAAATTGCCAAGCAGAACCTCTGTAATTATTTATTTTAGTATGAAATAACAAGCACATTAGACTCAGCAGTTGGGTAATCTTCCTATGATGGTACAAGGTGACTTCTGCCCATTCATTTAACTCTGTGTCTCGGTTTCCTCCTTTGTATATTTGTAAAATGGTGATATTATCTGCCAGGACTGCCTTGAAAAATAATATTAATAAAGTATAACTATTAATCAGATCTGGTCTTCTTTACTAGTTTCTAAAACACTTAAGAGTAAGGAATACATCTACCCATGTGCATATATGTATGTGTGTGTGTGAAGGACAGAAAAGGGCTGGATGAGTGTGTATATTTAAAGCTATGTGTTCTTTAGGAGCCAGGTACAATCTATTATTATTTTATTCATTATGTTTTTGCTGAAGTAACTTGGCCAAATGCCTTAAATGAGCACACTGATCTAACCATGTGTGTCCTCAGCATGACTTAAAAGACTAATTTTTTTCCAATATACCTTTCCATTACACATCCTCCAGCCACTAAGGGATTACTTGACTTCTGCATGAAAATGCTCTACATTGTCATGACACCTTGAACTTGCTCTTGATATTCCCTTTGTCTTAAATACTTTTCCTATCCCATCCTTGAAGTCCTATGCATACCTGAAGGTTGGGCTTCATGTAGTCTTGACCACATGAAACAAAGTTGATCTCTCCCTCTGTTGTATTTCCACTATATTTTCTAGAACTGTCTCTGTTAACATTTAGCACTTTGTGTTTTAATTACAAGTTTATGCATCTATTTCTTCAGCCAGAATGGATAGCATGACTTATTTGGATATTTCTTTAGTCTCAAAAATAGTGTTTGCAACACAGCAGAGATACAGTTAATATATTTTGAATATATAATAACTGAATGAATTAGACTCTAAGCCTCTTGAACTCCTGTGGGAGGTGGAAAACAATATTTAATAGTAAAGAATGACAGCTTCAAGCTTGTATTATCTCAGTTCATATTTTGCCCGTATCACTTACTGGCTGCATGGCTTTAAGTTACTTAACCATTTTGTGTCCTAGATTACATGGCTGTACAAAGGGGGCAACAGCAGTTCGTAAGTCACAGGGTCATTGTAAAGATAAAAACCTAACTCATGTAAATACGTAGGCTGCTTAGACCATCGCCAGCTCCACATTGCAGAAAAAGTGTCAACAAATATTAAAAAGAGTGGTATTTAGCTTCTCACATTTAAGAGGTTGTGGGGGTAAAGTAAATAATCTCAGGAGTGTTATACTCTCTCATATATATTCCAACAACCTAAATCATCAAATTAGTTCTACTTATTCAGGTTCCTCAAAAATTATTAAAACTTACTTATTATACAATTATAATTGATCTTTATTATTTGCAGAGTCTGTATTTGCAAATTCACCTTACCTGCCAAAACTTATAGCAACCCTAAATCAATACCCACAGTACCTGTACAGTCATTTACAGGTTTGCACACACAAAGAACAGTGAAAAATTTGAGTCTGCAGAAGCACCCATTCCCGGCTGAGGTCGAGCAAGGAGACACTCCTCTTGTTTTAGTTCTCATATTGTAACCAAGTGTCCTTTTGCAACCAAATAAATGCTACTTTTTTTTTTTTACACTTTTTTGCTTTTTGTTGGTGATTTTGCCATTTAAAATGGACCCCAAGTGTAATAATGAAGTGCCAAAAAGCCAAAAAAGTTTCCTTCTACCCACAGTCAATGAATCTACCCATAGGCAGCTCCTCTTAAACTTCTACTCTGCCTATTCCTGAATTTCATATAAATGGAATCATACAGTTCAGACTCTTTTGAGCCTGGTGTCTCATCATATCCAATTTTATATTATCATTTTCTTCGCTGTGTTCCTGAGAACTCCATATTTCTTCTGTTGTGGATTCTCTGTTTCTTGAATCTCAAATCTTTTTTTCTTCCTCATTTCGCACTCTCCTTTTCCTCGGTAGCCTCATTGCCTCCTGATAAAGGGAACGTGATGCGTGGGTAGCTTTGCAGTGGTGTTTGTCTGAAATACCTCTATGCTTATACTTAGGCAAATACATGTTCTGGTACTTGTATTATATTTTCTTATACTTGATTATTTGTCAAAGAATCGTAGGTTTAAAATCCTCTAGGACTAGAATTTAATAAGTATTCTTTCATTGTGTTTTAACTTCAAGTATTGTTGAGAAATTGTACTCCTTGCTATTCTTACTTCTGATCATTTTTTCTGTGACCTGCTCTTTTCTCCATGCTGAAAGCTTTTGCACCTTCTTTCTGCCAGGAGGCTGTAGTGTTTCATAGTCATGTGCCCTGATGTGGTTCTTTTTCATGTATTACATTAGACATTCCTTAATCCTTTTCAGACTAGAATCTCAAGTCTTCTATTTCTACAAGGCTCTTCTTATTGGGAGGAAGAGTTTTTGTTTTGTGTTTTGTGTTTTTTTCCTATTTTTCTTCCTTGAATTGTACCTACTTTTTCATTCTCTCATTGGTTGGGTGTTTAAAATTATGGACTGAACCTCTCATTTCTCATCTTTTCTGTCCATTTTCCTATTATTTTTTCCCCACTGAATTTTAGGAGATTCCTTTTGATTTACCTTCTAGTTTATCTATTGAATATTTAATTTGTGCCACCAATTACAATTGTCATAAATTTTTAAAAAATCATTCCTGTAATTTGATTCACTATCATCTCTTCAATTTTCAGGGTATTCACAACAACTTTTTGGATCCTTTCTCTGTTCTAAGTATTAATGCTGTTTCCTTCAAGTGTCATTTTCTTGAGTATTTTTTCCTCTGTATTTTATGCTAATGGCAATTTTGATGTCTGATAATCTTAAATTGTCAGTTCATATTAAGATGAAATACTAAAAGGCTGATTGTAAAGTACAAATTTTAGTGCCTAAGTGGGGGGTTAGTAAGTGGAAGCCTCATTGTTGGGGATTGATCTGGGACCTGGCTATTGTTCTCTCTTGGCCAAACTTGTAATTTTCTCTAGACAATGATTATCTGATATTCTGCCTGGGAAATACACACCTGATTGTCATTGTTCTAGGTATCAGATGGAGGAAGAAAACTTGCATGTCTTTGTCTGGTTTAATAACCTCTGCCCTCTTCTCTGCTCTCCTCTGTCTCTGATTTGTCTAGATCTGTGTGTTGTTCCCACATCTCTAGAGAATAAAGCCCCCAGGTATTCCAAGGTCAGGAAGGGTTAGTGGATTGCTTTTGGTGGGTGTGGGTAGAACTCTCATTCCATCTCTTGTTTCAGCATGTGTTTCAGTCTTGCTTTCCAAGGTGTTTAGGAAGCAACAATTCCCAGTCTCCCTGAATTTTGCCATGAACATCATCTTGTTTTTCATTAATATCTCTTAAGGGGATATTTAGGTTCCATCCATCTCCTTTAACTCAGTCACTGTGCTTACCTTAGTTTGCACTTCTTAAATATTTGTTAACATCTCTCATCCACTAGAGTCATATTCTCTGTTTTCTTATGGGTTTATACCCAGTAGAATATTTACTGTCATTTTAAGTGTCATTTACAAAGGAGGGGTGATAATGCATGTAATCAGTCAAGTGAGTTGTGTATTTTTTGTTAAAATCAGACAAACAGGAATATTGTCAGACTGCAAGAATGGATTTAATTTGGCTCTAAATGGCAATCCCTAGCACTTCTTCCCTCTCAGCTGTATTCATATTTAGGTTTGGGTCATTTCTTTGACCCTGTTCTGTGGTCCTTCCTTTCTCCAGTGTTTTAATTTACATCTATTATTTTACAGAGTATCAAAGTCAGCTGGCTGCCTCCTCCATCAGGAACACAAAATGGATTTATTACTGGCTATAAAATTCGACATAGAAAGACGACCCGCAGGGGTGAGATGGAAACTCTGGAGCCAAATAACCTCTGGTACCTGTTCACAGGTCAGTGTTCACATGGTGTAGTCTTGCAAGGTTTTGGTATATTAAATGCTTTAGGAATAAAATGTACTCTCACTTCAAGGGAATATTCTTTTTTTCTTCTCCTGGCAGGTGACATTTATTGATCTGAGCAAGAATAGCCTTTATATTTTTAACTTGATATTCTCTATAAAACACTCATTATATATTTTGCTTCTAGATCATCTTAATAAATGGATCAAGGATTTTTTTATCCATATTAATTTCTCAGCATTGCTGGCCCAGTAATAGTTCCTGTTGTCAAATAACTTTTAACTTCCTAGTAACTTTCATCTAATCAAATGATTCCAAGTTTAAGTCACTTTGATACCCTCTCCTCTAATCTCCAGAGGTCAGGATGGATTGAAAAATGGGAGAAAGAGAGTTTAGGAAATAAACAGAGAAGTTATTCTATCCCATAAACATAAAAGCAAATTCACTTTTGTAGCAATATTGATGGAACTCATGGTAGTCAGGCTTCTCTATGAAAACTAGACCCAGTTTCCAAACAGTATTTAGAGATTCCATTTCCTGTCTAATAAAATGAATAATTGTATATTTCCTTTAACTACTGGAACCCTTAGTACATGTCAGTCGGGGTTCTAGAAAATGGAGACTGAGGCAGGTGTTCAGTGATGCCTCTGGGGATGCAAGCCCAGAAAAGCCAGAGTGAGGAAACCAGGGAGGTGAGCCAGGAAGGAAGAAAAATCAATAATCATGGCATATTGCTGAGCTGGCCACAAGTCAAGAGCAAATTCAGAGCTTGCTTGGTCTCATGGGGTTGTCTCCCGAGAGGCCGTGTGAGCTCCAAAGTCTCACAGTCAATGGCTGGAGTGAGCAGTTCCTCTCTTGCCTGTCATTGATCAAAGCCAGCCAACAGGTTGTCAACTGTCTTGTCCTTCCAGACAGCCCACTGGGAAGCCAGGGCTCCCGGTGAGTGCAAACATGGGATTCTCTCCTTGTCAGTCAGCACTTGGTGTGGGGCCGGCTTGGTCTAGGGTCGCAGCAGTATTCCAGGCTTTTTATCCTCAGAAGAGCGTGAGTGATTGCCAGGGACTTGAGAAGCAAAGCGTCAAACAACGGCTCATGACAGGCCTGGTGGGTGAGGGTGAGCAAGTCCGTCATGGCGCACCAGCCAGCTCGAGGGCAATGTACAGACTGAAACTCAGACCTTACTGCTAACAGATAAGCTGTCATTGCAAATGGGAAAGAAAGAAAATAGCCCTTGTTCATTCCTTTCTCTGTACCAGGTGCTCAGTCCCTTTCCCTCTGAAGTGGGGCGCACACACCCGCACATACGTGTCGAGCTACTTGTTCAGCCCACATTCCGAGACTTGACTGAAACCTGTTTTTCTCCTTCAGGATTTTTGCCTTTTAGATTCAGAACATTTTAGCACAGTGTGAGTGCTTCCGAAGTAGGCTGCCAAAATTCGCATTACTTATTTTATATCTGGACAAAATCTTTAGGTATGTATTGTTGATTCCAAGCGGAAGCTATTACATTCTAATATACCACTTAAAAAGCTTAAGGAAAGCCAAAATCCTCTGTCTTGTCCCTGATGAAATGATGGGAAGAAGTTAAAAATAACTGAAGTTGAAGTGAGCCTTATGTGCCCAATAGGATACTTAGTACAACATGTAGATTACTTTCAAAGAAATCACCAAAGTGGTAAAATCTTGTTAGTTTTCTTTACCATAATTCCTAAGATATAATATTAGACTAAAAGAAGAAACTTGAAGGGTAACTTAATCCAAGCTTTATTTTTTCGAGTTTTATTGAGAGATAATTAACATGTATCACTGTATAGGTTTAAGGTATATGGCATAATGGTTTGACTTATATATCTTGTGAAATTATTAACACATTAAGTTTAGTCAACATCCATTATCTCATATAGATACAATAAAAAGTAAAAGCAGAGAAGAAAAATATATTTTTTTCTTGTGATGAGAACTCTTAGGATCTGCTTTCTTAAAAACTTTCATATACAGTTCACCCTTGAACAGCACAGGTTTGAACCACACAGGTCCACTTATACATGGATTTTTTCAGTAAATATATTGAAAACTGCTTCGAGATTTGTGACAATCTGAAAAAAAGCATTTTCTTTCCTCTACTTCATTGTAAGAATACAATAATACATATAATATACAAAATATGTTTTAATGTTATTGGTAAGGTTTCTGGTCAGCAGCAGATTATTAACAGTGAAGTTTTGGGGGAGTCAAAAGTTATATGTGGATTTTTGACTGCCCAAGTTGTGGGTGCCCTAACCTTTGCATTATTCATGAGTCTACTGTACATCACACAAAAACATGGAATGCTTCATGAATTTACAAGTCATCCTTGTGCAGGGTTAATTCTAATCTTCTTTATATTGTTCCAATTTTAGTATATGTGCAGCTGAAGCCAGCACCAAGCCTTATTTTTTTTTAATATACACAGGCTTTTGAAGCCCTGAAGTTTTTTCATTGTTCTTTCTTCTCAAATGAAAAGTATTGAAAATATAAATAAACTTCTTTTCATAAAAAATTAATTAAAGGACGAACATTCCAATAGAAAAACTAAGTATTGGATATTCAATTTACAAAACTATGAATGGCCACTAAGCGTGACAAAAGGTTCAATCTCCTTAGTAGGAAAATGCAAATTAAAACAAAAATGAGTTAGCATTTTCCTTTGATTAAAGTAATAAAGATAAAAATGAATGATGATACTCAGTTCTGGAAAGTATCTGAGAGAAATATGAAATAAATGTATGTACATGTGTGTGTGCATGTGTATGTGTATCTTCATAAATCATGATCCAGGTTTTCTCCCTCCAGGAGTTTATCCCAACCCTGCAGCCATGTTTTTTTTGCAAAGTTTTAAACTATAAATGTACTCACTGCACTCTTATTTTAGTAGCAAATAATAATAAGAGGTTCTATCAAATACAGGCTTTCCCTAGAAAATTCAGGCAAAATCACATCATGTAATACTATCTATTGAAAATGATATAATGTAGAATATTAAATTGCATGTTTAATATTTAAAACATATTAAGTGAAAAGCTTGGTTTTAAATCAATATTAGTGCCTGAGTCCATATTTATAAACCAAAAAAATTGTGAACTCATAGGAAAATATTTGGAGAAATATATATACCAAATTATTAATAGTGATTGTTGCTTAGATCTGTAGTGATAATAAAATCATGTATTTTTAATTGTATATATAAAGTGAAAAACAAAATCTCAAGACCCTAATGTCATATTATGACTTTTGGTACCAAAATTGAAAATTCCTACCATTAAAGCTAACTCTATGCGCAGCTAAACTGTGAATAGCTAACTCTATGAACTGACTCTACGAATAGCTTAAAGGAGACCAGTCTGGGAAATGAATGACGAATAGTAGCCACATGGCCAAGAGAACTTACTGATACAAATTATTTAGTATTTATGAGGGTTTTTTTGGAAAAAGGAATTTAACACATTCAACTGAGTATTAGCAAACCAAGATTCTGACTACTTAAATATACAAACTTTTAGGATTTTCTCTCAAGAGAAGGTGAAATCATAAAAAAACAAAATAGCCAGAAGTCTGAAATAAAGGTGTTGGAAGGATTGATTCCTTCAGGAGACTGTGAGAGAATCTACCCATATCTCCCTCCTAACCTCTGGCGGTTGCTGGCAATCCCTGGCAGTCTTTGGCTCATATATCCGTCTCTCCTATCTCCTTTTTACTTTCCTCTATGTCTCTTTGTGTCCTCTCCTTTTCTTAGAAGGACACCAGTCATTGGATATGGAGTCTACCCTAAAGCCAGGTTGATTTAATCTCCAGATTCTTAACTAATTGTATCTGTAAAGACCCTATTTCCAAGTCAGATCATATTCTGAAGTTCTAGGTACGCATGAGTTTTAGCAGGGACATTATTCAATGCACTACAGACTCCTTTTATTTTTCCTCTCAAAGACATTGTTAATTGTATTCTGTAATAAACCTTTTAAATTGAAAAATAAATAATTCAGTCCCATATTTTTGTTCATCCAAAATGTGTGACAGTTAGAACTTATAATCAGCATGGGATAACCCATCACTACTCTTGTTTAATATCATTTCAGCCAAAAGCAAAGAAATAGGATGAATTAATGAGCTTTTATTAGAATAGCTCACAAATGCCCATTCTCATCCTTATAGATTTGTAGGAATCTGGACTCCAAATCTGGATCTTCATTAATACTGTTCCTTCTTCTTTTCAGTAGTTATAAAATTAATTTGGAAATGCAAACATACTCAGAACAATTAAATTTATAACTGTACCTGATATTTATTGCAAAAAAGTCACATGGACTCCATTTTTAATTTGAAATGAAAAAATAAAAACAGCCAGAGAATACCCTCATACCCTTAAAACATTAAAATCAAGTTTTGCAAAGCCACTGACTTCCTCTCTCCGCTCTGTCAATCAGGCTTCAGCAATGCCTGTTACATTTCTAGATATTTTGGTAATGTCTTCAGTGCTACAAAGCATTGCAAACAAATGAGGAAGAACTACACACTGGTAGATAAACTGTGGTTTTGACTTGTCCCCAGGCTATACTTAATAACTTTTCAACTTTCTAGTTTGCTGAAGTGATTGATTTTCTGTATGAATCTGCAGCACTTTAAAATGTCCAGGATTTGACCCCCAGTTTTCAATACCTGTAAGATACGTGGGTATACCGATTGGCTGTTAGAAAACTGGAAATGCCAGAATGCTTCATTCGGATGATATAAATATTCAGGTGTAGAGACTTAAACTTTTTTGTATAATCCTGTCTGTTAGACAGGTGCTTTCTATTGTGTGTTTTTTACTAGGATAACGAGACATCTGCAGTAACAAAGTAATTCAGTTATAACAAGGATTTAAAATCACTGCTATCAGTTTTATTGTGGGATCCCATGTCAACTAAATTTTAAAGTACTGTTTTTAATTTTTGAGTGCTCTTCAGAGAAGGTGTTAGGAATTGAATTTGAGAATTTACTTGTGTTTCATAGCCAATATAGAATAAACATAATGACAAACATGCATTGGTATTTTATGGACTGAAAAATTGGAACAATAGCATAGAATTTCATAGCAAGATTAACATTAGGGGAATAAAGGGAAGTTACATTGTTTGAATAATGCACAATCTCTTCCTGTAAAATTTCTAAAAAATTGGAAATAGAAGAGAGGAATTATAGAGCTTGAAGATGCTTAGTATTGGGGATAGAGGCAAGACAGAAGGTGATCTGTTTTTAACAATATAATTTTTTTACAGCTAAGAAAAGCATTGCTACCTACACTGTACTTCCATTAGAATAAAATTGTATTTAGAAGCAGCTAGGAAATACACACACACACACACACACACACACACTCTCTCTCTCTCTCTCTCTCTCTGTCTGTCTCTGTCTCTGTCTCTCTGTCTCTCTCTCTGTCTCTCAGATTGAATATAGGTTCCTGACAGAGTAGGAACCACACCAATGATTTCATCCAAAGCCCTTGTTTTACAGAGGAGGTAAACTGAGGTATGAAAAATAACATTCCTATGATCAGCCACTACTTAAGGGGATGGTCCCAGCTAGATTGCAGGCTCCTTGTACTTGTAGTTCACTTTATTGTGAATGATTCTGGCTATGATATGAATCTGTAAAAGATCATTGATATTAAAATAATTTTAACATTGACAGAAATAACACCAACATCGACCTTGATAACAGCCACTATGCTGAAAATAATATGGAGTTTCCTCAAAAAATTAAAAGTAGAGTTATCATATGATCCAGCTATTCCACTCTGGGTACATATCCAAAAGAATTTAAATCAGGATCTTGAAGAGAAATCTGCATCCCCATGTTCATTGCAACATTATTTACAGCAGCTAAGGTAGGGAAACAATCCAAATGTCCATTGACAGACAAATGGGTAAAGAAAATGTGCTGCATAACTGCAATGGAATATTATTCAGCCTTAAAAAAGAAGAAAATCCTGCCATTCATAATAACATGGATAGGCCTAGATGACATTGTGCTAAGTGAAATAAGTCAGTCACAGAGGGACAGATAATGCATGATTGCACTTATATGAGGTATTTAAAATAATCAAAATAAATGCAAAGAATACAGTGGTGGTTGCCAGGGAAAAAAGAGAGGTAGTTCAATGAGTTTAAAGTGACAGTCACAAAAAATGAGTAAATTCTAGAGATCTGATGTACAGCCTTGTGCCTATAGTTAACAATAGTATATTGTGCCCTTAAAAATTGTTAAGATGGTAGATCTAATAGTGTTTCTACCATTAAAAAAAAAACGCAAGAGAACAAAAGAAATCCTTTGAAAGTGATGGATATGTTTATTATCTTGACTGTGGTGATGATATCATGGATATATGCATAAATCCAAACTAAAATGTTGCTGACAATAGGCAATGAAGTATATAAAGGGATAGTGGAATAATGCAAGGATCAAAAGGGATGTCTATTGGATGATAAAAATCAAAGATTTCTTTTGCAACTAGAGTAGCTATATGACTCTAGCAGAGATTAAAACTAAGCTTTCCTACCAACTTATTTTTAAAATGCTATTTAGTATTTCCACTAGCCCAACTCAGGAAACACATCCCAGATAAAAACTTTCAAAAATACCCCAAAAAACTTTTGATTACAGATGGGTTTCCCTCTCCCCCTCCCCCAGCCAATGAATGAATATATGCTATGTTGAATGATCTTTAAATATTAGCTATCAGGGTTGGTTCTCAAAAAATTGTTTTTTGATAATGATTGTTGTTATAACTCGTGAAGATACCTCCTCTTTTTAAGAGGTAACCATTTTTTTTCTAAGTAAGAGAACAATTAACTCTATAGTGAATTTGAGGTTTTACTGATCTCTTAGTTTAATCCACTGTTAGCATAATGGAATCATCAGTTCTTTCCTGCCTGCGTGTCCATTATTCAGTTCTGGATGTAATCATTACAGACAAAATCTCCTTGCACATTTGCCCAGTGCTTTACATATACTGCTTATGTCCCTCTTAGGTCCCAGCCTAGGCCATGTCAGTATCTGAAGAGAGTAGTTTACAGGGCCCCAGCAGAAATAGGACAGAGTCCAGAGTCTTCACTCAAAAATAGTCCAGACATGATTAAAGCACCACACAGTACCCTTGCTTTAATTTCTCTGAACCTTATTATCTTTATTTCTAAAGTAGCAGTAATAATGTATTGGATGTCAAAATCATAGAGTATTTGAAAATCGAGTCAAAATAATCTGCAAATGTTAATTATCTCTACATCTATGAAATGCTTAATTTTACAAACTATTTAAAAATCAGTTTATCATCTGATTCTCCAAAGGACATTATACATGGAAGAGCAGGTATTACCTAATTACGTTATAAGGCTACTTGGGATTAAAAGAACCTTCAGCACATCTGAAATTTGCCCACCTCTCGCAGCAAAGAAGCAGGAACATTTGCAACCTAGTATTCTGAAGGCAATGTCCAAAATACCTCTCTGAAAAGCCAAAAAAAACTGCTTCTGCCTTTCACTGCATCCTATCTAGACATAGAAGAGAGTCACAGGTTTAAATCTGTTAATAAAGATTTAGTATAGAAAGCACTGAATTTAGAATAAGAAGACTTGGGTAAAGATACTATGAAGGAGAAACTTTTTTTTTTAATTCCACTGTGTGAAGTTAGGGTTCATCTGCAGATAATACTAAGGTAAAGCAGATTCAGTGCAAACTAAAGAAAAACTTTCTAACAAGTAAAATGTTTGGAATAGGTTCCCCCCCCCGCCCTTGTTAAATTTCTTATTCCATAAGTATTCCTGTTTTATTTACAGGACCACTTTGTTAAAAGCACATCTAAATAGCACTAGGCTAGGCTATTTGACTAGACGTTAATTATATCTTTTAATATTGAGATTTTATGTATATATTTAAACATTTTTTACACCTAATCCAGAGTTTCTAGGTGTTCATAGTGAGAGAGATTCCATAGGTATACTCCAGAATAAAATGCAAAATTTAAAAAAAATTAAGCTGAAATATAATACTTCAAGGAAACATGGTAGGATCTTCAAAGTGACCTAGGCACTAATCTATACAGTTGTTAAACCTTCAATGCAGATGTCATTGAGAGGATGATATGAATAGTTTCCCTTCCCTGGTTGGAAGGGATATTCTGATCAGTAGCTGGGCTGTCCAGGTGAGACCCCATGGGGAAAACACTTAATGGATGATCTATAATGTACCTTATAATGTTCACTTCAAATTGTTAGTAGGTTTTGTTTAACTCAAAACTGAATTAATGATATTGGCATATCCTGAATCAAAATATATACATCAAAATTTGGCAAAATTATAAGGAGAAATTTGCATATCTACTTTCTTGTGAGGTATTTTAATTAAATTCTATTAATGATGAATGGAACAGAATATAGGACATTCAAAAAGATTTCCATTTATAGTACATATGATAAGATGGTGTGTCACTCAGGGTTCAACCAGAGGAACAGAACCAGTGGAGAAAGATACTAAGAGATTTATTGTGGTAACTAGTTAGGCAATTCCAAAATCCACAGTGCAGGCCATCAGGAAAAGCAGGCTGGAACTCTGGAGCCAATGATGTTGTCTACAGGTGAAATTTCTTCTTCAGAGAAACCTTAAGTCTGCAATTAAGGCCTTCCACCTGATGGAATCTAGCATGCCTAGATGATCTAGGACAATATCCCTTGCTTAAAATTTACATGTGGGCTTTAGCCACATCTATAAAATACCTTCACAGTAGCAACCAGAATAGTTTGACTGAAAAACTGGGAATGTTAGCCTAGTGAACACATAAAACCATCACAGATGATATTTCAAATCTGTTGTTGAAGATAGTGTTGCCATAATTGCCCATACATTTCAAAGAAAAATGAAGTTAAATTTCCACTTAATACAAAAGAGGATAGTTTTGGCAGCCTAAAACTATTTCAGAGACCACTATGAAAGTAATGAGCTAAAATGATTAGTAAGCATTTCTTTGAATATTAGTTTTTTAATTTCCTGAAAGAGGCCTGTAATCCTTCTGCCTCAGTAATCAACAACAGTGCCTATGAAAGGGAGCAAATGTTAACAAATAGTAGAACAATGCTGTGTTAATTAAGACACACATCAATGTGTACACAAGCCTACTTGAAGCATGACAAACGCCTTGTGTTTAAAAGTATCCACTGCTCATGACACTGGATATTGTATTTTAACCTAATATTTCTTTTGTGTTAAGCACTAGTTTGGTGGCTCTTTTAACAGTTGTTGTGTGTGTGTGTGTGTGTGTGTGTGTGCGCTCCTTCCGTGAGTCAGGCACTGTCTTGGGTGCCATGGATATACAATTAAAACAACAATAATAAAAACTCACCTACACCATTCTCAGTCCATTTCTTCATGGAACTTCCAGTCTATTTTATAAAATTACAAGCTTCTTAAGAGGATAGCACTTTGTGTTATAGATAGCTTTGTGCAAATGAGTTTGTCAAACTGCCTTCTCCAATAATACTATTTATTGAAGGCAACTGCCCCTTGAAATTAGCAAGTCCATTCTAACCATCACTTATAATACATCTCCTATTAATACAAAGTTAGAATCCCCCTCAGTACCAAGATGTACTCATCTTCCTATGCAAAAATCTACAAATATTTAACATTGTACATGATATAAGCATCATTTCTCCAAGTTTATTTTATTTCTGAATTTTCATTGGCACCAAATGTTTATGCCTTTCCAGATTAATGTAAAAAACAAAAAGATTAAGTTTTTATCTTTATTAAGAGTTGGTCTGCTCCTTGAGGTTTAAGGACTTGTCAATTTAAGCCGAGTCCTCAGCATCTTAAAACAGTCATCAGGTCTTTTGACAAGTGTCATTTTCTTTATAGTAATTTGTCACATAAATGAACTACTTTGAGATTTAGCTAAGAGGAGTGTTATTTACATAGAAAACATACAAACATCACACTAATGATCCGTGGTCTCTCTCTGGGCTCTAAAATAAGCCCTGATGTCATCACTATGTGCAGTATTATATGTCCACATTTTCACAGAAATAGACTTCAAGCTCTAGTATGAAAACTGAGGCAGAATCAAATATGCCTTGTGATGATTTCAGGTGACAAAAGCCTGAGTATTTTCTGCTGAAGTTCAGTTGCTTTGGATTCTTCTTTTTTGGAACAAAAGAAACATAATCACTGACCTTGAAGGGATGATGGAGACATAAATTTTTAGTATGCCTGTTCTTGATTTATAGGTGGTCCTCTTCTGGACTGTGAGAAAAATGACCCTTGCTATTTTGGATTATTTCTTCATTGTTCATATTTTATATACTCCGTTTGCCCTGAGGCCATTTTCAGGGATACATTTTTTATAACCTGGAAAAAAATAAATGAAAATATATGAAAAGCAATTTGATTTCTCACTGTAATATTCCTGCCTTTGTGGCCAAAATAATAATAATTACCAGAACAATCACAAAGAATGTAAAGCGGGTCTACCTTTGCTGAAGTTTTACTAAAACTTTTGAAACCTAGCTAGAAATACTTGTTATCCAATAACATTTTCCCCCGTGTGAAAAATTCTCTCACAGGACTGGAGAAAGGAAGTCAGTACAGTTTCCAAGTGTCAGCCATGACAGTCAATGGTACTGGACCACCTTCCAACTGGTACACAGCAGAGACCCCGGAGAATGATCTAGATGGTAAGCTCTTTCTCCAGTCACTGTCACTCTGATTTCTATATTCTTTGTTACTTCAGCTTTAAAGGCTCCCTTTTCAAAAGTTGATGAACTCCAACACGGGATATTATTCCTCCTGTATCTTTAGATGTAAAACAAAACAAACCAAAAAACACTTATGAATATAGAATTATCAACAATGCCATATAAACATAAATTAATCATGCATGAATGCTGTCGTCATAAGGACTGCTTTTTTTCAACATAATTTGAAATGATTTTTTGATTGATTTTTATTTGAAATAATCAGCCTTAAATGTTTTTTCCACAGGAACTATTACAATTTCTGATAATCATGAAATGTACTTTACATAGCTTCTCTCACCCTTTTAGGATGCTTCTGAAAAACAGCAATGTGTATTTTTTACTTATGATACGATCATCAATATTTGGCACTTCATTTTTTTAATATAAAGAACAATCTGCCTTATTTGCTTAATTGATAGTTGAGATATTGAGATTCATATAAAAGTCTCATATCCATATATTAAATATAAGCAGAATCTTCAGTATTAGCAGATGAGAAATAGTTATTGAAATTAAAATATCATGACTAAATTTAGATAAAGTTCAAGGTAAACAGAGCAAAAGAAAACAAGTCTAAATAAAAAAACAAATATACCACATAGAATTAGAGTTACAATGAAAGAAGTAGAAATTCATGAAAATAAGAGGCACTTAAAAGAAAAATAAGTTATGATAAGAAAACTGAAAGCTAGGTGATCGAAACTGGGACCTGGAAAAAGTGGCTCAAAGAATAAACATATGTATTGAAAATGTGATGGCAGAGGTCACTGCCTAAATAACTGACAATGAAATCTTGTGTTCCTTAACTGATAGACCTGAAAGCATTCAAGTTATTGGAAGGTAAAAATCCTACATCCCTTCCTTTCCTCTCCTTTTTCTCCCTCCCTCCTTCCCTCCTCATTTTTATTCTTGTCCTAGTTTTCTTCCATTACCCCACCCCAAGTCTGTCCCCCCTCTTCCTTGGACTCCTCCTCATTTTCCTCTTCCTTAATCTTTCTCTTCTTTGCTTTCTAAATAATTCATCATCATTTATGATTTAAAAACAGTCACAGATGGAGTCTTACAAAACTATGGTGGCAGTAAGTGTTTCACAAGTGCTCGATGATCAACAAATGCTGTTTCCAGAGGACTGACAATTACTGCCAAGGGACAGCATATGAACTCAAGGAACACTGAGAGGAAACTTAGAAACATCAGGCACTGTGCTTAGCTCTGTAGATATAATAATAAATAAGAAAGACAACATCCTTTCCTTGTGGAACTTAGAGCATAGCAAAGAACGACAGACCTTCTAGGTGAAGTCCAGGGAAATCACCGTTCTATAGCTCCCACTTGGTTGAATATCCTATTGGCACTGTCCTATCTATCGACGTAGGATGGAGAGGTAGGTAGATTGATAGGCAAACAAGCAAACATACAGAAAACTTGCATTTAAATTGAACCATGGTCTAACAGGAATGAGCTGTGCAAAAGCATACATTAAAAACTGAGGGGGAAAAGCAGGAGGCCAGGTACATTCAGTTTCAAGCAAGACAGATCATGACGCTGTGAGAGCCCTGAGAAAACCATCAAGACTGAAACACAGAGTTGACCTGGGATAAGGTTTTAAAGGTAGGCAGTTCTAAATCTGGCACGATCAAATTAAGGATTTTTAACTTTGTCCTAAGAATATCATTAAAGCAATAATGTGCTTTACCATAAGGAAGTCATTAAATTATTTTTTTAAATAGTGGCTTAATTATATTTACATTTTGAAGAGATTTTGTACTCTGGTGGAAGTACAAAATAATATATTAGAAGTAGGCAAACAGGGGCCAACCCAGTTATGACTATCCTAGAGATAATATTAGCCTTGATGGAAAAGGAACTTGAGGCTTAGACGATGTTATTTAACTTGTGTTAGGTAATAAAAATCAAGAAGTTGTGGCATTACACAAAAATCACACTTCACAAAGTTTATACCCTGCACTAATAGGTTAGACAACATTAATTAATTTATTTATTCAACATGTATTTCTTCCTGAAGGTCTATCTATAGCAGACATTATTTTAAGTACTAGGGGTAAAGCAATAAATAAAGTCCCTATCCTAAAGGAGTATAAATTTTAGTAAGATAGAGATAGATGGTGATATATGCTCTGAACAAAAATTAAGCATGATAGAAGGAATAGCAGGTGATTACAGGGGACTGTTTAAAAAGGGGTTGAGACAATCTCTCTGATTAGGTGCAATATGGGCACACACCTTAAGGCAGTGAGGGAGGCAACCATATGAAAAGGTCAGACAAGAGACCTCCAGGCAGAACAACAAGACAGGCATCCTGAAATTGGAGCCCAGTTGGTAGCTAAAGTTTGGCAAGGAGGCCAGGGTAGCTGGACATAAAGTCCTGAGGACATGATCTGTCTTATCTAAAGATTAAAAGTATGGTTAGGATAAGCTATACAAATACGTTATTTTTCTATTTTACTTGAAAAATAACTTTTAAAGTTTATATACATGTCTTTTATCTCTCATCTACCCTATGGCTTATATACTATTAGCCTTACTTTTAAAGAGTATCTTATGCTAAGAAAATTTAACTCACTTGGTCAAGTCACTCAGCTCGTAACTGTGGAGCTAAAACTCAAGACTGGGTCTTGTAACTGTGTTCAGTACAGGATATTGGAGAAAAGCCTCCACTAATCCTCTGGAACTGACCCAGTGACAATAAAGACAGTGATTCAAGGCAAAGATTCTAAGAAATGAGGTGATATCATTTACCCAACCCTAAGGGACTGTATCTCTTACTGGAAGGAGAAAAAATAAATGGAGCAGAGGTGCTGAAGGTCCTATAAAATATCCAGGATGAATGGGTTCTCCACTTGACTTGTGTGCTCTTTCTCCTTACTCCAAATGATTCACAGTCTAAGCGGAACCAAAGTGTAAAGTCATAGCTCCTAGGATAGCACAAAACTTCCATTTAACTGCATACTTCCCATATCCAGGCAATTTCAGTGTAATCCAATTCATACAACCATTTTAATCAACAATCTCTATGCCACGCTCATGAGTAGGGTGTTAATAAATGCTGCTTGATTGGATTTGTTTGAACTTTTCCATGCCCTTGGCTTAACACCCCTCCTCTACACACAACATGCCTCCTTACTTTTACCTTGAGTATTGATGCAGTTATTGTGAAATATAATTAAGAATCTATAGTATGCCAAGTCACAGGGAGTAAAAACGTGAAAGAAATAGGAACAGTTCTCTTGAGGGATTAAACAGTGGCTGCACTGATTAAAACAACTTCATGAAAACAAGTAATACTTGAACTAGAAGCTTCAGGGAAAGGGGGTTTACTAGGATTACAGGGAAGAGTGTGTGGGACAACATAGTAGACTCATCAGAAAGAATCCCTTTAGGAAAACTAGTTCTGCCCCTATTAGTACAAAGTGTGTCCCCACTCATCCAAATATTACTCATTTATCAGTTGGTTATCTTAACACATTACAACACATTTTAAATATTGCCTCTTTTCTCATTCTCCCACTCCTTCACTTGGATTATAATTGCTTAGACAACTCTTGCTCTTCCCTATAATATACACATTAGCAATCTGAAAAAGTAAATACAAATTAATAGAAGCAAGCTGGTGGAGTTGATACTCTTGCACATAATGCTGTTACAGATTATGATACAAGATTGTTTGCCTTTAAACAGTGGAAACTAATAGCCATTTCAGGGCACTTAAATATGAGTGTGGAACAGATAAGTCACTTCTTTTGTAAAACAGTGATTTACTTGCTGTAAGCAATTAATAGGACTAAACATATTTGATCATAAGGCCTTTTCAATTTACTGATCTATGATCTCTTTTCACTGAGATACTCCCCAAAACTGATTTCAATTCCTCTACCTTTCTCCCATCTTTCTTATTTTGATAACATCATCCAAGGATGAAAAAGTGTAACCCTTAAGAAGAATTAATATTTGGACAAATGGACAACCACTGAAGTGGTCACTAGAAGCGCCAGAAGAATACTCAGCCTGATGGCTTGCTTTATTTCCATATAAATAAATAAATAAACAAATAAATAAGCAAGCTTGGAGATTTTGTTAAATATTCATCTCCTTTTAACTTATTCATACAAATGTTTAAATCATAAAATGAGATATAAATGACTTCTACCAAAGCTTTCATGGCTAATGTTGGAAAGCTTTGAATCCTAAACATTCCAAAGTCAGAAATTTCTCTATAGAATTGCTTTGATTTCCCTTAAATTATGGATAAAGAGGGAGCAATCATTCTGTAAACCAATTGAAATGGGAAATATTCTTTGCTGTAGCCAAATAAATCCTCCCTAAAAGGAAACTGTAGTATTAGCCCTTCCTAGGTACATATGTTGTATAATTCCCCACCCTTGCTTTTGAATCTCCTGGTGAGCTCCAAGGGAGTAATCTACTCTTTCAGGTAGTAACCTTCAGCGCTGCAAGTTACCTGAACAAAAGAGGTCTTGGTTTGTACAGATAGCTGAAAGCAATCCCTTCTCCTTCTGTGACTTCTATAGTTCCTCTTTCATTCCCTGCTTGACAAGCATTCTGGAGCAATACTCCAGTTCCCTATGGATCTGCCCTTTTAATTAGGATGTTTTGTTAAAGTAATTATAGATCCAACCTCACTGTTTGTTCAGGGTTCCCTGAAAGCATTTTTCCTATTACTTAACAGCTGGCAAGTTTTCAGATATTTATTTTGTGCCTCAAAATTTCAGCTTAAAACAAAACAACCAAGATCATTAGAACTCCCCAGTTCATGCAAACATCTTTGTAAGGATGTGAGAGAATTTGTGATGAAGTTCGTCAAGGTATCTTCCAGGAAATTGAGTTTGGGGAGCAGTTCGTGCTGCCTTTTTTTTTTCTTTCTAATTTTGAAGTGAACAGGTAGAAATTGCTATACATAATAATGATGTAATTGAAAATTTAATTTCTACCCAAAAATGCAGTAGCGTGAATAACCAAACCTAGCAGTGCAGAGATTCCTGAAAATGGAACATGTTGATGTAGCAAAAGCTGTGAATTTAAGAGCAAGCTCTGATTTCATGCCCCCGGGAAACAGATAATTAGTCCTATTAGCCTGGGTGGTAAATGGTAAAATGGGATAACGGTAAATCCACTTGATTTAAGAAATGAACCATGAAGAAACTGAGTTTTGAACTTACAAAATACGTAATATTCATTGAGAACATAGCTTTGAGAATACCTTAAAACTTATCAGTAAGTTTAAGGAACACCTGAAAACTTATTTTCAGAATAATGATCAAATCTAAATGATGAGACCCCCAGAGAGAAGGGGCATTGCATATTAAAATTTTATACTCACTCAAAGAATAGTCTGAGAAGTGAAAAATCTCTCAGCATAGAATGAGAATAGAGGAAGAGATATAGAAGATTTACCTGACATAAGTGAAATATGCACACAATTAAGAGAATCACATTTTTTTTCTAAGAGTCCAAATAATATTTAGTATTGGCTATAAAGAAATGGATATTAAGGTTCCTGTATAATACTAAACACATTCTTTGATCAAAATGTAATTAAATTAATTTCCAATAATAAAATGATACCCAATATATTTTTAAATGTAAAAAATACTTCCAAATAACTCATTAATCAAAAAGAAATCATGGAACATCTAGAATGCAACTTATAGATAGGCACCTTATGTATAGGCAATCTGGTTTACTTGAATAACAATTAGATTAAAAATATCAGGCAATTATATAAAAAATTTTTTAATTTTTAACAAATAAATTATTTTCCTTTGACTATTATTTTGATAAAATTCTTGGTGAAAGCCAATGACAATCTGTTAAAACAGATCCAAATAGATAACAATTTCAAGGTGTGGAGCGGGATTTACACCAGTCAACTCCCAAATGTAGTCCTCTGCCAAAATCATGATGTAAATACAGGATTTTATGCAGAAAAGAATGTAGGTGGCATGTCGTGAAAAAGGATTGCTTTCACATGGGCTTTTGATAGGAGCCAATCATGATATTCTGGGCTGCTAACTGACAAACAGGCTTGTGGAATTCGGTGAGCCAGTGGTATAGCAGCTAATCCCTCATGAAATTGAAGAATCCAACCTATTACTCTCATTCAAGTGGAATCTATCTTACCTATAAGGAATGTTGCAGGCAAAGCCAAAACTGTCTTTTGAAAGCAATTTGAAATCTGCTTTAGTTTTTATGGAAAGTTGTTCAAAATCTGAGAGCTAGGCTATACAAAGGATGGTACAAATTGGTCAGACTTGGATAAAAGTCCGAAAAGTTTGAAGTCCTTTCCTTGGCCATAGCAAATTTTTAATGTGCTCATGAAATGTTTGATTCTCTTATGACTTGATTGACTTTTTCTAAATACAATGTAATGAATAAGATTGTAGATTCTATAGTCGCAATACTTAAGTTTGAATTCTGCTCCGCTCACTGTATAATCTTGGGCAAGTAATCTAATTTCCCTTAGACCTAAGTTTTCTCATCTATAAATAGGATATAGCAACAGTGTCCATCTCAAGGTCTCTTTGTAAGAATTAGCTATGGTAATGGCAATAAAGTATTCAGCAGTGTGCCTAGTGTATATGAAACACTCAAGAGATGCTTATAGTTGTTGCTGATTTTGATAAATTAGATCTCAGACTTTGACGGTAATATGAAATACTAATACCATTGGTCTCATGAAGCTTCTTCTCATTCATAATGATAAAATCTTGCTGTCTGCATTAAGGAAATACATATATTCCCCTCTGATACAAAAGCAGGGCATACAACCAGTACATCTTAAAAGCCTACTATCTAATTAAGGTATAATTTAAAGGGGTGTTGTTATATAATTATATCAATAGATGCAAGAGAGACAGGAGCTGGAAAAAAGAAGTCAGGGATTGGCTTAAAGATGGCAGCATGAGAGATTAGACAGAAACCTCCTCCCAAAACCACATATAATATGAAAATATAGCAAATACAACTAATCCTGAAAGAGCAACAGGAAGAAGGCTGTGGCACACTGCCTACACCTGGGGAAAACAGCAGACCTCATGGAAAAGGGTGAAGTACCAAAGCTGCAATCCAGCAGGACCCAAGTCCTTCCCCCACCCCAGCTCACCGGTGGGAGGAGGAGAAATGGAGCAGGGTGGGGGTGGAGGCCTAGGACTGGTGAACACCAAGCCCTGGAGATCTGCTCTGGGAGCATGAACATTATATGGTGCTCTGGAGATTAGTGGGGTTGGAAAGCTAAGAAAGGGGGAATATTTGGAGACACTGAGATTTCAGCCTCTTGTGGAAAGCAGGTACCCACAGCAAGAAAAGTGGGCACTCTGAGAGACTTCCCAACAGTGAGAAGGCTGCTAACGGGGCAAGGATTGCACAGAGCTTGCTGCTCAGGAGAAAGGACAGGTGGGCAAAACTGTCCTGACACACTCAGCCTAGCAGGTTGGGAACTTTCAGGAGCTTCAGGTGCTCCATCCCCCTCGCTGGCAACGCAGCTCCGAGGCCCCTCACCACAATACATGGTCTGCTGTTCCTTCCTCCCTGTTGGCACCCGCTCACAAACTGGCTGCCCCACCATTGTGCCAGGCCAGCCAGAGGGCGGCCCCGCCTATGGCAGCTACAAGTGCATTGTATAGAGGCTCCTCCCTGCACACTCAGCCCATAAGCCCTGGCAGTGGAGGCAGGCACTGCAGCTGGGAAACAGGAAAGAGCTGTTTCCTTGAAAAGACAAGGAACAACAAATGCTGGTGAGGATGTGGAGATAGGGGAACCCTCCCACACTCTAGGTGAGAATGTAAATTAGTTCCACCATTGTGAAAAGCAATATGGAGGTTCCTCAAAAAACTCAAAATAGAAATACCATTTGACCCAAGAATTCCACTCCTAGGAATTTACCCTAAGAAAGCAGCAGCACAGTTTGAAAAAGACATATGCACCCCTATGTTTATCGCAGCACTATTTACAATAGCCAAGAAATGGAAGCAACCTAAGTGTCCATCAGTAGATGAATGGATAAAGAAGATGTGGTACATATACACAATAGAATATTATTCAGCCATAAGAAGAAAACAAATCCTACCATTTGCAACAACATGGATGGAGCTGAAGGATATTATGCTCAGTGAAATAAGCCAGGTGGAGAAAGACAAGTACCAAATGATTTCACTCATTTGTGGAATATAACAACGAAGTAAAACTGAAGGAACAAAACAGCAGCAGACTCACAGACTCCGAGAAGGGACTAGCAGTTACCAAAGTGGAGGGGTGGGGGTGGTTGGGTAGGGAGGGAGGGTGAAGGTGATTGAGGGGTATTATGATTAGTACACATGGTGTGGTCGGGGGTCACAGGGAAGACAATGTAGCACAGAGAAGACAAGTAGTGACTCTGGCATCTTACTACACTGATGGACTGTGACAGCAATAGGGTGTGGAGGAGACTTGATAATATGGGTGAATGTAGTAACCATATTGTTTTTCATGTGAAACCTTAATAAAAATAAATAAATAATAAATTTAAAAAAATAGATGCAAGAGGGCACTTTGTAAAATTAGACAATCATTACCAAGTTTTTAAAAACTCATGTTAATATGGGAACATAAGGAAGCTTTCAAATGTCAGTTTTTGTAAGAAACTAAAAGCAAACTTTATACTAAACACTACAATACTACATATATTCTTTTTAAGATCCAAACAAGCCAGGGAAGCTTCCTACTATTTCTGTTAGTCAACAAAGTGTAGAAGTTTTGGTAAGAAAAAAAAAAGAAACTTAAAAGGCCCTAACATATAATTAAAGGAGAGAAAGTTATTTTTACAAATGGTTGGGTATTTATAAATTCCAAGAAACTACACGAAAAACCTATTAAAACTAATAAGAAAATTTAATAAGGTAGTGTGTGTGTATATATATATATATATATATATACACACACACACACAAACATATACACAGTTTTTCTCACACTATCAATAATTAGCTTGACCAATAAAAAGAAATACAGTCAAATAGCAACCTAAAGAATATCTAGAAGTAAATTTAGCTGTAAACAAGTATATATGAAGACAATAAAATTTTATTCAAAGATCTGAAATAAGAAATAAATAGAAGAAATATATGTTCCTTGATATAAAACCTTACCTTTATATATTATGAGTTCTTCCCAAATTATATGTTAATACAATTCAAATCATAATTCATGTGGAAGATGTAAAAGAATTCTGAGAAATTTTATAAAAGTAGAATAAACATTAACATTTACTATAAAGCTTGATTTAAAATCAATGTAGTGCTTTCTGGCATAGAAATAGATATGCACATCAGTGTAACAGAACATAGAAGATAGAAATACTTCTTGCTGTAGTTGAGAAGTAAAAAATAAAGTTGGCATTTCTACCAGGAGATTATTCAGGAAATGGTGTTTATTGCCAGTACATTGGGTAGAACATAAAATTTTCCTTCTCATACATCAAACTAGTTGACAATGGCTGCTTCTCCTGATGGAATTGAAGGCCAAAAATGGCAACGTTATCACTTCTTATTTATTCAAAAATGCAACATTTGCTGATTATCTTAAAGATTTTGTTGCTTTTTTCTTTTGGCATTTTCATGTATAACAAAAAGGGAGGACTCAAATGAGCATCCTTTTATACAGTTTTGGAGGTTGTCAGCCGATCCGTCGAGATATCATCCTATTCTAGCTGATCGTGCTCTGCCTCCTGTGTCCTTCGCATCGGGACTGCTATTTCTATCCACCAGCCATCCCAGCCAGTGAGCTTTTACAGTCCTCAACTAATGCATTTTCACTCCCTCCCAATATTCATTCAAATCACCAAGACCTGGAACCTCCTACCTTCCTAATAGATTTGGAGTCCATCCCCTCCCTTTCAGTCCCACCACCGTACCTTAGATCAGGCTCTCTGTCTTGTTACCTGAAGATAGCCTCCAGCTGGTCTCCTTTCACCGCTTTACTCCCACTCTTTTCCAGACTCCATTGTGCCGACAGAGGGATTTTTTCATAACCAGATCTAATGATGTCATTTCCCCATTCATCTTCTTCCTGTGTGGTCCTGTCCTCAGCCTCTTCTGACATTCTATCACATTTGTATTTCTACACATCCCTCCAGATTCACTCCAACCTATCTTATGCTTTTGCACTCAGTGTTTCCTTGTGTCCCTTCACATGATTTCACACCTCTTGTCCTTTGAAACTCACTGCATGCTGTATTTCCAGGAAGCTGGTCCCGAGTTTTATTCAGATGTCTTTCCTCTAAGCCCACTTTCTTTGGACACACTATCTTAATTTTATGTCACTCTTCTCAATAGACTAGAAACAAAAGCCATGCTTTATTTGACTTGAACTTCTCAGTACTTTCCACAGTACCTGCTGCATTGTAGATGTTCAGTTAATATTGAATAGATGGTTGGATATATAAGCATTCATATACAGGTATTAGCTATGTTAAACTCATGCTGTTCATATAGTTTCACTCTTCACTGATGTCCATCATTGTAGTCAAAAACAATTACAGGTAAATGAGAGCTAGAAACATCCTTTGTTCTTTGGTTTATTTTTTTCCTTAAATGTAGGGATGTGTTACATTTTCCTCATGTAAGATATTTAAATGAAAACCCAAATGTTCCCAAGAGAGCTTAGCATATTTTAGAGATACTGTGATTTTTTTTTTAGAGCAAAAGAAATAGGTCTGTGGTTTTGAGAGAATAGAGTTTTAATCCAGTTATAGGAGAATGAACCTGAAGGATTCATGGAAGTGCATTGTTTGGCAAGGACTAAGACCTACCCTAGGTCCCTTACAGAATAGGGTTTATCATTTGAATGGCCAAAAATCTGGAAATTATTCAGTATGAGTTAGCTGATAAAATGCATCATTGTAGAAACATACAAGATTCTAGTAAATTTTTATGGTATTTGAAATTGGTGTCCCTGAACTCTTAATTGAGACACTCCCAGATATTTGTAGGCTCTGATTGCCACAAAAGTGTCAACTCTAATTGTCAAGCTTAGGTTTTCCCACTATTTCAAGAAGTCAGGATTTTGTAAATAAAATTGAAATTCATTGTGTTTTTGTCCTATGTTGTGTTTCACATGCCAGCTTCCTCCCTAGGACAGGTGTCTAAACTTTCTGGTGGTACTTGTCAAATCAAGAACTCAACAGATGGAGCCCATGTTTTCCAACAGTGGACCATAGAAAAGGATTGTCCCATCAAGTTATTATCAGTGTGAACCATGATCAGTGTGTAAAGGTGCAGAGGCTATATAGGACCTGGATTCTGATTTCAGGAGGACCTCAGATGGTTTCCTGGGCCTGAGCAAACAACTCTACTCCAGTAGTCTCCCTTTCTGGCACTAGGAGTAAGATTGTCAATACCAGGAATTGGAGGACACAGACAAACACCCATCCACCACAGATCTATCAACGTAATTGACATACATTTAGGAGACACATTTTTCTGAATTAGAATTTGCTGTTGTGATATTAAAGGGATGAATCTGTCTTTTTAAAGTACTGACTATATGCTCCCCTGTTCCTTTTGAATTTCTACATGCCTTTGTTTTTCTTTCTGTTGTTGTCCTATATTTGTTTTTCTTCTTAAAAATTTTTTTCTTGCTTTATTGAGATATAGTCAACATATAATATTGTGTAAGTTTAAGGTGTACAAGATATACAATGTGATGGTCACCACAGTAGGATAGTTAACACATCCACCACCTCACATAATTACCTTTTTGTGTGTATTGTGTGGTGGGAATTTTTTAAGATCTATTCTCATAGAAACTTTCATATACCTAATATAGTATTATTAAGTATAGTCACTGTGCTGTGCATTAGATCTCCAGAGCTTACTCATCGTATAAGTGGAAGTTTGTACCCTTTGACCAGCAGCTCCCATTTTCCCCACCATCACCCCCTGGCACCACCACTCTGCTCTCTGTTTCTATCTGCATCCATTTTCAATTTCAAGAGAAATACTAGACAAACAAAAACAGCTAACAATAAAGTAAAATAATGGAATAATTGGATAATTTTACCTAAAACAGTTAAGATTGAATAAAAAACATATATTAAAAGTAAACAAAAAGATAAATACGGTAAAAGTTATAAATCTTTGAAAAATAAAAAAAAGTTGAGATAAGTAACATGAAATTTGTAGAACAGCGAAGAGCACAAGTATGTGTGAAATGTTAAAACATTTGTTAAAATGCTGAGGGTAAGCTTGTGCATAATAGGTCTCCATAAATGTTGCCCATTATGTTATTAGGAACAAGTACAGGAAACTAGATTTTTTAAAATTAATGATGAAAATATATATTAGTCATAACATCATGTACTCTTAGAAGAATTAAATTTTAAAATTCATCGCTGGAATTAATACTGAGGGAGTAGAGACAGGAATGACTGCCAAGGGGGCAGCCTGGGTCACATTTGCAGGTGGTGGAACTGCTCTGTGATGGAAGTAGTGGACACATGACCCTAGGGGTTCATCAAAACCTCTAGGGAAACTGTGTACTCCTGAGTGAACTTGCTGCAGTTAAATTTAAAAATATACTAAGAAGTTAATAATGAGAGATGGTAAGAATAGAATTATAAAAAAAAAAGAATACAAGGTAGAGTTCAATGGTGACTAAAATGGATTGTCCACTGCAATAAATAAACAAGTAAATAACTTTCAAAATTGATAGTGGTAAGTGGCATAAGGAAGATTAAGTCCATTGTTGACAACAGGCCCTGGCAGTAAAAATGAACACAAGCATAATGATCAGAACTGTCTGGAGAGGCAGAGTGTGGGTATATCAATTGCCTTACGTAGTTTTCCTAAAGAAATATAGGTTATTAAGGGCTGGCACAAAACTCTGACAAAATAACCAAACAGTGCTGCACATTAAATGGAGAACAGATATGTAAGTACTTGTCAAAAGTACCAACTGACTGATGGCACTTGGCAGGGTCACCCACAGCAGACGGTACAGAACAGCGATCATTCCATTGGCAGGATCCAGCAGAGACAAATCTTTCTGGCCAATGAAAAAAATAACTTTAAAAATTTTATTTTCATCTTGTTTCATTTCTATGTTATTCTGGGGTTTTTTTCCTTAAAATTCTTACCTTATGGAGTTAAATAATACTGTGGTAATTATATATTGAATAACAGTTATACATAATGACATTGTACTAAGACTTATAGGAAATACAGACTTTGTTCCCATATTTTTGAGCACTTCACGCCAGGAACTGTTCAAGGTACTGGAGTTAGAGTTTATGGAAGGAGATGAGACAAAGAATAATGAAATAATCACATTAAATAAGTAGTACAATAAATGGCAATAAAACCTATAAACAATAAAAGATGAGGTTATTAGGAGGTTAGGGAAAGATTGAAGTCTTAAGTATGGTAGCCAGGGAAGGCTAAAATTGGAAATAACAAAAACCCATAAAAGGTAAGGGAAGAAGGCATATTTGAGGGAGAGCTTCCTAGGCAGAGGGTACAGAAAATGCGAGTGCCCTGAAGTCAGGGCATGCCTATCATGTTTGAAGAACAGCAAAGTGTCCAGTGTGGAGCAGTTTTCTGTGGTAGGTGAGCAAAGGGAAAGTGGTAGGAAATGAGGACAGAGAGCTGAGGGGGGGAAGGGGTAGAGCATACATGGCCTTTGGCCATCATGAAGAACTTGGCCTTACAATGTAGTATGGGAAGACTTCAGGAGTTTTGAGTGATCCTGTTTGTTTGACATGGTCTTTTTTGTATCTTATTGGTTTACACACATGCTCACACTACATTTATACCATATATTTTAAATACTCTCTATATGCTGATGGCCTCTACATCTATATATCTGTCCATGGTTTTTCACCAAAATCCCAGGCTTACATACCAAGCTACTTCCCTCACATCTCCACAGTTGTGACTAACAGGCATCTCAAATTTAACATGTCCCAAGAACTTGCTTGTTTTTTCTCATCTCAGAACATCACCCGCCAGTTTCCCAAGACAAAGATCTATCAGTTATCACTGAGGTTCCTCTTTCCTGTACCACTCACATCTCTACTCTATAGATCTGTTGACAATACCTCCCAAATGTCCCAAACACATACACTTTATCTCTATAGTGGTCACCCAGAGAAGTGCAAAACCCTTTTTAGTGTCACCTAACTTTTTAAAAAATTGTTTTAAAATACACATGACCTAAAATTTACCATCTAGTATACAATTCAATGACATTAAGTATATTCACACTGTTGTGTAACCATCACCACCACTCTTTTCTGAAACTCTTTTCATCTTGCAAAACTGAAACTCTTTACCCATTGTACTTAACTCCCTGTTCATCCCTTCCTCCCAGCCCTTAGCAGTCACCATTCTGCTTTCTGTCTCTGTGAATTTTACTGCTCTTGGTATCTCACATAAGGGGAATCATACAATTTCTGTCTTTTGTGACTGGCTTATTTCACTTAGCATAATGTCCTGAAGGCTCACCCACATTCCCATGTGTCAGAATAGCCTTCTTTTTAAAGCTGAAAAGCATTCCACTGTATGTATGTATATTTTACAGTTTGTTTAGCCATTCATCTGTTAATGGACACTTGAGCTATTTCTGCCTTTTGGTTACTGTGAATAATGCTGCTATGAACACAGGTGTAGAGATACCGGTTTGAGTCCATGCTTTCAGTTCTTTAGGGCATATACCCAGAAGTGGAATTGCTGGATCATACGGTAATTCTGTGTTTATTTTTTGAGAAATTGCCATACTGATTTCCATAGCAGGCACACCATTTTACATTCCCACTGGGCAACTCTGTTTTTATGTTCGTTTTCCTTCTAAGGTTCAGACATAATGACTTTCTTTGGTTTCTTCAAATAACCAAGCTCATTCTTGCCATAGGGCCTTTGCAGTAATCATTCCTTCTTCCTATAAAGCCTTCTACCCTGATGTCTGTATGACTGGCTCTTTCTAATCATTCACCCTAGAGATACCTTCCTTGATGAATCAGGTACTACTATCCCATCAGCATATCCCTTACAAGATCTCATGATTTCCTTGTTTGTTTATTCTTAATTTTTTGGTCTTACCTCCCCACCAAACTATATCCTCAGTACCTACAACTATAACAGGCACATAAGAAATGCACAATAATTGTTGAAATGTCACAGGGATTAATTTGATAACTTTCCTGATGTGCTATATGTGAACATTACTCATTAGAGGAAATCTTTGTCATCATTCAAACAACAATACATATTTCTTAGAAACAAATGAAACTAGGGCAGAATTTAAAATTCCACAGTATGATCAAGAATGGCAGTTGACTTAGTTATCTTGATTTAGGCTGTGGTAGAAATTTGGCACCTCAGTAATTGGGATATTTCAGGCCAAATGCATCCTTTGGTTTCAAATCATTTCAATAATCATGTAAATGCTTTTCTCTGCATTACATGTGCAGACACTATCCTAGAGGTACTTATAAAATCTTTCATGTACTTCTGAATAGCAGATTTCAGTTTCAGCCTCCAAGGAAAGTGTACTCATGTCACATCCCTTCACAGCAAATATTCTAATTTGATGTTTTATATGTTGTTCATTCCAGTGGTAACCACTTTCAAAATCTATAAGGTCATCTGTGTTAGAAAAAACTCACTAAGGCAGCATAAAAAGAAAATTGTCATTTTTGTCTTTATATTAAGCGAGTGGGTGGGTACACACAGGCTATTCTGGATTATGAACACTCTCCTAACACAGTTGTTTTGATGATGAGGCCATGTATTATGATTGGTGTAAGTCCAATACTGCCTTGATGGGCGCCTTCCTTCTGACCCTATGATCTAAATTGGGTGGTAAAATCCCATTAAATATTTAGATGGGGAAGCAACACATACTCTTATGTATTGACACCCTTATTTTTCATCATACATTAATTCCTTTGAAGTTTGGATTTAAGATTTTAACTGCCTTTACACAGTAAAAAATAAGTTAAGTCTTGTTGTATACTAAAAGTTCCTTTTCGTGAAGAGCCAGTTTTGTGCATTCATTACTATGGTACATGTAAAGTTCAGATAGATGTAATTGTATGGGTACTAACTTGACTAACTTGCAGGGGAGCTACTTTATAGTTTGCAGAAAGATGGAGACCATTATTGTTCTGAAAATACTTTAGTTTTTCCCTTTTATTCTAAAAGATGCTGAGCATTGTCATTAAAATCATTGGGCTCTCATATTGTTTTTAAAAGAGTCATAAATGTAGAAAATCTGAATACTGTTTAGTTCATTTTCTAAATATAAAATTAACAGATTATTTTGCTGTTTCAATAATTATTGCAAAACTTCAATTGTGTTAAACAGAATTCACTGGAGAACCTATTACATTTCAAGGACACTGGAGAGCTTCTGTAGCAATAGGGTTGAAAAGTATTAATCCACCCCTTTCACATCTTTTATTACTTGAATCTAGGGTTTATAGTGGGAAATTCTTCACAAATACTGTGTTTCTGCTATTGAAGTTTATATCATATTTTGAGATATTTTTTATGATGACATTGCATATCATATTAGAGGCTACTTTAGGATAGACAACTACTAATTTGTTTATGTATACTGTGGGCATCTTCAGGGGAAAAAAGCATCTTTAGAAAATGCTGCTAATGTAGCACTTTAGAATGTAGAACATTTTGAAAAGCTGTTACATAGAACCTACATTAAAATTTTTAATAAAATATATGCGTCCATATATCACGGAAGCTAGAAGTGTGAATATTGAAAATGGATGAAGTTGTTGGGAAAGAATGTATCACCTTATGCCATTACATAAGCAGAAAAATATATTGTAGTATAACCTTTAATCATGAATTTCTCTTCCATAATTTGACATATGTTACCTTTAAGAGCTTTCAGTTAAGAAAGAAATAACAAACACAAATAGTTTGAATAATGTTAAATCATTGATCTTTTTGAGTACCTATTAATTGCCAGGAATTAAACACTTAATAGACCATTAAAGTTCAGAAAGGCACATTCTTTCTTAAATTTCTTCCCATAATACTTATTTTCAAAAAATAGGCTACATGTGCCAATATTAAATTTACCAAAATGAGCGGTTCTGAGAGTGAAGTACAATATAAACTTACCTGAGGAAGCAAGAACAATCCTAAATAAAGAGTCTAAACTCACAATTAAAGAAACTAGAAATAGAAGAACAAATGGAACCCAAAGTTAGTAGAAGAAGGGACATAATAAAGATCAGGGCAGAAATAAATAGAAAAGAATAAAATAATAGAAAAAATCGATGAAACCAAGAGCTAGTTCTTTGATAAAATAAATGTAATAGACAAATCCCTAGCCAGACTTATCAAGAAAAGAAGAGATAGTACACAAATAAAATAAGAAGTAGAAAATGAATCATCATAATGGATACCACAGAAATACAAATAATTATTAGAGAATTCTATGAAAAATTATATGCTAATAAATTGAACAACCTAGAAGAAATAGACAAATTCCTAGACAAATAGAACCTTGTAAGATGGACCTGGGAAGAAACAGAAAATCTGAACAGACCAATTACCAGCAACAAAATTGAATTGGCAAGCAAAAATCTCCCCCCAAAAAGAAATCCCAGGCCAGATATTGTCACAGCCAAATTCCACCAAACATTTAAAGGAGTGCTAATATCCATCCTACTAAAAGTATTCCAAAAAGTAGAAGAGGAGGGAATACTTCAACTCATTTTATGAGGCCAGCATTACTCTAATATTAAAACCAGACAAAGACACCACAGAAAAAGAAAATTTTAGACCAATATCACTGATGAACATAAATAAACCTCAACAAAATATTAGCAAACTGCTAACAAACTGGATAACATAGAAGAAATGGACAGATTTCTAGAAAAATACAACCTTCCAAGACTGACCAAGGAAGAAAGAGAAAATCTAAACAGACCAATTACCAGCAATGAAGTTGAATTGGTAATCAAAAAACTACCAAAGAACAAAACCCCCGGGCCAGATGGATTCACCACTGAATTTTATCAGACATTTAGAGGAGACATAATACCCATTCTCCTTAAAGTTTTCCAAAAAATAGAAGAAGAAAGAATACCTCCAAACTCATTCTGTGAAACCAGCATCACTCTAATACTAAAACAAGGCAAAGACACCCCAAGAAAAGAAAATTACAGACTAATATCCCTGATGAACATAGACACAAAAATACTCAACAAAATACTAGCAAACCGAATTCAAAAATACATCAAGAGGATCATACACCACGATCCAGTGGGATTCATCTCAGGGATGCAAGGATGGTACAACATTCAAAAATCCGTCATCATCCATCACATCAACAAAAAGAAGGACAAAACCACATGATCATCTCCATAGGTGCTGAAAAAGCATTCGACAAAATTCAACATCCATTCATGATAAAAACTCTCAACAAAATGGATATAGAGGGCAAGTACCTAAACATAATAAAGGCCATATATGACAAACCCACAGCCAACATCATACTTAACAGCGAGAAGCAGAAAGTTTTTCACCCAAGACTGGAAACAAGACAAGGATGCCCACTCTCCCCACTTTTATTCAACATAGTACTGGAGGTCCTAGCCATGGCATTCAGACAAAACAAAGAAATACAAGGTATCCAGATTGGTAAGGAAGAAGTCAAATTGTCACTATTTGCAGATGACATGATATTGTACATAAAAAAATCCTAACGACTCCACTCCAAAACTACTAGAACTAATATCGGAATTCAGCAAAGTTGCAAGATACAAAATTAGTACAGAGAAATCTGTTGCTTTCCTATACACTAATGATGAACTAGCAGAAAGAGAAATCAGGAAAACAATTCCACTCACAATTGCATTAAAAAGAATAAAATACCTAGTAATAAACCTAACCAAGGAAGTGAAAGACCTATACCCTGAAAACTACAAGACATTCTTAGGATAAATTAAAGAGAACACTAACAAATGGAAATTCATCCCATGCTCTTGGGTAGGAAGAATTAATATTGTCAATATGGCCATCCTACCTAAAGCAGTCTACAGATTCAATGCAACCGCTGTCAAAATACCAACAGCATTCTTCAGTGAACTGGAACAAATAGTCCTAAAATTCATATGGAACCACAAAGGACCCCAAATAACAATCCTGAGAAGGAAGAATAAAGCAGGGGGAATTATGCTCCCTGACTTCAAGCTCTACTACAAAGGCACAGTAATCAAAACAATTTGGTATGGCACAAGAACTGACCCATAGACCAATGGAACAGACTAGAGAGTCCATATATAAACCCAAACATATATGGTCAATTAATATACAATAAAGGAGCCATGCGTATACAATGGGAAAAAGACAGCCTCTTCAATAACTGGTGTTGGGAAAACTGGAAAACTACATGCAAGAGAATGAAACTGGGTTACTAACTAACTCCATACAAAAAAGTAAACTTAAAGTAGATCAAAATATGAATGTAAGACATGAAACCATAAAACTCTTTGAAGAAAACAGGCAAAAATCTCTTGAACATAAGTATGAGCAATTTTTTCATTGGCACATCTTGGGCAAGAGAAGCAAAATCAAACTAAAAACCTTCTGTACAGCAGAGGACACCATCATCAAAACAAAAAGACATCCCATAGTATGGGAGAATATATTCCTAAATGATTTATCTGGTAAGGGCTTAACATCCACAATATACAAAGAGTTCATATGCTTCAACACCAAAAAAACAAACAACCTGATTAAAAAATGGGCAGAGGATCTGAACAGACACTTCTCCAAAGAAGAAATTCAGATGGCCAACAGGCACATGAAAAGATGTTCTACATTGCTAATCATGAGGGAAATGCAAATTAAAACCACAATTAGATATCACCTCACACTAGTTAGGAAGGCCACTAACCATAAGACAAGAAATAATAAATGCTGGCAAGGAATGGAGAAATGGGAACCCTTCTACACTTTTGGTGGGAATGTAAATTGCTGCAGCCACTGTGGAAAGCAGTGTGGATGTTCCTCAAAAAACTAAAAATAGAAATACCATTTGACCCAGAAATTCCACTCCTAGGAATTTATCCAAAGAAAGCAAATCCCCTAATCAAAGAGACATATGCACTCCTATGTTTATTGCAGCACTATTCACAATAGCCAAGATACAGAAGCAACCTAAGTGTGCATCAGCAGATGAATGGATAAAGAAGAGGTGGTACATACCCACAATGGAGTATTATTCAGCCATAAAAAGAAAACAAATCCTACTGTTTGAAACAACATGGATGGAGCTAGAGGGTATTATGCTCAGTGAAATAAGCCAGGTGGAGAAAGACACATACCAAATGATTTCACTTAGTTGTGGGATATAAACGAAACAAAATGAACAAAAGAGCAGTAAGTAGACTCAAAGACACTGAGAAGTGACTGGTGGTTACCATGCGGGAGGGGTTGGAGTGGGTTGGTGGGGATGGGAAAGGTGATAAAAGGGCATAGAAATTCTCAATTATAATATAAGTTGGTCACTGGTATGGTAGAACAGAATGGAGAACACAGCCAGTGATTCTGTAACATCCTCCTCTGTTGACAGATAGTAACTGCATTAGTGGAGGTGAGGATTTAATAATGTGGGTAACTGTTGAACCACTGGGTTGTATAGCTGAAATCAATATAAGAATGTATACTTATACATTGAGCTATTAACTATACCTCAATTAAAAAAATTATAGTGTATTTTAACTGCCTTTTTCCTTGTCTGCCTTTCCCATTAAACTATAAACTCTAAGAGTACAGGTTTTATGTCTGCCATATTCACTCTGTCCTATATTCTGACCATCATGGTTCCCTTGTCCCACACCTCAAACATAATAGGTGCTCTATAAATATTTACTAATTGAATGATGATAAAGGTCCTAGAAAACACATCATTTCTTTAGGGCTGGGATCATAAGGAGGAATGATGATATAAAAATCAGGATGTCAATTCATTGATTTTTCAACACATTATCTCCCTAAAAGAAAATGTATATCAAGGTATGTGCATTCTTTCCCTAATAGCTAACATCAGTTGGGGCTACTCATAATGACAGTATTTTTTATGCATTATCTCATTAAATGTTCCCCACACCATATGAGACTGTTACTTTCTTTATCCTCGTGCTGCAGTTAAGGCAACGGGCTTAGAGTGGCTGAACAGGTTCTTTAGGTCTCACAGCTAGTGAGTATACAGTACAGATCTGAGCTCTTCTTTTACTTTCAGATCTCAAGCTTTGGGTGAATCAATAGTTGGAATGCCAACTTAATTAGTATAGTCAAAGAAGATAAATAATCCCTTGAAGACACACAGATAGTAAATGACAGACCCTGATATTAAGCCAAATTGCACAGTCCAAAATCCATGCAGCTTTAATCCAGGCCACTGTCCTTTTCTTCAATAATGAATGCACTTTTCACAGATGCAGTAAACCAAGGGTCAAGTATCTTCCTAATCATGCTGACTAAATCATGGCCTTAAACTGTTTCTCCTGATCATTTCTTAAGACAGACTGCTACAGTTATTTTCATTTTTAGTTCAATCAGAGAAAATAATCATTGGGTAAGACAGTTTTTGATATTTCATTTCCCTTTGTATTAGTCTTACATCTGCCTTGATTTCATCCTTTGTTAATGATACCTAAGAAAATATATATGGGGGGTGATAAGTCCTCCCCAAAATTATTGAAATAAAAATGCATGATGCTACAGTTCCTTTGGAAGAAATTCAGTACCCTCTTGTCCTTCAGAAATTCTGTGGAAGTCAACTCCAACATGGAAAGCATATCACATGCTGAAAACAAGGAGAAACTTGGGCAATAAATGATGCACCTTCTGAGCATCTATGGAATATGATATTGAGTCTTGTTTAAGTGGGAAGTTTCACCATGCTCTATGTTCTGAGACAGGTTGATGATGCTTCTTTTTGAATTCTAGAGTCTCAAGTCCCTGACCAGCCAAGTTCTCTTCATGTGAGGCCCCAGACCAACTGTATCATCATGAGCTGGACTCCTCCCTTGAACCCAAACATTGTGGTGCGAGGTTACATAATTGGTTATGGCGTTGGGAGCCCTTATGCCGAGACAGTGCGTGTGGATAGTAAACAGAGATATTACTCCATTGAGAGGTTAGGTGAGTAGCTATGGTTTTTATTCTATTAAGGGAAATACACTGATTGATTTTAAATTATTTTCTGACTTGGAAAATTGTTCTTTGAAATTTGATTTCAATTTGTAGAGTGGATTAATTCTTAAAACAAGTCTGTTTTCCTATCTGTCTCCTATCAATTTACACACTCATATACAAACACATAAATTTTTCCTCCCTGGATTTTTAACTGGGGAATTTTACCAAGGGAAATTCACAGAGATGTGTGCCCTGGTATATACTTTGCTTATGTGTTCTAAGAATACAAAAAGTGCCTTGGATCATATTTCTATTTACATCAGTCAATGGAAGCTTCTAATCTTAATGATCTTAATAAAAAGAAAGTGAATACATTTTTCGTCTTTTTTTCTCACTAGAAAGATACTCTGTCAACTTTTTCTTTAACCTTTGAATTATCTAGTTACATTACCTCCTTTTCCCTTAGCATTTGTAGATAAAGCTTCATGGCTGCGTCATTGTGAATATGAAACAAGATGAAAAAAGGAATTTTCAATCAAACCAGTAACTTAGAGTTATCAGATCCTCCCTACAAATATTCCTGCTCCCTCCCCTTCCCTGCTCTAAGTTCTCCTAGCATACTCAACCTCATTTTAATGAATATAATACTTGAACTGTGATGTTACTGAATTCACTGAATATGTATTCATTCAGAAAGAGCTAACGTGTAAAAGTGTTTATATTCATTTTATACCTGATTTTCCATACTGCAGTAAGATATCATTAGCAGAGGGAAATAAAATATGTGTCATATAGAGGGTGCCAAGAAATTAAATGTTTCTGATACAGCAAAAAGAAAGTTGATTTTACCTGTTGAGTTTACACCATGTTGTTTGCGTTAAAGTACACTGACCTTCTCACTGGAAATGCAGTCTGCTTGGTGGTGGGGTTGGGGGGTGCTACTTATCTGCAATGTCTCTGACAAACAGAACATTTGTGAGGAGAAGGCTGATTTGAATTTGAATAGCTTTTCTTGCAGCATCACAAAAAGATTTTCTCAGTGCAAGAGGAAAATTGCACTGACCCATTCTCTCTATAATTGCTTCAAACACTAATAAGAGAAGCACCTACTGAAAATCTCCACAATTTTAGTTAGCTTGGCATTTTGAAATAATATTCTCTCAGTCAGTCCCTGAGTTTGAATGTTAAGGCAATCACAAAATGTATTTTATGGCCATCAAACCTATGTCAAGGACTCTCATTTATCCATTATTTAGTATACATCATCTTTGACAGTTCATCTTGATTCCATGCAGGGAGAGATTCCCATGGAAATACACAGGCTCCCTGGCAAAGAGAACATGGTACAAACTCAGAATGAGGTCACGAGGGAAAACCTCTTTGTTTCACCATGTCCTTTTGAATGATACTCTTTATTACACAGAAACTTTCCAGGAGTCTCCAAATCTAGCAAAGTCGAGGTTTTGGGGGATTAACACTGGCAAATCTCTCTAAAAACTTAAATAAGAAATAAAGAGATTTCCCTTTGTAAGGTATGTTTTAAGAGCTAGGACAACTGTTAAAAGTGAAATGGGTATGAGCCTGTCTCAATGATAGATAATCATGAGTTGACATTACCTGGAAATAGAAATTACACACATACACCTTCATACACATACACACATATATGTACATACATATTAAAGTTCCACCAGCTGATACTCTTTTTAAAGTAGTCCCATGTTATATAATATGAAATAAGATAGTGTTTTGTTATTGTTCAGGTATCTTCATGGTTATGAAAACAAATATATTTTCAACATGTGGCTCACTATCTAGCCAAAGTGGATGTTAGACATATCTTTATGCATATATATTAATATATATTATATATGTTGAATATGAAGAATATTATATGTATGTATGTATAATATCTAGAAAACCTTGTGCTTCTGAAGCTTTATAGATTCGATAATATGGGTAACTGTTGAACCACCATGTTCTATCCTTCAAACCACTATAAGATTGTATATCAATAGAAAAAATTGTATTTTATATACTTTTTCAAAAAGATACTATGAAAACTGATATGCCTACTCTAATGTTTAATAGAATAAATAAAACAATTGGTTTCTTTGCAACGTTTGAATGTGGACTTTAGTGAATCCTTTATCTTTTTAAAAACTAGAATTTAAGATATATCTAAAATACACTTTGGCTAAATAGTGGAATATATGCTTTAAGGACTGTATAATAGTTATACAATTAAAAATGAATTAAGGAAAGTTACAATCCATTAAAGCATAGTATCAGCCATTACATTACTTCAACTATGTAGTTGTATTTTAGACTATAAAAAAGCTATTTGGTTTATAATTGACCAATAAACCTCTTCTTTGATGAGCAACCAGAACTTCCAAATAGCATTTTATTTATCAGGAATAATAATTGACCATTTAGACACCAGGCATTGTAACCTGCCTCAGAACTAGAAATACAAGACCATTTTGAGCAACAACTAATATTGCCTGATCTAAAACAGAATAGATTTAGTTAACCAATGTTTGTACTCTTAGATATTTATAATTAATCTTTTGACATCTTATTCCTTTTAGTTCAAGAGCCGTAAATGCCAGGCTTGATGTATATGCATGCTATAGATCTACAAGATCTGAAATGTTTAAGCAAAATTAAGTTGAAACCAAGTGCCTCTTTTACAGACCCACTATTTATCTATCATATTTAGAGTGTACAATTTGTGCATATTTAGAGTGTACAATTTTTTAAAAAGAGCTTTACTGAAGTATATAACATACAATACTATGTAGTTTTCAAATTTCTTTAATTTCTGTCAGCCGTACTTTATATAGTATTCAATGTAGAAGTCTTGAATGTTTTTGTTAGATTTAGTATAAAAAAATATATTTATATATATATACTTTTTTTGGGTAGATTTAGAACCAAATGTATACACATTTTTTTTGGTAGGCCAAATGTATAAACGTGTGTGTGTGTACACACACACACACATTTTTTTTGGTAGATGTAGTACTCAGATAAATGTATTTTTGAACTATTCTAAATAAAATTGTTTTTTAAACTTATTTTCCAGCTGTTTCCTGCTAGCATAGAAATATACAACAGTTTTTGAAACATTAAACTTGTATCCTAAAACCTATTAAATTCACCTATTTGTTCTATTAGTAGTTTTGTGGATACTCTGAGATTTTCTATTTAAATAAGCATATCATATATACTTAGGAACACTTTTACACTTCATTTCTGATCTCCTGTCTTTTCTTTCTTCTTCTTGCCTTCTCTTGGTTAAGATCTTTAATAAAATGTTGAATAAAAGTAGTGGAAACAGGCATTTTTGCCTTTTCCTGATCTTAGGGGAGGCATGAAACAGGATGTTAGCTGTAGGTTCTTCATGGATGTCTATGACTAGATTGAGGAAGTTTTCTGTTCATCTTAGCTATATCTTAAAATGATCATATGGTTTGCCTCCTTTATTTTTCTAAAATATAGTGAATTATATTGATTTATATTTGAAGGGGAATTTTCAATTTCTTATATAAATCCCATGTGGCCATGATGTATTACCCTTTTCTTATATTGTTGGATTTGGCTTGTTAATATTCAGGATTTTTGTGCCTATATTCATGAGATATATTTCTATAATTTTCTTTTCATGTAGAGTTTTATCCAGTTTGGTTTTATTAAAGTTACACTGTCCTCATAAAATTAGTTAGACAGTTAGTTCTGTTCCTTAAAAGGTTTGTGCAAAATTGATATTATCTATTCCTGAAATATATTTGGTAGAATTCACTATCAAACAATCTAGAACTGAGATTTCCTTTTTAGGAAGGCTTTTGATAACAAATTCAATCCCTTTAACACATATAAGTCTTTTAACATTTTGTGTTTTTTCTTGCAGGTTATAGTTGTCATGAAATTTGTCTATTTCCTTTTGTCACATGTTGGCATAGAATTATTCATTCGAGATAGTCTCTTATCATCTCTGGTGATAACTGCTTTTTTCATTTCTCATGTTTATTTGTAGTCTCTTTTTTGTGATCACTCTAGGCAGGGGTTTACCAATTTTGTTGATCTTACCAAAGAAAGAGCCTTGAATATTTTCTGTATATCTGCTCTTATCTTGACTATTTACTTTCTTACGTTTATTTTAGTTGTACTTTGCTCTTCTGTTTCCAGTTTCTTAAGGTGAAAACTCATAATGCAAGTATTTAAAGCTATTGGTGTTCCCCTAAGCAGCACTTCCCTTGCATCCCACAAAATTTAATAAGTTACATGTTCATTATCCTTTAGTTCAACTATTTTCTAATTTTCCTTGATTTCTTTTTGTCCCAGGAGCTGTTAAGTATGCTGTTTAATTTTTTAATTTGGGGTCTTCAAGATATTTTATTATTACTGATTTTTAATTTTACCATGTTTAGAAAATTACTGTTTGATTTCAATATTTTTTAATTTAGTAAGACTTTTTTATGGGCCAGCATTGTGTTAATTTTATTGAACGTACTATGTGAAGTTGATAATAATGTGTATTCTGAAGTTATTAAATACTCAGTTGTGTGAAAGTCAGTTAGACCAAGATCTTTGATAGTTTTTTCTGATCCTCTATGTGTTCAGTAAATTTTTTGATCAATGGTCTGAATTACTGAGTGTCAAAATCACCGCTTATAAACATGGACTCTGTCTCCCTTTGATTCATGTAATTTTTTTTTGCTTCATTTATTTTTAAAGTCTATTATTAAGACAATACATGTTTATAATTGCTAAGTCCTCTTGGTATATCACCTTAGTTAGCACTATAAATATTTCTGTTTATCTCTGGGAATATTCTTGGTTTTCAAGAGTATTTTGTCTGTTATTAACATAGCCACTCTAGCCTTTTTATACTTATAATTTGCAAGGGTCTTTTTCCATTCATTACTTTCAACCTATGTCTTTATATTTAAAGTCCTTCTGTCTTTTGTAGGTAGTAAATAGTTTGGTCTTGCTGCTTTGTGCACTCTGAAAATTTCTGCATTTTAATTGGAGTTTTTATACCATTAAAATTGAGTGTAAATATATAAAAGATTGAATTTAAGTCTACCATTTTACTTTTGTTTTCTGTTTGTCCTATCTCTTTTTTGTTTGTTTGTTTTCTCTTTCCTGACTTCTCTAAGCTCTTAATTTTGAAGTCAGGCTACTTTTATATACCTCTCAGATATCATGTAGTTTGGAATTTAGGGCTTTTTCTTTTCTCTTTCTTCTCTCCTTCCCCTCCCCTCCCCTCTGCTCTCCTCCCTCCCTCCATCCCTCCCTTTCTTCCTTACTTCCTGCTTACTGTTTTTGTCAGTGGGATGGGTACTAAAGGGAATTCACACCATCATAGCAGAACTGCGAACTCAAAGTCCCTTGTTAAACATTTTTGGACAGCTGCTACGGTAAACATTCTTGATAAAAATGAGGTTCAATCCTAGGCAGTATATTTACCAGCTGAATTACATTTGGTAGTACTGCACTTGTTTGTGTTCATGAAATGAATTAGAGGAACAATAAACAACTATGGAATATATAGCTTAATTGAACAAAACAACATTTTGGATTAATTTCTGACTAAAGTTTAATAATTTAAAGAACTAAATTTTGGCTATACACTTGACTAAACATCTTTAAATATATTCAAGTCCTTATACAATGGAAATAATTTTTAAAATCATATACCTTTACAAACTCATGCGGGTCAGAGAACAAAAGTGATTCTGTATAAAAGTCCAGATATTGCCATTACTTTTCCAACTGAGATTAAACAAACATGGCAAATATTTCTCAAGGATTTATGTTTGGCCTAGTCTAATCAACCCATTTAAAACTATTATGTATCTTAAGGAGATTTAGTTAAAATCTTTCATCACCAACTGATACAGATTATCAGAGCTATACAGGGAACTAATTTCTTAGAATTTGATATTATCTATGAAAGGAAGAATGTACAGTTAAAACTTTTAGGATTTTAGTAGTATCAACCATTTCTTTTGAAGTATTTAACTCCAATATAGAAAGATATATTTAGCTCTTTCCATGAATACTCGATCATTATTTGCCTTCCTTCTTATCATCTTTTCAGTGTTTATTAGAGGATATGGTTTTAATAGATTCACATTAAAAAAAAAAACCCAAGCATACTAAAAAGTAAATAAAGATGGATTGAATGGGATTATGAATCTGGGTTCAGATTCATATTTTTTTCTCTGCCATGTTTAATCTTGGGAAAATTATTGAATTCTGTCTTCATACTATTTCAGTGAAAATAGGGAGTAGAAGTATCTTTTATTCTCTATTTTATGGTGTCAGAGAGTTTACAGATACTAGAAAGAGTTAACAGAGCTAGAGAAGTTGGTCTTTGTAAGAAATACAAATATCAGACTGCACTGTGATCATTACAAAGGTGTTAAAATTTTGCCTTAAGTAAACATACTCTGCTTTTTAAAGTAAATTCATTATCATTTCTAAGTATTATCAAATATCCTTTTTTATAAACTGGAAATATTTTACTTTGGACTATTTCACTTAAAAAATTAAGAAAATGGGTTTTCTACTTGTGATTTAATTTGTTCAGAATCCAATGTTATGAAATGAGGGTTTGGGTTCTCAAACAATGGATTATTAGTCATATCTGACACAGTAGCCTTTTCATTCCTATACTGTGGGACTCATTAAGCCTAAGTTTTCTCATCTGTAGAGTAGGATAATATGCTTCCTTACAATCTTTTTTATGAGATTCAATTGAGGTAATAAAAGTAACACCATTTGAAACTTTTTAAGTTAAAAATGTTATGCACATGTAAATAAAACATGTTCTAATTACCCTTTTGTACATCAGTAGTTGAACAAATATGTAAATAATATAATTCCATAGGCTTTGAATTATGTGTTTTTATAAACATTGACATTCATGGTGTTCTGGTTTGTCTTCTCTACCTAAAAGGAGACTTTCAAATACAATTTTAACAATAGTTGAGGATTCCAGGTATTTAAACACAGACAACTCACAAAATGCATGAAGTTATATAAAACATACTCATTTAGAGAAATTGGTATGAATAAAAAATCTAAACACAGTGACATTCAATTCATTGTGAAATACAAGAATGTAAACTCCTAGTTTCAACTATAATAGAATGCTGATTAGACAATCCTGAGTGGGAGAGTTAGGTTCATTCAGCACATGCACTGGTCGCTCAGAGAGGAATGACGGAAGAGAAAAGGTCACTCCATGAGAACATTACTCAGAATATATCAGGAAGAATGGATTTTATCTTTTATGATTTTTTTTTTGAGGTTAGTTTCTGCTAAACCTATAGGCATTTTCTTGCTGTCTTTAAGGGCAGTCTCAGGGTGATTCATTAATAATACATATCATTCTATTTGTAACTCTTCTCTTACTTTCTACTCCCTGAGGGAGAAAAATCTTATATATGTGTGTGTGTGTGTGTGTGTGTGTGTAGCACTAGAACTCCTCAAATCTCCTTTCTTCATTCTACTTTTTGTATAATTTCATACATTTCATCTTGTATTGTGTAACCGAGTTGTCATTTGTAAAATCAAATTGGCAAAATATGAGATTATATGGATCATTTATTCTACCAACCTTAAATTCAAGTATTCAACCAAAAATTTTTCTCCCATCTTCTGTATTTTTCTAGAAAATGTCTTGAGTTTTATTTTTCAGAACAATCTATATTTCTCCTTAATTTTCCATGCCATTTAGTGTTTATAGATAACTACTTGCTGTATTTCTTCCAAGTACGTTACAAAAGCCAATCTATTCCTTCATCCTCTCCATTGTTTGTCAAGTATCATCCCAGTTTTAAAAAGGAGGATACATCATTTGTACTTTACATCAAGAGTACTAAAGTAAACAAGAAAAGTCAAAGCTGTTTTTTTTAATGAGAAAGGTTACATATTATAACAAGATTGTTATATCCTCTTGATGAATTAACCACTTTATGAACCATCCCTCTTTATCAGTGGTAATATTTGGCTTTGAAATCAACTTTGTGTGCCTGATGTGAATATAGCAGCCTAATTTTGGTCTGTATGTTAGCATGATATGTTATTTTCAAACTACTTCTGTCTTTATATTTAAAGTGAATTTCTTGTAGATAACATATAGTTGGGCCTTGCAAGTTCTTTTATCTAATATGACAGTCTTTGACTTTCAATTGAGATGTTTAGGCTATTTACATTTAATGTGAATATTGATGTGGTTGGGTTCATATCTACCATCCCATGATTTGTGTTTTATTTGTGGCATCTCTTGTCCTTTCTGGTCTTTGTGCCCTTTTTTCTTCTCTTTCTGCCTTTCTGGGGGATTAATTAAATATGCTTAATCATTTATCTTACATCCTTTGTGACTTCATTAACTATAACTATTTTGCTTCTTTAATAGTTATTTTAGAATCTATATTATGTATCAAACTTAACATTATTAACCTTGCAAAAATATTATACCAGTTTTCAATACTTTATTATTTTTTCTTTAAACAATCAAATATTCTTTTAAGTTAAAAAAATAAGAAAATATGTAGTTCTATCTTAATTATACTGTTACCATTTTTAGTACTCTTCATCCCTTAATGTTAATCTAGACTTTCAACTGGTATCATTTTCTTTCTTCCTGAAAGACTTCCTTAATATATTTCTTGTAATAGAGTGGTGCAGGTTAGTTATTTTTTTCTTTGTACATATGAAAAAAATTTCATTTTGCCTTTGTTTTTTAAATACATTTGTCCTGGAGATAGAATTCTAGGTCAACAATTTTCTTTTAGTATTTTTAATGATATTACTTCACTATGTCCTATTCTTGCCTTGTTTCTAACAAGACTATCGGCAATCATTTTTATCTTTGCACCCCTGCAGGTAATTTCTTAATGAGTCTTTTTCAACTCATTCTTTGTTATTTTTTCAGTCTTTTTTTTTTTTAAGTATTTCATTTTGGATAGTTTCTACTACTATGTTCTCAAAGCTGCCATTTTTTTTTTTTTTTGCTGAAGTGGCTGATGTTAATCCCATCACATGTATTTTTCATATTAGACATGGTAGTGTTCATCTCTAGAAGCTGGTTTGGGTCTTTTCTATATACTCCACATTCTAATTAACATGCTCAGTATTTCCTCTACCCAGTGGAACACATGGAATATAGTTATAACTCTTTTAATGTTCTTGTCTACAGATATTTTCATGTGTCATTTCTAGGTCTATTTCTCTTTATTATTTTTTCACCTCATTATGGATTGCATTTTCCTACTTTTTTGCACATTTGGTAATTTTTGTGTGTTTCTTACACATTTTATTTATCTTAAATAAAATAAGATGCTGGAAATTTTTGTTTTTTAAAAAATATCCTTGAGTTTTATTCTAGGATGCAATTTAGTTACTTGGAAAAACTTTTACCTTTTGATGCTTGCCTTTAAGCTATTACATAGCATCAGAACACTGGTACCATCTATAGGATAGGGCTAATTTTTTCCTTACAACTGAGGCAATACCTCTGAGTACTTTACCCAAAAGCCCATGAATTACTTGACTGTCCTCTGGCTTGTGGAAATTAACTTTTTCTGGCCCTTAGTGAACAACAAAGGTTTTTGTTTCTTTGTTTTTTTTTTTCCCTTGCTTCTTTTGGGTAGCTCTTTCCCCAGTCCCAGGAAATTTCCTCACACACATGTACTGGTAAGTATTCAGAGGAAAACTCAAGAGAAACCCACTGCAGATCTCCAGAACTCTCATTCTGTGCATTTATCTCCTCCTTGGTACTCTTCCCTACAAACTCAGTTGCTTTGGTCATCTCAGACTTCTAAGTCCATGGCTCAATTCAGGGAGACCACTTGGATCTTCCAAGTTTCCCCTTACTCTTCTGAAGCCTGGAAACTCTCTCAAGGAAATAAGCTAGAGAAATCAGTTAATTTCTCTAGCTTCTCTTCTCTCAGAAATCACTGAGTTGATCTGCCTTCAGTCCAATATGTGATAACTGTTGTTTCATACATTTTGTCTGTTTTTTTTAAGTTGATCCAAGAAGGGTAAATCCAGTCCTTGTTATCCATTTTAATCAGAATTGGAAGTCCTTTAATAAACAATTAAGCAATGGTTTTATTTCAGTATGCCAAAATTTTCAGCTTTTCAGAAGTACCAAAGATGCCAAACTCCATTATATCTATTTCCTGATTTCTGTCACAAACTCATCAAGAATGAATCCTAACTGTCATACTGTATTTAAGGAGAATAAATTTAACTTGAGTGCTCTTAGAAATGAGTCTCTTAGCCTGTGGAGAAATGAACCTTTATAACTCCCAAAGTGCATTATGAGTTCAGTGAATACAATGTGAAGTACAATGTTAACCTCAGCATCACCCCCCCCCCATTAAAAAAGTCCCTCATGCATGGAATGTAGAAGTTTTGAGTTTATGACATTACAAACATTTTAAATTAGAAAAAAAAGAGGCACTTTAGCAGCCTCTAGAATAGTTGACATACATGAATAAAAAATGAATAAACATCACGTAGAGAACATTTTATTACTTTGAAATGAAGTACATTATAGGTGTTGGTTAACAAAATTCTGCTTTGTATTTTTTGAAACAAAGACTGTAGGAAGAATTATGGAAAATTATTTTTCACATAAAGTTTGAAAAGCCTTATCACAAAAATCCCATTGAAATAGGTCATTTAATGGTAAAGAAAATAAAAAAAGAGTAGATTTACCCCCTTCTTTCTTCCCACTATCTTATTCAGAGCATTTATGTACAGTGAAGCAATAATGAATGCAAACTCCAGCTGTGTTTCAGACTGAGGATCAGAACATGTCATTGAAAATTCATATATTGTATACTGTATAAATCATTCCAGAAGAAAGTCAAGTTCCTTGTTGTTATTATTATGTAATTTTGTTATTTGTACAGGGAATCACTGCTTATTCTCAAGTTAATATCAGTAATTTTACAATACAATTTTATTCTGACAGTTTAATAAGTGGCCTCTAAGATTGAGTTCCTGCAAGAACATGTGACTGTCTATTGTTTATCTCAGATTTTATTGTATATGCCTCTTGTCTTTGCCATGTATAATTTTTCCTGTCAATACTATTTGCCCAGTATCTATATTCTAAATTTGTGAGTGGAACATAAACTCTAATGAATCCAAAGAACAAAATACATTCTTTCTGTTTTCTTAGCACTTCATAATCCTTTGAAAATCACATTAGTAGTGTTTAATGCTTTTATATTACAGATGTAGGTGAATTCAATATAACGTATTGCATATTATCTGAGCCATCATTTCATTTTCAAATGTTCTCAACCATTTAGTTTATATAGTCCAAAACACCAAATGGATGAAATTTCTGAAGTGCAGGCAGTTATTTAATTAGGGTAAAAAAACACCTCTTGTTGTAAATAGTGTGTTAAGAAACCAAATGGTTTATCATTTCTTACCAAGTTAGTGCATGTAATTATTTATTGAGTGACTGTTTAGCATAAGACACCATACTAACAAATGTGGGGCATATTTTCTGACATATTCTAGGCTCCCAAAGTTTTATGTGATAATTAAAACAGTATTTCTAGGAAAGAGTAAATGAGGCCACTGGTATCTATAAGAATAGTAATCGCATTGTTAGGTTGGATAAAAGATTATTAGAAGAGGGTTAGTAGAAACACTGGCTTGAGAATTTTGATTTAAAGGATGGGTAGAATTTATTTGCATGGGAGAAGACACGATATGGTATGTATGAGAGAACAAAATCAAGGGTGGTGTCAGGTTTAGTGAATGAACTAATTTAACCATGAATGTAGGTTCATAAAAGGCAGTTGCAGGAGTAATGAATAGAGATAACTTGAGTACAGGTTTGGGACAAAATAAAGTAGAAACTCTTAATATTCTTGGATTCATCTATTCCCAAATAATTCTGATGGTTCATGCTGTGTATTTAATGCTCATTTTGTTCAGGTTCTAATTGAATTCCAAATGTTGAGAACTTGTATGCAAGTCATTTAGTGAGTCAATAAGCCTTACCCACCAACTAGCCTTTCTTCTCATTGTCATATATTCATTACATGAGAAAATAATGTACTATATTCAAAAAACGTTCTGGGAAAACTGGAATCCAGGGTTAAAAGGGATGCTGGAACTACATTGTGACGTTCTTTGTAAGTCTTAGGTTTGGCCTTTCTAATGTGCAACTTTGCAATGGGAGACAGTCACTATTTTCCTTTCTTTGTCAAATAATTATTAGGCAGTGTCCTTTCTCTCCGTGACATGTCTTTTCTAAAAATTGAGCCATGAGGAAAAAATGGGATTAACCCATTATTATTTAATTAATCCTAGCCAGCATTGAGCAGGTGTGCTCTCCCTCTTGGTCATTCTCTTTAAATGCTTTGTTCAATAGCCATAACTTATCCAGGTGAAGTTTCTGATATTTTTATAAAGACATTCAGATTCTAACTTCTGACCCTTAATTACCTTGGAGAGTCCTAACTCAATGCCTGTTTGACTGACTCTGGACTTACCCTGCCATTTGGAATCTATATATACATTCCTTCCTGCATCCAAGTGGCTAGTGATGACGTAAATTGTGTTCTTTTTTAAGACTGTGCCTGGGCATTTAATTGTTTGGAAGGTGGTGGTAGAAGGAGAGCAGAATGTGGGATGGATAGTTAAGACTTAGATAATTAAAATTTATTTAATTAAGAATTTAAATAAATCTACCTTTAAAAAGTATCCCATTAGATACTATATCTAAGAATGTTTATGCTTTTCAGGTGTTCCGCATATGTGGCTGTGGGTATGTGTGGGTGTGTGTTTTGATGATCAGTGTTCCATTTTAAATGGAACAAATGTGGAGAATAAGACATATTAGTCATAAGACTAGTACAGATAAATTAGCAAATCAAATACAACAATTGAGTGGGATCTATATTTCTAGCAATGTCTACTCTGAAACATATTAATCAGTTATTCAAGTAATCAGATTGTCCAATATGAAAATTACTTACATATTTTATTTAATTAATTAGCACAATCATTTGAGAAGCACCATCAGTTATACGCAGCCTACATTTTAGTAAAACATTTTAACTATACTTGAAAATATGTTATTTTAAATTCTACTCACTCCATAGGAATGACTGTTCCCTAAACTGAGCATTTTACCATCTCAATAGAATAAGAAAAAGAATGTCATACAGTACAGAAATAACAGAAAAAAAGACTGTGTGTAATAAATCACTACAAGAAAGCATGGCAAGTTGGATTGTATTTCTACTACTCCATTGTATGTTAATTTATGTAAATAATAAGTAAAGCAACACTGCAGTAAGGCAGTTCTTCACTCTCTTAACCGCCATGTGCAAATCACCTCTCTCATTAGTAGAGGTTAAATATTTGTTCTGGTAACCTACAAAGCCTAGCCTTTCTGAGAAATCATAGTGTTAGGAGCCAAAGGATCATTTTTTTCTACAAGCACTTAAGTGAAAGCCAACAAAGTCCTTCTTAACAATTAACAGAGAAGTGATATTTTGAAATTATTGGTTTTATAGGTATGTCTGTTTATAAGGTGTGGTGGTTCAAATGAGAACTCCCAAAAGATAAGTCTGTCTCCTAATCCCCAGAAGCTGTGAAATGAAAAAAGGGTTTTCTCAGCCTTGTTTGGAAAAAGGATTTTTGCAGATGTAATTAAATAAAGGACCTCTAGATAAGATTTTCCCAGATTATTCCTAAATTCAAGGATATGTCTTTTTAAGAGACACCACAAAGGGAGAGGAGCAGGTCATGTATAGACTGAGGCAGAGATTCGAGCCGCATGGCGGGGAGGGATGCCAAAAAAAGCAAGGAAGGATTTCCCTTTAGAGCCTTTGGGGGAATGTGGCCCCACTGTTACCTTAGTTTTGGACTTCAAGCCTTCAGAATCATGAGAAAATAGATTTCTAAACTTAACTCAATTTTGTAAAAATTGGTGCCGGAGCTCTAGGAAGGCAGTGAAAAAGGTGACTCAGTCTTAATTGCTTTTTCTTAACCTCCTTAAGAAAACTTCTTAATTAAAAAAAAAAAGTATGACTTAGGTACCATCTACTCTCTAAAGCAGTATTAAAAAATTTTTAATATTTAAAAGTATAAAAAATTAAAAGTGAAGAAAGAACTCGACACAAAAAGCGATATTATTATTAGAGGAAGAGCATTAAAGTAACAGGGAATGGCCATGTGCGAAAAACTTGGTAGTGAAATTAGATAAACAAACGGCTCTAACTGCTAATCAAAGAGAATATTACATCAGTTATCCAAAGGAATTTTGTTCTTCTGGCTAGTCAACCACCTCTTCTAATGTCCAGAAGCAGATTCAAAACTGAATTCCAATCCTGCATTATCCCTGTTTACCTTTTCTGTACTCTGGCTGGTCCTTTGTTTTATAGCAAGAGACAGAAAAGAAACTTGGATGGAATACAGTGAATACTGCACAGAGGCCTTTTGTTTGTTTTTCTGGCTAAGAGCAAGCACATTTACAGCAAAGAAATCAAATTTTTTCTTAAAAAAAAAAAAAAGGAGAGCCAGGAATGATACCCACAAAAAAATAAAAGTAAGTGATTTTATCTTTATGGCAATCTAATTCACAAGGCTTACACACCAATTAGTCATTTCTGACCAGAAATCAGGGAACACTATAAAATTATTGGACAAAACTGTACTTACAGAGATATTCTAGGAATGGAGCAAAAAGTGATGATTTTCTCTTTGTACTTGCTCCTGTTCCTCTCAGTGTCCTTTACTATTGTATGCTCTCATGTGTGCTCTCATGATCATGAGGAATAATTCAATTCTCAATTTTTGCTTTCTACTTTTTTTCAGATCTCTTTTATTATTGCCACACCATCTTCTATTGCTTGAACTTGCAGTAAAACTTTAGGGGCTGTTGTTTTGACTACCAATGTGGGATATGTGTTTGATGATGTACAGAAACCAAAAGCAGAGCACATACATTGTGAAATGGAATATATTTAAAGAATTTTTGATAGCGAGTAGTAAGTTTGCATCTCTCAGCAATGACTGAATGAGAGCATCCATTTTCTGTCCTGGTATTTTATTGGTCTGAATGGCAGGGAAAGTGTTTTCAATGTTCCAAAACGCTGGTGCATGCACTGCAGCGATTTTTCTGTTGGTGGTCAACTTACTTAGACTTTGTGTCCTGGTTTCCTCATTCTGTCAAATGAGCATAACAACACTCCTGGCCTTCACAAGAACAAGCGTGAGAGGAGAAAAACAGATCCTGTCGGTTTGGTGAAAATGCAGTTATTTTTGAAACAATTATCATGTGTCTTCAGGAAACAAAATCTGGCTTAAGATTTTTTCTCTTTCTGAGTAGGTTATCACTACGAACATTTGAAACTTTTTAGTGTGAAGACTGTATTTGTATTTTCTGTGAACTATATTTTATTAATAGAACTTGAGGGAAAACGAGGAAAATGACACTAACAGTGTTCAGTAAAACAGATATCATTGTTTTTGCTGCTATATGATAAACAACTGTGAAACTCTCTTTAATGTATGCATTACAAATAGTAGAAGGCCTGCACGGCCCATAATAATGGCAAAAAATAGCATTTATTGAGCACTTACTAGATGCCAAGCTCTATGAGTTTTATGAGCCCTTTCTCACTTATTTCTCACAATAATCCTAAGAGAAGTGTGCTCTGGACAATGCGATCTTGCAGATGGCTTAACACCAATTAGACAAAGTTAAAGTTAAGCTGAGAAGGTTTAAATGACTAGTACAAAATCTCTTAGCAAGTCAGTGACTGAACCAGGACTCAAACAGCCTGATTCAAAGGCACCTCTTAATCACCATGCTGTATTATATCAGTTATCTTCCACAAGCTAGCTTGCAAAAGTCAAGTACAGGATTGAAAAATATCTAGCAAATGGAACCAAGCCCTCTGAAATGCTAGAGTAATTTTCTGAGGGCTAAGTCACCTCCCATAGGCATTTACTACAAAACAAGTCAGGGATTTATTTTTGTTGTTGTTTTTCATTTAAACTATATAAGTTTGAGTCTACTTTTTCCCAATTTACCTTTCTTTTTCTTTCTGTCTGTCTGTCTCTCTCACACACACACATTAGGTCTCTTTATGTTTCATTACTCACTCTTTTATATGTGTTTTTCTTTCTCCACAACTGAAGTCCCCCACCTCAACTATCAGAGTTGCCCATAATTTAGAAATGTTTATATAACTTGCAGTCTATTCAAAATATATTTTGCATTGAATAATGATGATATGTGTAATAACTTAAAAGTAGAACAGTGTTTTCTCTAAAAACAAGTTGCTGCATATCTAAGTAGGGGCCTCCAATGCTTTGCCTGGTTCCTCAAGAGTCAGTGAGTACACTAGGTTTGATTATTATAACAAATAAGATACATTTAGAGGTGCAAATATCATAATAAGTAATTGTTCAAGACTATAATAACAGCAAAATATAATTACTTAAATAAGTGTATTCAGCTAATTACAGTTATTGAAGCATTAGAGTGTTTAGAATTTAATTCTGAAAATCAGCAATTCAGTCAACATATATCAATTGCCAAAGAGAGAAGCAATATTGCTAGTTATGGCTGAATAGAAAGGACACTAGACTTGAGATCAAAGAGTTAACTTAGAATCTGGCCCTTCTTTTTATTTTCTGGGAGATGACTGAGAAGAATAGAATCCCTCCAAGCCCCAATTTCCGCATTGCCAAATTAGAGATAAAAATACAGTTTTCTTAGGATTTTAGGAAGATTAAAAAGGTAAAGTTTATAAAACCACTCAATGTATAATTTTACAAAGTTATTTTCTTCTCCTTCCATAATAAAGAGAAATCATCCCTGTTTTCTCACAGAAATATAGCTGAAAGGTTTGTTGAGATATATCATCTTATTTTGCCAAGACATGCTCATGGATTTTCTTACTGAAGAACTGAAGAATGGATAGAGGGAGAATGCTTTTTACACTGTATTAGTATTAGTCAGGGCTTTTCAGAGAAACAGAACAACGGGAGATATTGTTATTTTTATTTGCATGTGTGTATGTGTGTGTGTGTGTAATACACATATTTATTATACATGCATATATATATGTTTATTATGTATGTTATTGGCCACATGACCAACTCAGGGATCCTTACTTCTACACTGTTACTTCTACTTTATATAAATGATGTATTATGGTCTTTCTTAATTATAATAGCTTGGTCAGTACCCTAACGAAAATAATATATTTGTGACAAATATGGTTCATACCATATATATATATATATGCAAGTTGGAGAGCCAGGAAAGCTAGCGGTATTCAGTCCAAAGCCAAAGCCTTGAGAATCAGGTGTAAATCCCAGTCCAAGGGCAGAACAAGATGAGACCAACTATCTCAGCTCAAGCAGTGAGGCAGCAAAAAAGGAGGCAAATGCCCATTTCCTCTATTTTTTTGTTCTGTTTGAGCCCTCAGTGGATTGGATGACAGCCACACACATTGCAAAGGGTCATCTGCTGTACTCGGTCGACCAATCAAGTGTAGTGTCATCTGGAACCCCCCCCCCCCACACACACACAGATAAATGTTTTATCTTAGCACCCTGTGGCCAGTCAGGGTGACATATAAAATTAACCAGCACAAATATCAAGGTTTCTCCTACTAGAGCCACCATACAAAATGCAAAGTGACTTGGAGAATTTAAAGATACCAACCATCATGAACTATTTCCACATAATAAAACTAAAAATAATTTGAAGGGAAATATTTTTATATTTGTTCCAATTGTCTCCTAGTCCCTCTTTTTATTTTATGTGTGAATAATGTCACACCAACCCTGTTTTTCCAGATACCTCATTTACCAATTTGATTCCCCACACACATTATTTCAAAACTTTAAAATATGTAAATGTTGGATACAGTCTTTGAACTCTTATACAGCTCCCCCCCACACACACACATCCTCACCATGATGTGTCTAACATTGATGGAAAGTTTATCCTATGTTAAATATTCAGCAAACTCTCTCTGAATTTTACCTTCAAGGAAAAAAAAAAAGCAGAAACTTTTCATTTCCTGAATGAGCATTAATGTATTAACACTTAAACCTATGGATGGGAGCCCAGTTAGTTCATTACCAGTTTTAATGGTTTTTGAAGGGATCAGTTCAGAAATCATTATAGCTGATGGGTAAAGGATGAGACCTGGAATATGTGACTGTTCCAGTACTGAGCATTTGCTAAAACACCCATTAATCAGGTGTTAACCTTACTATTTATAATCATAAGCAAAAATGCAGCACATTAGAAATGAGCCTTCTTGTTAGAATTATTCATTTGAACATCAGTCAACCACAGACTTCTCTGACATCAAAAAGGCTGAGAAAACAGTGGGTGATTGCTCAGGAAATTTATGAGACCAACATGAGTATCTTTCACATTCAACAAAAGAAATACAACAAATCCATTGCTGACAAAGCTGCAGTCATTACAGATTTTATATTCCAGTTTATGGAGGAAGAGCTTCTCTCAAACAGATGGCTTGTTTTATCACAGGAACTTTCTTGCAGGAGAATCACTTAGAGAAAAAGTCCAAATAGACCTGGGTTGAAACCGGACGCCACAAGCCAGAAACTGCTTGACGTTGGCAAAAATATTTAATCATTTTGAGTATCTTTCTTTTTAACCTTTAAATTCCTTCATTTAGCTAGTCATGTTTTTCATTCATCAAATGCTTTGTAAGTGCTTGCTATATGCCAGGAACTATGGTAGGCCCTGAGGGTATAACAAACAGAACAGCCCCTGCCTTCGGAGTGAATAAGGGTGCCCATCTCTCATGGGTGGTGTGTACATTAAAGGAAAGAGTATATATAAATAATTATCATTATTTATAATGATATTATAAGTAGATTATCATCTATAGATTATCATAAATAGATTATAATCTATAATTAGATTATCATTTAAAATATCCTGGTAATTATCTCATTCTCTTTTGGAAAAGACTTTTCCATGGATTGTCTCTTCTTATTTCCTCCAAAGACAGCAACTTTAGTCATAGACCCACCTACCTGATTTTAGCAAAACACATGGTCACCCAAATAAAGGCAAGTTTCATGTATGACCTTCTTTACCATTGTGGATGGTTGTGTAAATTCTGGACAATGTAGATTAAGTAAAGGTGACAGTGCCATCTTCAACCTTACCCCCTTACAGAATGTGTTAAGCACATCGGAACACTCAGACTCCTTTCTCCGTCTTGCCAGCTTGAAGATAACAAGGACTCAGACTCAGAGATGGAAGTCACAGAGGAGGGCAGAGCCACAAGACCAACTCTGGGCTCCTTACTTCTACTTTATATAAGATGCTGTATTATGGTCTTTCTTAATTATAACAGCTCGGTTGGTACCCTAAGGAAAACAATATATTTGTGACAAATGCGGTTCATACCATATTTATCATCTTGAATCCTGGGAAGGACATCACTTATTAACATTCATCACTGAAAAATACTGTTTTATTCATTTTCGAAACCACTACTGTATTATTAAATATATCTTTCTAATTATGCTTCCCTACTTTATTAATGTTTCTTTGGGTCAAATTATCTTACAATAATCACAGTGTAGGAAAAATTGTTTAAATTGATGATGGGAGAAAAATCTTAGTTTTGATCATAGCCCTCCTATTTCAGGTAATAAAATAAAATAAGATTCATGAACAGCAAAATAATTAGAACACTCTTTGGGATTTGAAACTTTTATTATGTTTTTTACAAAATTTCTAAATTTCTTTAGTCTTCAACACACTTGGATAGTTGTGGTATTTGAGAGGGTCCAGAAATGATACTTAGGTAAGTCCTACATACAATTTTCTGGACTTGATCTTTGTCTTTTGGAACACATAAAAATTTATAAATACAATGGGCTGAATAAATATAACAGGAAAATGAGACTGTTCCTTCCAGGAGTGTAGCATAGGTAGGGGCACACATTGAGCATAATATGATGCTTAGCCAATAGAATAAAATGTACAGAAATAGGTGAGTGCTACCCCATGTGAGTTGATTCCTTAAGATTCTAAACACTTGTTCCAGGGATACTGCTGTTTATAATGTCTTTGGAAATCTTTGTTGGGAAAGGCTTTTAGAAAGTACAGCATATCCTTTTGAATTCCCTCATTGACAGAAAATTTTTTTTGACGGATTGAATTTAATGTAACAGCCCATAAGATAAAAGGCCAAATCTTATAAATAAGGTGAACAACAAATTATAAACCAATATTTCACGTTAAACGGAGTCTAAAAAATGGTGAGATTGTCCTTCTACTTACAGCTTGTTTTAAGTTTTGTTTATCCCTTAAATGCCGTTTTCAGAATAGTCAGGAGCAAACACCATAGACATCTCTTGCCTTATAAATTATTCCAGGGTTAGATCATCGGTCAGAAGCTTAAATCCACAGTTTCCAAGGAATGGGACTAGTGAATGTCAGAAGGAGAGTGACTAGTCGGAAGCACAGTTGTATTTCCCTTTGTAATCTACAGAGTCAGATGAATAGCCATTCCAATGTCTTGCATAAGCACAGAAGCACTACAATAAAAACGCTCTTGCTCACAGCTACATCAGGTAATAGTTCTTGCAGCTTTTAAGAGACAGAATAGCCATCAAAGAGAAGGTTAGGACCCTAAAAAAAAAGAAAGTGAGCACAGCTTTAATTAAATATGGAATGAATATATTTAATTCAAGACGTGGCAATCAATGTAGGTCATAATAAATAATAAGACAAATACTATTTATTAAATGTCAACCCAGTATCTCATAATTTTAAAATAGAATTATCAACAATATGTATCTTTTCCTAATATAATTTATTTTGGTATCATTAATTTACAATTACATGTGCAATATTATGGTTATTAAACTACCCCTTCATCAGGTCCCCCCCACCAACCCCATTACAGTCACTGTCCATCAGCGTAGTGAGATGCTATAGAATCACTACTTGTCTTTTCTGAGTTGTACAGCCCTCCCTGTGCCCCCCCAACATGATGTCTGCTAATCGTAATGCCCCTTGTTCCCTCTTATCTCTCCCTTCCCACCCATTTTCCGCAGTCCCTTTCCCTTTGGTAACTATTAGTCCATTCTTGGGTTCTGTGAGTCTGCGGCTGTTTGGTTCCTTCAGTATTTTTTCTTTGTTCTTATACTCCCCATATGAGTGAAATCATTTGATACTTGTCTTTTTCGGCTTGGCTTATTTCACTGAGCATAATACCCTCTTGCTCCATCCATGTTGTTGCAAATGGTAGGATTTGTTTTCTTCTTATGGCTGAATAATATTCCATTGTGTATATGTACCACATCTTCTTTATCCATTCATCTACTGATGGACACTTAGGTTGCTTCCATTTCTTGGCTATTGTAAATAGTGCTGTGATAAATATAGGGGTGCATCTGTCTTTTTCAAATTGGGCGGCTGCATTCTTAGGGTAAATTCCTAGGAGTGCAATTCCTGGGTCAAATGGTATTTCTATTTTGAGTTTTTTGAGGAACCTCCATACTGCTTTCCACAATGGTTGAACTAATTTGCATTCCTACCAGCAGTATAGGAGGGTTCCCTTTTCTCCACATCCTCGCCAACATTTGTTGTTGTTTGTGTTTTGGATGTTGGCCATCCTCACTGGTGGGAGGTGATATCTCATTGTGGTTTTAATCTACATTTCTCTGATGATTAGTGATGCGGAGCATCTTTTCATATGCCTGTTGGCCATCTGAATTTCTTCTTTAGAGAAGTGTCTATTCATGTCCTCTGCCCATTTCTTAATTGGATTATTTGCTTTCTGTTTGTTAAGGTGCATGAGTTCTTTATATATTTTGGATGTCAACCCTTTATCAGATACGTTATTTATGAATATATTCTCCCATACTGTAGGATGTCTTTTTGTTCTACTGATGGTGTCCTTTGCTGTACAGAAGCTTTTCAGCTTGATATAGTCCCACTTGTTCATTTTTGCTTTTGTTTCCCTTGCCCGGGGAGATATGTTCATGAAGAAGTTGCTCATGTTTATGTCCAAGAGATTTTTGCCTATGTTTTTTTCTAAGAGATTTATGGTTTCATGACTTACATTCAGGTCTTTGATCCACCTTGAGTTTACCTTTGTGTATGGGGCTAGACAGTAGTCCAGTTTCATTCTCTTACATGTAGCTGTCCAGTTTTTCCAACACCAGCTGCTGAAGAGGCTGTCATCTCCCCATTGTATATCCAAGGCTCCTTTATCAAATATTAATTGACTGTATATGTTTGGGTTAATGTTTGGATTTTCTATTCTGTTCCACTGGTCTGTGGGTCTGTTTTTGTGCCAATACCAAATTGTCTTGATTACTGTGGCTTTGTAGTAGAGCTTGAAGTCAGGGAGTGTAATTCCCCCTGTTTTATTCCTCCTTCTCAGGATTGTTTGGCTATTCGGGGTCTTTTGTGGTTCCATATGAATTTTAGAATTATTTGTTCCAGTTCATTGAAGAAAGCTGTTGGTAGTTTGATAGGGATTGCATTGAATCTGTAGATTGCTTTAGGTAGTATAGCCATTTTGACAATATTTATTCTTCCTAGCCAAGAGCATGGGATGCATTTCCATTTGTTAGTGTCCTCTTTAATTTCTCTTAGGAGTGTCTTGTAGTTTTCAGAGTACAGGTCTTTCACTTCCTTCGTTAGGTTTATTCCTAGGTATTTTATTCTTTTTGATGCAATTGTGAATGGAATTGTTTTTCTGATTTCTCTTTCTGTTAGTTCATCGTTAGTGTATAGGAAAGCAACAGATTTCTGTGTGTTAATTTTGTATCCTGCAACTTTGCTGAATTCAGATATTAGTTCTAGTAGTTTTGGAATGGAGTCTTTAGGGCTTTTTATGTACAGTATCATGTCATCTGCAAATAGTGACAATTTGACTTCTTCTTTACCAATCTGGATGCCTTGTATGTCTTTGTTTTGTCTGATTGCCATGGCTAGGACCTCCAGTACTATGTTGAATAACAGTGGAGAGAGTGGGCATCAGTCTTGTTCCTGATCTCAGAGGAAAAGCTTTCAGCGTCTCGCCATTAAGTATGATGTTAGCTGTGGGTTTGTCATATATAGCCTTTATGATGTTGAGGTACGTGCCATATAGCCCATTTTGTTGAGAGTTTTAATCAGAATGGATGCTGAATTTTGTCAAATGCTTTTTCAGCATCTATGGAGATGATCATGTGGTTTTTGTTCTTCTTTTTATTGATGTGGTGGATGATGTGATGGATTTTCAATGTTGTACCATCATCCTTGCATCCCTGGGATGAATCCCACTTGATCATGGTGTATGATCCTCTTGATGTATTTTTGAATTCCGTTTGCTAATATTTTGTTGAGTATTTTTGCATCTACGTTCATCAGGGATATTGGTCTGTAATTTTCTTTTTTGGTGAGGTCTTTGCCCGGTTTTGGTATTAGAGTGATGCTGGCTGCATAGAATGAGTTTGGAATTATTCCCTCCTCTTCTATTTTTTGGAAAACTTTAAGGAGAATCGGTGTTATTTCTTCTCTATATGTCTGGTAGAATTCAGAGGTGAATCCATCAGGCCCAGGGGTTTTGTTCTTGGTAGTTTTTTGATTACCAATTCGATTTCGTCACTGGTGATTGGTCTGTTTAGTTTTTCTGTTTCTTGCTTGGTCAGTCTTGGAAGGTTGTATTTTTCTAAGAAGTTGTCCATTTCTTCTATGTTTTCCAGCTTGTTAGCATATAGATTCTCATAATATTCTCTTATAATTTTTTGTATTTCTGTGGGGTCCATCATGATTTTTCCTTTCTCATTTCTGATTCTATTTATGTGTGTAGATTCTCTTTTTCTCTTAATGAGTCTGGCTAGGGGTATCTATTTTGTTTATTTTTTCAAAGAAGCAGCTCTTGGTTTCATTGATTTTTTCTATTGTTTTATTCTTCTAACTTTTATTTATTTCTTCTCTAATCTTTATTATGTTCCTCCTTCTGGTGACTTTGGGCCTCATTTGTTCTTTTTCCAATTTCAGTAATTGTGTCTTTAGACTATTCATTTGGAAATGTTCTTCCTTCTTTAAATAGGCCTGGATTGCAATATACTTTCCTCTTAGAACTGCCTTTGCTGTGTCACACAGAAGTTGTGGCTTTGTGTTGTTGTTGTCATTAGTCTCCATATAGTCTTTGATTTCTGTTTTGATTTGGTCGTTAACCCATTGATTAATTAGTATTATGTTGTTAAGTCTCCATGTATTTGTGAGCCTTTTTGATTTCTTTCTAAAATTTATTTCTAGTTTTATACCTTGGTGATCTGAGAAGTTGGTTGATAGGATTTCAATATTTTTGAATTTACTGAGGTTCTTTTTGTGGCCTAGTATGTGGTCTATTCTGGAAAATGTTCCATGTGCACTTGAGAAGAATGTGTATCCTGTTGCTTTTGAGTGTAGAGTTCTGTAGCTGTCTGTTAGGTCCACCTGTTCTAGTGTGTTGTTCAGTGCCTCTGTGTCTTATTTTCTGCCTGGTTGATCTGTCCTTTGGAATTAGTAGTGTGTTGAAGTCTCCTAAAATGAATGCATTGCTGTCTATTTCCTCCTTTAATTCTGTTAGTATTTGTTTCACATATGCTGGCACTCCTGTGTTGGGTACATATATATTTATAATGGTTATATCTTCTTGTTGGACTGACCCCTTTATCATTATGTAATGTCCTTCTTCATCTCTTGCTACTTTCTTCGTTTTGAAGTCTATTTTGTCTGATACAAGTACTGCAACACCTGCTTTTTTCTCTTTGTTGTTTGCATGAAATATTTTTTTTTTTTTTTTTTCTTTTAGTCTGTG
>JAVSCE010022302.1:0-22305 GCA_032199065.1 Smutsia gigantea | reverse complement strand
TTTAGAGATAAGCAAAAGCTGAGAGAATTTAACTCCCATAAACCATCTCTACAGTATATTTTGGAGGGACTGCTATAGATGGAAGTGTTCCTATGGTTTAATAGCTGTCACCAGAGGTAATAAAACTACAGTAAAGAAAGTAGAACAGCTAAATACTAAGCAAATGCAAAAATTAAAATATCTTTTTCCAAAGTCAATCAAGGGATAGACAAAGAATACAGAATATGATACCTAATATATAAAGAAGGGAAGAGGAAGAAAAAGGAGGAAGAAAAAAAGAACCTTTAGACTGTGTTTGTAATAGCATATTAAGTGAGTTAAGTTAGATCAATACACCATGATTAACTGGGATTCATCTCAGGGATGCAAGGATGGTACAACATTCGAAAATCCATCAGCATCATCCACCACATAAGCAAAAAGAAGGACAAAAAACACATGATCATCTAAATAGATGCTGAAAAACTATTTGACAAAATCCAACATCCATTCATGATAAAAACTCTCAACAAAATGGGTATACAGGGCAAGTACCTGAACATCATAAAGGCCATGTATGACAAACCCACAGCTAACATCATACTTAACAGCAAGGAGCTGAAAGCTTTTCATCTAAGATCGGGAACAAGACAGGGATGCCCACTGCCCCCACTGTTATTCAACATACTACTGGAGGTCCTAGCCACAGCAATCAGACAAAACAAAGAAATAAACGGCATTCAGATTAGCAAGGAAGAAGTTAAACTGTCACTGTTTGCAGATGACATGATATTGTACATAAAAAACCCTAAAGAATCCACTCCAAAACTACTAGATCTAATATCTGAATTCAGCAATGTTGTGGGATAAAAATTAATATGCAGAAATATGCAGCATACCTATACACTAACAATTAACTAGAAGAGAGAGAAATCAGGAAAACAATTCCATTCACAGTTGCATCAAAAAGAATAAAATACCTAGGAATAAACCTAACCAAGGAAGTGGAAGACCTATACTCTGAAAACTACAAGACACTCATGAGAGAAATTAAAGAACATACCAATAAATGGAAACACATCCCGTGCTTATGGATAGGAAGAATTAATATTGTCAAAATGGCCATCCTGCCTAAAGCAATCTACAGATTCAGTGCAATTCCTACCAAAATACCAACAGCATTCTTCAACGAACTAGAGAAAATCATTCTAAAATTCATATGGAACCATAAAAGACCCCGAATAGCCAAAGAAATCCTGAGAAGGAAGAATAAAGCAGGGTGGATTATGCTTCCCAACTTCAAGCTCTATTACAAAGCCACAGTACTCATGACAATTTTGTAGTGGCACAAGAACAAACCCATAGACCAACGGAACAGACTAGAGAGCCCTGATATAAACCCAACCATATATGGTCAATTAATATATGATAAAGGAGCCATAGACATACAATGGGGAAATGAGAGCCTCTTCAACAGCTGCTGTTGGCAAAACTGGACAGCTACATGCAAGAGAATGAACCTGGATTACTGCTTAACCCCATACACAAAAGTAAACTTGAAATGGATCAAGGACCTGAATGTAAGTCACAAAACCATGAAACTCTTAGAAGACAACATCGGCAAAAATCTCCTGAATATAAGCAGGAGCAACTTCTTCCTGAACGCATCTCCTCGAGGAAGGGAAACAAGCAAAAATGAACTCATGGGACTACATCAAACTAAAAATTTTCTGTACAGCAAAGGACACCATCAACAGAGCAAAAAGGCATCCTACAGTATGGGAGAATATATTTGTAAATGACATATCCGACAAGGGTTAACACCCATAATATATATAAAGAACTTACATGCCTCAACACCCAAAAAGCAAATAACCCAATTAAAAAATGGGCAGAGGATACGAAGACACAGTTCTCCAAAGAAGAAATTCAGATGGCCAACAGACACATGAAAAGATGCTCCACATCACTAATCATCAGGGAAATGCAAATTAAAACCACAATGAGATATCACCTCACACCAATAAATATGGCCAGCATCGAAAAGACTAAGAACAACAAATGCTGGCCAGGATGCGGAGAAAGGGAAACCCTCCTACAATGCTGGTGGGAATATAAGCTAGTTCAACCATTGTGGAAAGCAATATGGAGGTTCCTCAAAAAACTAAAAATAGAAATACCATTTGACCCGGGAATCCCATTCCTTGGAATTTACCCAAAGAATACAACTTCTCAGATTCAAAAAGACATATGCAACCCTATGTTAATTGCAGCGCTTTTACAATAGCCAAGACATGGAAGCAACCTAAGTGTCCATCAGTAGGTGAATGGATAAAGAAGAGGTGGTACATATACACAATGGAATACTATTCAGCCATAAGAAAGAAACAAATCCTGCCATTTGCAACAACATGGATGGAGCTGAGCTGGAGGATATTATGCTCAGTGAAATAAGCCAGGCAGAGAAAGACAAGTGTCAAATGGTTTCCTTCATTTGTGGAGTATAACAACGAAGCAAAACTGAAGGAACAAAATTGCAGCAGACTCAGAGACTCCAAGAAGGAACAAGTGATTACCAAAGGGGAGGGGTGTGGGAGCGCAGGTGGAGAGAGTGGAAGAAGGGGATTGAGGAGTATTTTGTTTAGTACACATGGTGTCAGGATCACTGGGAAAACAGTGTAGCACAGAGAAGGCAAATAGTGAGTCTGTGGCATCTTACTACACTGATGGACAGTGACTACATTGGGGTGTGGGTGGGGACTTGATAATATGGGTAAATGTAGTGACCACTTTGTTTTTTCATGTGAAACCTTCATAAGAGTGTATATCTATAATACCTTAATAAAAATAATAAAATAAATAAATGAATAAAATTAAATAAAAGAAATATAAACGGCGACTATGTGTAAGCTTATATTAATAAATTTAAAACAAAAATGGGAGGTTTTCTGAAAATATGAATAATATATATAGACTCAATACAAAGTTAATCACAATATAGACCAGGTATAATGGAAAAAAATTAAAATATCTACCTCACTAAATTAAAGGCCCTGAGCTTGAATAATTTGTTTCACTGAATTTTATCAAACTTCAAATTACATATATTCCCAACAACCTATAATGTCTTCTAGGATAAAAAAGAAAAGGATATTTTCCAATGCTTTTGTAAAGGTAGCTTAATCTTAAAAAGATATCATGCAAATAAAGCTATAGGCCAGTATCACTCATGTGTATTAGATATAAAAGTGCATAAATGAAATATTAGGAAGGTGAAGAAATAGATAATAGAAAATAGAAAACAGAAAAATTATTTACCATGTTGAATTTTTTACTTTAAAATTATATTCTAATATGAATGGATTTAATAATAATAAGATACAAATTGGTTAAAGATTTAAAACTTTATGAATAAGTCAGGAGGTGGCAAAGTACATTTAATACATTTCAGTACCACTTCCTGAATAAAAACCCTCTTAAAATAGATGATTTTTTCAAACAGAAACAAGAGTATCTGTTTTAAAACTATGATGATGTCATTCTTACCAGAGAAAATACAGAAATTTTATTCTGAAAATCAAAAAGATAAGACACAGATTCTAATGATCATCTCTATTATTTCACATTAAGAAGTTCTGATCAATATAATAAAGAAGGAAAAGCAACCAATTGGAGAGGAGATATTATCTTTATTTGCATGGGATGATATTTTCTACCTAGAAAACTCAAGAACATCTTCTGAAAACTCTTAGAACTACTACAAAGTGTGTAGTATGGTTGTATACACAAAAATCACTTAAAAATGTAATAGGAACAACAAATAAATAAAGTGTTTATTAACACATTTAAGAAAATAAGTTCAGTATCATATATATATGTATGTGTGTGTTTATTTCAATGATTTGAATATAGCATCAAGGCATGCTCCTGAAATGGGAAGACTGAATATTTTAAAGCCCTCAATTCTTCCTTAACTAATGCATAAATAAATTCCAATAAAAATCCCAATAGCAGTCAAGAATTAACAAAAAGATTCTAAGGTTTGTGAATAAATTCTGGAAAAAATAAATTCTTAATGATAGCCAAGAATAAATCAAAAGTTAATCAGAGGAACTTGCCTTTCAAGATATTAAAATAAAAATGTTGCAATAAGTATTCAACTAACAGAGGAAGAAGACAGAAGAAATATATATGAAAATACACCATCATTCAATAGTCATAACAGAATCACAAATTAAAATAGTATAAACTGTACTTTTTAATAGGAAAAATAGCCAAAGAAAATTTAAAAAACTCTACTCAAAGTTGGTGAAGCCAGGGAAATCAGGCTTTGTGTACACCACTATTGTAGGGAGATGTGGTAGTGGACAGTAAATGCCCTAAGTGTGGCAGACTCTGACAAAACCACCTCCTATTAGATTTTTTCTTGTTTGCACATAATTAACAGATGACTGAATGAAGGACTTGAGAGCTACTGAATTCCAAAGAAAGAAATAGAGCAACCCAGCTTGTGGGCATCAGTTTCTTTTTGCTGAAAACAAGGAGCTAGCACAAAAACATGCACAATGTCTGACAAGTGTTTCCACCTTGAGATTTGTTATCTTTGGTCTTATTTTGTCATAAATGTTTAAACGTGTAATTTTAATGAAATCAAAACCATAATTATGTCAGTAATCAGTTTGCATTCTATTTCTTTCAAATAATGCAATTAAGCAAACACTAAAAGAATTAAAGGGACAAAATGATTAGAGCATCTCAACATTAATCATGTGAATATAACTGCCATTAATTACAACTTGACAACTTTTGATAGACTCGGTTTCTACAATTCATTATTTAACACAAATAAATCAGTCTGTATCCTCCTGAGAATGGTATATTCTTCACAACCTTTTAACGCCTGAAGGAAAGAAAATGTTAAGCAACAAAAGAATGTGTATGTTCACACAAGCAGTAAGTTAGCTATACAGGAATTAACTGCAATTAGATTTGCATAATAACCAGACATGTGGTGGTTCCTTTCTTTCTTATCATCTCATTACCCATAAATTTTGAACAATAATTTACAATCAGGCAACATCTATGCTGTCTTTAAACTGCCCACCCATTGGTGACACCCAGTTTGATCCCATCATGATCCTACTTGTGTTCTGCTAAAGAACTGTATACAGAAAGGTTAACTGGCAAGCTACAGCTGTGGCCAGGTATATCCACTCCCACCCAACCATGTCTCTCAGATACAGCATGTGATGGTCTAGGAATCTTTTGCCAGTTGTTTCTTTCTTAATAGTAGCACATCTCCAATATTCTTATCCCAATCATCACCAGCAAGAGTAGCCAATGTGGCAAGAGATAGAGACTGTCTGGTCACATGTCCCCTAGTTTAAGGTAGAGTGATCTTTCCATCCCACTTTCATCTAAACGTGATAACCTACCATTTCTTGTCTCTGTTTCTCACTGTTTATAGTAAATTGATTTAATGATCCATGTGATTTGAATTACTTGATTTGTTTTGTGAGCCTTTATGCTCCACGACTTCTGGGATGACTTAGTTTGTAGTGAACTTGAAAGTCATCACTGTATCAATTTAATTTTCCAAACACATGGCACTTTTCCAAACACCTTTCCTTTCACAATTCCCTATCCCACTTTCCAAAAGAAAGGCATACCTCTCTTCCATCCCTATTATGGTGCATTACCCGAGAGCTGTTAAAAATCACCAGGGTACCAAATGAAGGGACCATTTGAAATGTTGTTGTTTGTGTAGAGAAACTTAGGGAATGAAAGGATCAGTAGATAATGATTATGTAAGCTAGATGGTTTTCATTTTCTGCTTAAAACAAACCTGAAAGAGGCTCATTCAAGTGTTCAGTTGACAAATTATTTGCATACTATTCAAAAGAATTTTAAATAATTGGGTGTATAAGTTTTCTATAAACATATTTCTATAAAAATCAGTGGCACAAAAGAGGATAGATGCTGAACTCTATTTCATTGAAGGCTTGAAAAATGATACTCATTCAATAAGTGACTATTTTTTCTTTCACAGATAAATGAATTGCTTGACAGAAATGCTCAATACCTCTCAATATGAGATGCATTTCCAATTAAAGAAGTATGGCTTTCAAGCATAAAATATATTTAATTAGGGTAAAATTAAAGTAGAACAATAATAGTGGAAGTAGTGGCCAGTAACATACATTCAGGAAATAAGTAAAGAGATACATATCTTTTTTATAAAAAATAGCTTGCTCATACATGTTTAAATGGATGTTGGTTACCTTCCAATCAATGTGGTGTCTAAAATTTACCAGATATGTTTCAGAGCAGTGAAATCATTTTGTTAATAAGAGCCTAGGAATGAAGAGGAGTGACTCCTCTTGCTCATACAGCTAATAATGCTAGAGCAGAAATTTCACTTCCTCTTCTGGCAAGTCTTAGCTCTGCTGATTTGCAGGTCTTAGTCTCCAGGGGATGAATGCTTCTACTACCAGACACAGTAATTTTATTGACTTGGACTATGAGACTGCCACTCAACTATTTTTGGTTCCTAATGACAATGAATTGACCAATAAAGGAGGGGCTCACCTCCCTGCTGGGGTGACTGATCCAGATTATCAATGTGTCTTAGTACTTCCATGTCCCAGAGTAAAAATTAATAGAAGGCTATGAGGGCCCATTAAAAACTCTAATCAGCAGAGGGGCTGGTTAAAAGTAAAGGGAACATGAACTAAGTAGGGGAGCAATGAAGTTATAAATATTGACTATGGCCCCATGACTATTACAGAAACAAGGAACATAGCAGCTCTGCATATGAATTTCTTTACTTGTTATGCAAAAATTTCCTTTCTCCATTTTCCCTATTCTTTCATTTTGTTAGGCAGAAAGACAGGTATGAGTGGAATGAAAAGAGGGTGGGGCCAACCAAGAACTCAGACAGTTAATCAGATAAAGCCACAGAGCCAGAAAGGACCCACAGGTTAAAGGCCTTTTGCAATGTGAGTTCATTCCACATGTTCTGAATCTGGGCTAACTTTGAGACCTGCTCTAGTTAATGCAGGAGAGATAGAGCTGAGACATGGGCCAAGCATCATGGTTAAATTTTCCTGCCTATGATGAAAAATGCTGAGATATAAACACTACAGCAAGAACAAGAGGGACTCCATCTTAAGGCTAAGATTCCATTTTAAAAACCAGACAATTATGAGGTAAGATTCCTAACATATTCTTTGGCAATCAGCCAACAACCCATATTAAGGCAAGGCAAGCAGTCTTAACTGATATGTTCCCAGTGCTTGGGAATAGCCACTACCTTGGAGAGGAACAAAAAGTTTATTCTACAAAATTACCTAGAGGAGACTTCTGGGAAGATGGCAGCATGAGCAGGGCAGCAGAAATATCCTCCCAAAACCATATATATTTATGAAAATACAACAAATACAACTATTCCTAAAAGAGAGACCAGAAGATACAGGACCACACTCAGGCTACAGCTACATCTGTGAGAACTCAGTGCCTCATGAAGTAGGTAAGATACAAAGCCATGACCTAAGAGGACCTGAGCACTCCCCCACCCCAGCGCACCAGCAGGAGGAAAAGATTCAGAGTTGGGAGGGAGTGGAAGCAAAGGCCCACCAAATAACCAGCCCTGGTGATCTGTGCCGGGAGCACTGACACACATGGCATGGTGTATCGGAGACTAGAGAAACAGAAGTGCAGGATCTGAGATGGACAATGCAACCAGGTCCTCTCAGCTGGCTCCCTGGGACAAAAGAAAAGCGTGCGCTTTTTCAAAGGTCTTGAAGAGACAGGGGCCGGGCAGTGGGGCAAAACTGTCCCAGCGCACTCAGCCAAGCAGGCTGGGAGTCTTGGGGAATTTCAGGGCCCTTGGCTGGCGGCCGGGCAAAGCAGGCACACCAAGGCTTCCCACAGAGATCAGCGGCCTCCCATTCGTTCCCTCCCCAGCCAGAACCACAAAGGGCCTGGCGAAGCCACCACACTGCGGAATAGTGGAGCAGCAGCGCCACCTACAGAATCCTCACCGAATCTACTCCTGGTGGGCATTTTATTTTTTCCTTCTTCTTTTTTTATTTTCTTTTTAAAAGTCTTAAAGAGACCAGCTGACATACATGGCACCTAAAAGCGACCACTCCTATCGCCATGAAAAGACAGAGGAATATGGTACAAACAAAGCTTAGCCAGACAACCCCAGAGAGGAAACCTGATGGGATGGACATGCACAATCTTCCTGAAAAATAATTCAGAATAAAAGTCATAACCATACTGATGGATCTACCGAGAAATATGCAAGAGCTAAGGGAGAAAGTGAGGGAAGTGAGGAAAGACAATGCAGAAATGAGACAAGCGATCAATGGCCTTAGCAGCAGACTGGACGAGATGCTAGAGACTGTTAATGGAATAGAAATCAGAGAACAGGAATACAGAGAAGCTGAGGCAGAGAGAGATAAAAGGCTCTCTAGGAATGAAAGAATATTAAGAGAACTGTGTGACCAATCCAAACGGAACAATATTCGCATTATAGGAGTACCAGGAGAAGAAGAGAGAGAAAAAGGGATAGAAAGTGTCTTTGAAGAAATAATTGCTGAAAACGTCCCCAAGCTGGGAAAGGAAATAGTTTCTCAGACCATGGAAGCCCACAGATCTCCCCACACAAAGGACCCAAGGAAGACAACACCAAGACACATAATAATTAAGATGGCAAAGATCAAAGAAAAAGACAGAGTATTAAATGCAGCTAGAGAGAGAAAAAGGATCACCTCCAAAGGAAAACCCATCAGACTATCATCAGACTTCTCAATAGAAACCTTACAGGCCAGAAGAGAATGGCATATTTAATGTCATGAAACAGAAGGGCCTCGAACCAAGAATATTGTATCCACCATGATTATCATTTAAATTTGTGGGACAGATTAAGCAATTCAGAGACAAGCAAAAGGTGAGGGAATTTGCCTCTCATAAACCACCACTACAGGATATCTTAAAGGGATTGCTCCAGATGGAAGCACTCATAAGGCTAAAAAGAAGTCACCAGAGAAATAAAATCATAGCAAAGAAAACAGATCATTCAAATACTAACTAAAGACAAAGAATAAAACACCTAGTACATAAAGAATGGAGGAGGAAGAATAAGAAGTGAGAGAAATAAAGAATCATCAGACTGTGTTTACAATAACTTAACAAAAAAGTTAAGTTAGACTGTTAGATAGTAAAGAAGCTACCCTTGAACCTTTTGTAACCACAAATCTAAAGCCAGCAATGGCAATAAGTACATATCTATCAATAATCACCCTAAATGTAAATGGACTGAATGCACCAATCAAAAGACACAGAGTAATAGAATGGATAAAAAAGCAAGACCCATCTGTATGCTGCTTACAAGAGACTCACCTCAAACCCAAAGATATACACAGACTAAAGGTGAAGGGATGGAAAAAGATATTTCATGCAATCAACAAGGAGAAAAAAACAGGTGTTGCGGTACTTGTACCAGACAAAATAGACTTCGAAATGAAGAAAGTAGCAAGAGATAAAGAAGGACATTACATAATGATAAAGGGGTCAGTCCAACCAGAGGATATAACCATTTTAAATATATATGCACCCAACACAGGAACGCCGGCATATGTGCAACAAATACTAACAGAATTAAAGGAGGAAATAGACAGCAATGCATTCATTTTAGAAGACTTCAACACACCACTCACTCCAAAGGACAGATCAACCAGACACAAAATAAGTAAAGACACAGAGGCACTGAACAACGCACTAGAACAGATGGACCTAACAGACATCTACAAAACTCTACACCCAAAAGCAACAGGATGCACACGCTTCTCAAGTGCACATGGAACATTTTCCAGAATAGACCACATACTAGGCCACAAAAAGAATCTCAGTAAATTAAAAAATACTGAAATCCTACCAACCAACTTCTCAGATCATAAAGGTATTAAACTAGAATTAAACTTTAGAAACAAAACAAAAGGCTCACAAATAAGTGGAGACTTAACAACATTCTCCTAATTAATCAATGGGTCAATGACCAAATCAAAACAGAAATCAAAGAATATATGGAGACAAATGACAACAACAACACAAAGCCACAGCTTCTGTGGGACGCAGCAAAGGCAGTTCTAAGAGGAAAGTATATTGCAATCCAGGCCTATCTAAAGAAAGAAGAACATTCCCAAATGAATAGTCTAAAGACACAATTACTGAAATTTTAAAAAGAAGAACAAATAAGACCCAAAGTCACCAGAAGGAGGGACATAATAAAGATCAGAGAAGAAATAAATAAAATTGAGGAGAACAAAACAATAGAAAAAATCAATGAAACCAAGAGCTGGTTCTTTGAGAAAATAAAATAGATAAACCCCTAGCCAGACTTATTAAGAGAAAAAGAGAATCTACACATAACAGAATCAGAAATGAGAAAGGATGAATCACGATGGACCCCACAGAAATACAAAGATTTATAAGAAAATACTGTGAGAATCTGTATGCTAACAAGCTGGAAAACCTAGAAGAAATGGACAATTTCTTAGAAAAATACAACCTTCGAAGACTCACCAAGCCAGGAACAGAAAAACTAAACAGACCAATTACCAGCAATGAAATTGAATCGGTAATTTAAAAACTACCCAAGAATAAAACCCCCGGGCCTGATGGATTCACCTCTGAATTCTACCAGACGTGTAGAGAAGAAATAATACCCATTCTCCTTAAAGTTTTCCAAAAAATAGAAGAGGAGGGAATACTTCCAAACTCATTCTATGAAGCCAGCATCACTCTAATACCAAAACTGGGCAAAGACATCACCAAAAAAGAAAATTACAGACCAATATCCGTGATGAACGTAGATGTGAAAATACTCAGCAAAATATTAGCAAACTGAATTCAAAAATACATCAAGAGGATCATACACCATGATCAAGTGGGAATCATCCCAGGGATGCAAGGATGATACAACATTCGAAAATCCATCAACATCATCCACCACATGATCATCTCCATAGATGCAGAAAAAGCATTTGACAAAATTCAACATCCATTCATGATTAAAACTCTCAACAAAATGGGTATAGAGGACAAGTACCTCAACATCATAAAGGCCATATATGACAAACCCACAGCTAACATCATACTTAACAGTGAGAAGCTGAAAGCTTTTCATCTAAGATCGGGAACAAGACAGGGATGCCCACTCTCTCCACTGTTTTTCAACATAGTACTGGAGGTCCTAGCCATGGCAAACAGACAAAAAAAGACATACAAGGCATCCAGATTGGTAAAGAAGAAGTCAAACTGTCACTATTTGCAGACGACATGATACTGTACATAAAAAACCCTAAAGACTCCATTCCAAAACTACTAGAACTAATATCTGAATTCAGCAAAGTTGTAGGATACAAAATTAACACACAGAAATCTGTTGCTCTCCTATACACTAATGATGAACTAACAGAAAGAGAAATCAGAAAAACAATTCCATTCACAATTGCATCAAAAAGATTAAAATACCTAGGAATAAATCTAACGAAGGAAGTGAAAGACCTATACCCTGAAAACTACAAGACACTCCTAAGAGAAATTAAAGAGGACACTAACAAATGAAAATGCATCCCATGATCTTGGCTAGGAAGAATAAATATCTTCAAAATGGCTATACTACCTAAAGCAATCTACAGATTCAACCCAGTCCCTATCAACATACCAGCAGCTTTCTTCAATGAACTGGAACATATAATTCTAAAATTCATATGGAACCACAAAAGACCCCGAATAGCCAAAGCAATCCTGAGAAGGAGGAATAAAACAGGGGGAGTTACACTTCCCAACTTCAAGCTCTACTGCAAAGCCACAGTAATCAAGACAATTTGGTATTGGCACAAAAACAGACCCACAGACCAGTGGAACAGAATAGAAAATCCAAACATTAACCGAAAAATATACAGTCAATTAATATATGATAAAGGAGCCTTGGATATACAATGGTGAGATGACAGCCTCTTCAGCAGCTGGTGTTGGAAAAACTGGACAGCTACATGTAAGAGAATGAAACTGGATTACTGTCTAACCCCATACACAAAAGTAAACTCAAAATATATCAAAGACCTGAATGTAAGTCATGAAACCATAAAACTCTTAGAAAAAACATAGGCAAAAATCTATTGGACATAAACATGAGCGACTTCTTCATGAACATATCTCCCCGGGCAAGGGAAATAAAAGCGAAAATGAACAAGTGGGACTATATCAAGCTGAAAAGCTTCTGCATAGCAAAGGACACAATCAGTAGAATAAAATGACATCCTACAGTATGGGAGAATATATTCATAAATGACATGTCAGATAAGGGGTTAACGTCCAAAATATATAAAGAACTCATGCACATCAACAAGCAAAAAGCAAATAATCCAATTAAGAAATGGACAGAGGACATGAATAGACTCTCCAGAGAAGAAATTCAGATAGCCAACAGGCACATGAAAAGATGCTCCACATCGCTAATCATCAGAGAAATGCAGATTAAAACCACAATGAAATATCACCTCACACCAGTGAGGATGGCCAACATCCAAAACACAAACAAGAACAAATGTTGGCAAGGATGTGGAGAAAAGGGAACCCTCCTACACTGCTGGTGGGACTGCAAATTAGTTCAACCATTGTGGAAAGCAGTATGGAGGTTCCTCAAAAAACTCAAAATAGAAATACCATTTGACCCAGGAATCCCACTTCTAGGAATTTACACTAAGAATGCAGCAGCCCATTTTGAAGAAGACAGATGCACCCCTATGTTTATTGCAGCACTATTCACAATAGCCAAGAAATGGAAGCAACCTAAGTGTCCATCAGTAGATGAATGGGTAAAGAAGATGTGGTACATATACACAATGGAATATTATTCAGCCATAAGAAGAAAACAAATCCTAGTATTTGCAACAACATGGATGGAGCTAGTGGGTATTATGCTCAGTGAAATAAGCCAAGCCAAAAAAGACAAGTATCAAATGATTTCACTCATATGTGGAGTATAAGAACAAAGAAAAAAACCGAAGGAAAAAAACAGCAGCAGACTCACAGAACCCAAGAACGGACTAATAGTTACCAGAGGGAAAGGGACTGGGGAGGATGGGCGGGAAGGGAGAGACAAGGGGAAAATAGGGGCATTACAATTAGCAGATGTAATGTTGGGGTGGCACGGGTAGGGCTGTACCACTCAGAGAAGACAGTAGTGAGTCTATTACATCTTGCTATGCTGATGGACAGTGACTGTAATGGCGTTGGTGGGGCGGACCTGATGAAGTGGATAGTTTAATAACCATAATATTACACATGTAATTGTAGATTAATGATACCAAAATAAATTTTAAAAAAATTACCTAGAGGACTGATCATGACATATTGTCTCTCACCAGTGATAGACATCATGATACTGCCTTAGAAGCCAACACCTCCCGACCCTTTACCTTTATCCCATTCTTGAATCTCCTTAAAAGACAGAATCCCACCTTTTGGGTACACGTCCTTTCTGAGGTTGCCTGCACTTGCCTTTCTTCACGTGTGTCACTCTTTCTGTCCTACACCAGGTAAGTAGGGAGGGGCTACTGAGAGCTCTGATTTGGGCTTTTAAGTTCTTATCACCTGGGTGACCTGGACAGGACTGCAGCTATAGAATCATGCTCCATAGTTGCCTGCCTGAAAACTTCTTTTCTTTGCCTTTGGGAAGTTCTCAGAACACAATCTCACTCTGTCCCGTGCTCTGTGGCTCCACCAAATCCTGGGATGGTAAGAACTTAGTTCCCATGCTGTGCAGATTCAAGTGGACACTGGATGCCAGGTGACACTGGCTTTAGGAGTTGGCCAGGGATTACGCCCTATGCCAAGCAGCAATTCAGTGAGCTTCCCTTTCCTCTCTCTGTTTTCCCTTCCTCTCTGCTTTATTCAAGTAAACCTGTGTTTATCTACCTTGACTGTAGCCCATTCCTCCCTTAGAGTGTATTCAAATAAAACTTTCTGCTTCACTACTGTGTCTTTGCCCTTCAATTCTTTGTTGTGTCAGAGACAAGAACTGAGAATGAACTCAATGCCTAACAATGTTAGATATATTGGTAGTGGTTATTTTAAAATTTAAATTTTAGATTAAATAATATTGTGGGTAAAATTGCAGTATTTCCAGAATCTCTAGCCTGGCCTTAGGGCATCTCCATATCAATAGGTGTTTCCAAGGGGTGGAGAGAAGTAGTCCATCTCCATATCAATAAGTAATTACAAGGGCCAGTGAGGGCATCTCTGGACCAGAGAGGTTGGGTGGAGCTCTCTCTTCTGTGGTCTGGTCACCAGACAAGCAGGATGACAGCTTGTAAGAAATAAACGGGTTTCTCCCACTTTATTTCTCCCTTTGACTGATTTCAGTTTCAAAGGTATTTTGCCCCAGGATTTTCCCCCTGGAGTCACAAATGTATTGGTGGGATTATTACTGAACTGAGAGGATTTAATATTTTCCATAACTGGATATGAAAATTCTTTGTCTTTCTTTTATAGGGGGAGAGTGTGCAAGACAGCATCTTTGTCTCCATGAGGAGTAGGTGCTAGAAGGAAGCATGACGTTCTTGTTATGTCTTTGTTACATGTAAGATCAAATATGGGAATAAGGATGAGACTGGGTGGTAAGCAGTCAAATGGGTAGATTGCTAGACACTTTTATCTGCTTTCAGCTCCATTTCCCATGGTTTCCCTTGTTTTGCAGAAGGTTGGACATTTACAAAATAATTCCCATTTAGCTTCCATTTAGGTTGTGTTTATGGAAGGCACCAGGAGACTGGATGGGAAGACAGAGAGAATGCATATTTTCTATTCTTTCTTGAGTTTCCTGTAATGCCTCTGAGAAAGTCTGAAGCAGGCTTCTGAGTTCTGCTCTGCTTGACAGTGCAATGCAAAGGGTCAAATGGCAGCTTATGCTCCAGTAGTCTTGGCAGTACAGTGCTCATGGGCGCTGGATCTAGCAGCAGCAGCAACAAGGATGGGTAACTCCAAACTCTCTGTATTTTTCAGGGTCCGTAGAAAATGGATGGCTGAAGATATTTAGATTCCACCGGACAAATTTATATGAGTTGATGTAACAGCTTTATTTTAAAACAGCGGTTTTTGAAACATACCAGAAATCTCCTCCTGACTTAAATCTGTCACTTAAAATTTGAAAAATTTTAGATGTGAATGTAAAACTGCGCAAACACTTTTAGAGAGTATATGAGCAAAAAAAAGACAGCTACCCTGCAAGTTCAAGACTTGTTCATTGGCTCCTAATCACATCTCTAATCCAGTTCACGGTAAAGGCAAAAAGAGGAAGCTCAGGGAAAGCAATTTCCTTTGAAGTGAGTTAGAGGTTACACTAATTGCTTCCACACCTCTTACTCTGGTGATAACTTAATAACATGGCCACACCTCATTCAGAGTGAGATTGGGAAATTAACCTTTAGCTGAGTGTCCATATGCTCAGGTAAATTCACTGACTTTAAGAAAGAATGATAAGGTTTTTATTGAAAACTAGAGATCACTGCCACAGTATATTCAAAAAGCAATTTCACAGTCTTAAATTTATACTAGAAATACCTCATGAGGTTGCTGTATCCTGGCCTCCATAGTCTTCCTAGCCTCCAGAACCAATGGCCTGTGACTCAGAGTTTCTACTTCTAGGAATATGCATTCATTTAACAAATATCAATCAAACTCCTAATATATACCCAGGACGCTTCAAGTAGCTGTAGTTTTCCTTAAGACAAATATGATCCTTGCCCTCATCGAGCTTATACTATACTGGGGGTAGAGGGTCAAATGAGAACATGAAGGAAAGACATTACAAAGTAGGGATAAATGTTAGCAAGAGAGAAGCAGACAGTCCCCCTTTACGTACTTCACACCCAAAGCAAAACAGAAAACTCTGCATGATCATTAGGTACTTAATTATGTGTCCTTTATAAGTCTTCAGGGAACAGTTGCAAAACTGAGGATTTATGTAGTGTAAGTCCTGACAGTTGGCTTTTCTTTCTGTAATGCAAGTACCTGACTAAAGCTTTGACTGCAGAGGCATCCATTTCAAAGACGTGTCTACCTCAAAGACAGCTATCTCAAACACATTGCCAGCCTTATCACTTGGTAAAGAGCCAGGCCATCTCCCCAAGGGAGGCACCTTTGTTTTAGAGACATCTGGGTTGATTTCCATAACTGACCATTTGGGCCACATGCCTTTTTTTTTTCCTGTGCTTTACATTCCCACTCTTATGCTCTAAACTTGACAATAAACAGTGAAGTCTGGAAACTCTTTATACCCTAGGTGTGGACCTTGAGACCCCAATAAAGCAGAAACCCCTGGCCTGTGTGCTCTTTCTCTCTCTATACATGATCTCGCTGCATGACTCCAGGTGTGCTGTGTAATTTTCAGGTCTTGTAAGTAATAATGCTTTATTTTTTTCAAAGTTTTCTGCTGGTTGTTGCTGAAGGGCATCTTGCAGTCCTAAGAACTGTAAGTGCTGGTCCAACCACACATTGGTTATTGATAGGCTGAGACTGGCACAAAATACTACACAGTGCTACAAATTAAGTCTCTTTAATAGATGGTATTGTCTGATTACAGAAAACACAAAAAACCTTATGCCTCAAATTTAGAAAAACAATAACAATTTTTAAGAAACTCTTGGGTAACAGGCAATATACACTGAAATTTCAGAATCCAAAAAAATAAATTGTAATGAAAATAATAAATAACAGAATCTGTTCGGTAAAGCTAAAGCAGAGACCAGAGGAAAATCCATAACCTTAAAAATGTATGTTAGTAAAAAAGCAAGAATAAAAGATAACTGAAATTCACCTCTGATGGATTAGATAAGGAACAATAAAATAAACAAAAGGAAAATAGAAGGTATTAATACAGATAAAAGCAGAAATGAGTGAACTAGAATAAATAACAATAGAATAAATAATTCTAAATTATGATTATTTGATTTAAAAAGATAATAAAATAGGCAAGTATTTAGCTAACATAATCAGGAAAGAAAAAGAGAACATGCAAATGTGTGAAATAAGAAATGATAATAGAGAAATAATCAAATGAACAGATAAAACTGAAACTATAATGAACTATTTTATTGAGTATTATGCTAATAAATGTGAAAGCATGGATAAAATAGATAAATTTCTAGAAAAATGTACTTCACAAAAATCAACCACAAAATCCACAGAAGACTGCAACAGACTAATTTCCATAGAAGAATTTGAGAAAATTATCAAACAGATTATCCCACTGGACAAAAACAAAAGCACAAAAGTGTCCAGTTTAGATGAATATCCAGTTCACTGGAATATTCTACCTAGCTTTTGAAGAGTAAGTATTTACTTCAAAGCATGGAAAATGAACAGAGCCAGTAACACTGATACCAAAATTTCAAATAATAGCATAAAAAAATAAAACTAGTAGCATAAAAAAAATAAAACTAAATAGACCAAGCTAATTTAGGAAAATTGATGTAAAAAGTCAACATACAATACTAACAATCCAACAGGGTATTAAAAGAACAAATCCATAGTGAGTGAGTGGTTCATTTCAGGAATGCAAGGATGGTGTACTAACAAGAAATATACTAATCTAATTCATCAACATAGTAGAGCTAAGAAAAAAATTCATTTACTCTGTAAATGTTGAAAGACATATGGCAAACTTCAACAAACTCTTGATTTAAGAAAGTGTAAATAAAACAAGAAGGTATGGATATTTTCTGAACATAATAAAACATAATCTATCTTACCCCAGAAGGCAGCATCATGTTTAATGTGGAAATGCTAAATGCATTCCCACTTAAAGTAAGGAACTAGGTACAAATATCCACTACAACTAATACTATTCAACATTATTGAAAATACTAGCTAAATACTAGACAAGTAAAAGAAATTAAGTTATAAATTAGAAGGTTGGAGGTAAAACTATCCCTATTTGCAAATGATATGATCATATTAGTAGAAAACTTAAGAAAATCAATTGAAAAAGTATCACAAATCAGTGAATAAGTGAGGTACATAATAATATGTAGAAATAAGTGACTTTAATATGTATTCACAACCACCGGTAATGTTGTCGTTATAATGGAATAGATAACATGACAAAAGAAGTCACACATTTACAGCAACAAAAATGATAAGACATTTAGGTAAGTACTAGAATAGGCAAGTTCCATATTAAGAGAACACTTTAAAACCACTCGAAGGACACAAAAGAGGGTGGGAAATATATACTGTCTTAAATAGGAACTGTCAAAAAAATGATATTTCTAAATCTCCCTAAGTTAATCTATAAATTTAATAGAAACTCCCAAAAACACACAAGATAAGATTAATAAGTGGTAGAGCTGTGAGAAAAACCCAGGAAGAGTTGTTCTAGTTGTTCTAATGTCAATGGCCTAACACATTGCACAGAACTCTCTCTTTAGAGAGCTTCCTTATTCTTTTTAAAGGCAAGATCATATTCCACTGTATGGATATAGAGCAATTTGTTTATTCATTTTCCCATCAATTCGCACTTAAGACTCCTTGCAATATTTGCTTTTACCAAGGATACAGTAGTGAATAACTTTATATATATATATGTCATCTTACACATGCACAAAAATATTATGGATTCAATTCCCAAAGTGGAATTGTTGCATCAAAGGATATATGCATTTGAAATTTTGACAGATATTGCCAAATTTCCCTCGAATTTGTCCTATTACAGCAACAAATGAAAGTGTCTGTTTACAGAAACTTTGCGAACAAGTGTATTACCAAGCCTTCAGATTTTAGCCAATCTAGTAGTTGAAAAATGGAAACTTCAAGTAATTTTAACTCGTGTTTCTCTTATTGTGAGCCAAGACGGTCATCTTCTCCATCCATAGTTGCTCTACCTATGTATCTTATAATATAATTGCTAAGAAATGAGAATAAATTACTAATTTCTATGTAAGAAACAATAATTACATTTGGAGGTAGGGTATAAGTTGGGCAAATGAGGCACAGGGGTGGAAGAGGCATTTTCACTGGATAGTTTACATAACACATATATTTAACTTTGAAACACATGAAGGGGCTGAAATGAGTTCTCTCAAAAGATATGTTGAAGTCCTAACCCCACCCCCTGTACATCAGAATGTGATCTTATTTGGAACCAAGGTCATTGCCCAGTCAATTATTTACATTAAGATGAGGTCATCCTGGAGGTGGGGGACCCCTAATCTGATAGGAGTAGTATCCTTATAAGAAGAGGAGAAGAGACACAGAGAGGAGACCATGTGATGACGGAGAGAGGAAATGGAGTTCTCCTGCCAGAAGCCAAGGAACATCAGGGGCCCCTAGGAGCTGAAACAAGTGAGGAAGGATCTCCCACAGAAACTCTGGAGGGAGCTTGGCCCTGAAAACACTTTGAATTTGGACTTCCAGTCTCAAGAACTCATAACTGTGAGACAATGCATTTCTTTTGTTTTATGTCACCCAGTTTGTGGTAATTTCTTACAACAACCTAGGAAACTGATACAAACACGTGACAATAAGAAGTACATATTTAAGAATATTGTCCTGAAAGTTCTATAATAGCAACATTTGGGTAGGTAATGAATTTAGACAGTACTTCCCACTTCACATTAGATCTCCTGCTTCATATTACAGTTATATATAGTTGAGCTGAACTCGATTAGGGCAATGAGAGAGAAGTATTTGCTTTTGAAACAAAGAATTAATAATAATTTAACAAAAGCCACTAAATCCACTCTCTTAGAGATTACACCTGCACACTCTTTTCTTTATGCACAATTCAGTGTCATTTACGGTAAGCCTCCACAGGATGTTATGCTAAAGTCAGGAGCTCCCTGTAGAATAAAACCTCTTTAAAGCAGTCTACTGTTAAAGCTTAAAATACTGAATAGAAGTAGCAGGCTTTTGGGGGGAATTACAGGTTTCACACATTTACAATATGAGAATTTGTGGTGTTCTGGGGTTGGGGAGAATCCATAAAGATTTATTATTTTCCATTATTTCCATTAAAAGCAAAAAGCATGCTCAAGGAAACTGTTGTTAAAAACTGACTTGATTTAAAGAGGAAAGAAGTTGCATAAACGAATGATCACCAGGAGATGATTAATCAGCTTCGTGTGACTCATTATAAGAATCCTTTAATGTCTGCTAATAACATTCATTTGATATCATATTTATAGGACTGATGTTGAATAGAACAAAAACACTATAAACTGCATTAAAGTGTCACATTGAAAATTAGTTAAATGTTTGCTTAAAGGAATGTAAGAAATCTTAACTAAATGTGCTTGCGTATTTGAAACCTGCCTTACATATAGCCCCATAAATGAACCTGTGCTTGGTGGTCAGCATTCTTTATAAGGATTGCTGAATCCCTAAATTTTGAGAAGTAGGACAGCTGAGACATTGGGGAAGGAACACAGTCCTCCCTCCAATATGCAAGGTTATTTTGGGGACCAGTGTAAGAGTGGACTTGAAAGTGCTTTGCAATTTGTGAAATTATATGTATGCAATACTACCTTTTCATTTCACGAAGATGTATTTTTTTCTCTAATAACAACGTATTTTCAGATGAATAAAAGAGGCAACATAAATGTAAGGTAAGCGTGCTGCATCGTGTGGTCAGTCGAATCAAGCCCACATAAACATACTTTTAAGAAGACTGCATAACACTGCACTTATTTACTTTCCAACAAGCTTATGCAAATTTTACTTTGCATAATTATATTTAAAATATGTTGATATTAGAGCACTTTGAAAAATGCACTAGCATTTAATACAATAATATTTAAGAACTGGAAATAAAATAAATATAGATCACACATAAGGAAATTGGCACTTAAAGTTCTAAGTACTCCATTTTGCAAAATGAGTCTGAATAACATTAATACCTTATATCAGGATACTATTTCAGAGTTTAGAAAAACACATTGACTTGCATTACTCTACGTGATTTTCACACTCACTCTGCATAGTTATTTATATCAATTTACTGATGAGAAAATGGAGATTCTGAGAAGTTATCTAGCGTATCTCTGCTGGAAAACGTCAGAACCGGACTAATAATCAGTTTCCCTTGTCCCTAAATCATTATACTAAGCATCATGATTGATTTATTCAAGATAAATGTATGGGACGTATTATAAGCCAGTCTTTCCAAATTTTTAAGTAGAAGTGTCCCTTCACTTAATTGATTTTTTATTATCATTGATTTTAATGTTGTATTTCATTAACATGGCAAAATAAATAGCTAAGAGTTGTGCATATCTGGGTGTATTCCTGCTACCATGGTTTGGCCTGCTATCTCTATTGCTATGTTTTCAACATTGCAAATTTTAATAGGTAGCTATATGCACAAAATGAGTAGGTCTTTAAATCAGGGTGAGTAACTTTAAGGAGTTAGCTTGCTGCGAGGATCTGTGAATGAAGGGCACACACTTGAAGAAATGGCTGGGGAAGAAAACTTCCTGCTCTGCATGTCTGTGAGTTTCCCAGTGCTCCCTGATGCTAAATATAGTGTGCATCAGAGTGTGGGGCAGGCTTAAAAAACTTGTATGCACGCATACAAGTGCAAAGGGATGAGGTTGGGAATGGAGTGTTCCAGAAATTCTAAGTGTCAGGACATTTCACATAGAGGCAGTGTGGAGTGGCAAGAACACTTCGCTGAGAGCCACTTGCTCCACTTCGTGAGATTGGGGTGGGCACATCTCCTTTCCAGTCTGTGCACATTGCATCTACAGCATAAGGACATCGGGTCTCTCCAGAGAATATCCAGGGCTCTTTCTAAGTTTTTATGTGTAGGTGCCCTTGTACAATATCATCATCCTTCTGATTTCACATCCCACCTCTCTCTTTTTAACCTTTTTCAGTCTGGCAAATTCATACACATCCTGTAAGACACAGCCATAGCTCAAATGTAGCCTCTACTATGACTATTCCCTGACCCCGCCCCCAAAATGAGTTCATATGAGCTTCAACATTCAAACGTATCTCCTCTAGTATCATATGCTCATGTAGCACATTCAGCTGTTTAAGAAGGCTGTCTCTCCTCTGAAATTCAGTTTCTTGATGGCAGGGGTCTGATCACATTTGTCTCTCTATGCCCATTGCCTATCAAAAGCCCATTACAAACAAAGTCTGTTCCAGAACAGACACTAAATGTCTGTTCAAATGGTAGTATTAGACCCATCTTCAATGGAGCAGTGTCCCTGAGAATTTGGTCAATATATGTTAAAGGATCTGCCTTGT
>JAVSCE010022301.1:0-23309 GCA_032199065.1 Smutsia gigantea | reverse complement strand
AAGCTTTCAGCAATCACCTCCTCAAAGACACTTTCTCACCCTTTTTCTCTCTCTTCTTCCTCTGGTACTCCTATAATGCGAATATTGTTCCGTTTGGATTGGTCACACAGTTCTTTAATATTCTTTCATTCCTAGAAATCCTTTTATCTCTCTCTGCCTCAGCTGCTCTGTACTCCTGTTCTCTGTTTTCTATTCCATTAACAGTCTCTTGCATCTCATCCATTCTGCTGTTAAGCCCGTCGATCGCTTGTCTGATTTCTGCATTGTCTTTCCTCAGTTCCCTCACTTCCTCCCTCAGCTCTTGCACATTTCTCTGTAGGTCCATCAGCATGGTTATGACTTTTATTCTAAATTCTTTTTCAGGGAGGCTGTGCATTTCCATCCCTTCAGACTCCCTCTCTGGGGTTGTCTGGTTGATTTTGGTCTGAACCATATTCCTCTGTCTTTTCATGGCTGTATAATTTGGTCACTGATAGTTGCCACGTATGTCAGCTGGGCTCTTTAAGACTTTAAAAAGAGAAGAGAAAAAAGAAAAAAGAAAAAAGAAAGAAAGAAAAAAGAAAAAAAGAAAGAAAAAAAACAAAAACAAAACAAAAAACAAAACAAAACAAAAACAAAAAAAAAAATGCCCACCGGACGTAGATTCTGTGGGAATGCTCTAGGTGGCGCTATTGCCCCACTATTCCACAGCTGTGACTGTGCCGCTCCGCAGGGCCCTTTATCGCTCTGGCAGGGGTGGGAACGAATAGGAGGCTGTTGATCTCAGTGAGAAGTGTTAAGTATGGCTACGCTTCCTCAGTCGCCAGGTAAGGCGTCTGAAACTCCCCAGGACTCCCAGCCTGCTGGGCTGAGTGTGCTGGGGCGATCCGGCTCCTCCGCTGGGCTCCTGTCTCTTTAAGACCGCTGAGGAAAGCGCGCACTTTTTTTTTCCTTCCCGGAGCCGGCTGCAAGCCCCCTGGCGCGTTCCCCACTCAGATCCTGCCCCTCTGTCTCTCCAATCTCCGCTGCACTGCGCAGTGTGGGTCAGCGCTCCCCGCGCAGATCACCAGGGCTGGCTACTTCGCGGGGTGCACTTCCACTCCCTCCCGGCTCTGAATCCTCTCCTCCCGCCGGTGCGCTGGGGTGGGGGAGGGCTCGGGTCCCGCCGGTCGCGGCTCCGTATCTTACCCGCCTCTTGGGGTGCCGAGTCCTCTCGGGTGTAGCTGCACGCTGTGCGCTTTCCTGTGTATTCTCGTCTCTCTTTTAGGAATAGATGTATTTGCTGTGTTTTCGTAGATAAATATAGTGTTGGGAGGAGATTTCTGCCGCCCTGCTCACACCGCCATCTTCCCGGAAGTCCCCAGGGACTATTTTTAATTTCTAAGTTATTTTGTTAAGAAAGAGTGATGGAATTCTTTCATGGTTTTTTCTAGAGGGTATAGCCTATAAATCTTTTTAAATTAATTGAAGTTTTCATTGAGGCCAAAGACTTTCTTATTTTTGTTCTTCACTTGGCTGGGTTTTGTTTGTTTGTTTGTTTGTGTTGCTTTATTTTTGTCTAATTGAATGACAGAATTTACTGGTGGATTGGATGTGGAGGAAGATGGTGAGAGGGAGGAATTCCTAGGACCACAAAATAAACTTTCAATGTAGAAGAGAATTTTCCCACATGTATATAGTGCCTATGTCATACTAATTCATCAATTTTCTAGAAACTTAGAAGTGTCTTACTTTATTTTGAAACATTTTATTTGAAAATATACATAATGTGTACACTTAAAGGTGATTTAAAACTGTGTCACCTTCATTGCTTAGCAGACATTTTGTAATGCTACTCCCCAGAATTTGCATTAGATATGTGCCATCTATGTTCATCAGTCCTTTCCCAAAGAATTATTCACATCTTAGGTCTTAACTCAGAGTATGAAACAGTGTCCTCAGAGAAATCTTTCTTAAATGCATGCCTTATCGTGTCTGTTCTCCCTCAAATCCATCCATAAATGCGCTTTACCTGCAGAACAAATGCAGACTCACGGGTATGTCGTTGAAGGCCTTTCCAGCCTTGCCCGCCACCACACCCACTCACCTGTAGCACACCACTTGTAGGTCCCCAAATGGCATCCTGCTGTGCTGGCCTCGTGGCTTTGTCCATGCTCTTCCCCACACTGCAGTGACCTCCTATCCATCTTCCATGCTTACACCAAACCCAGCCTCCTCTAGCAAGTCTTCCTTGACATTCACCCATATTCCAGGCTGATCTAAGGACCAAGGACTCCCCCTTCTATGTTCTCATAACACTTTCTCATCATACTTTATTTTAAGTATTTGTTGATACATCTACCCCTACCAAAGGCTCCAGGTTGGCTCCAGGAGAGAAAGCAGTAGCCCCTATGCAACTTGGAAGCTTTAGCACCTGGCCCATAGAAAGCACTGAAATGTTCCTTAAAGGAATGAATCATGTTATAAATGTCCTTGGCCACATAGGAACTTTCCACAAAGAGAGGAAAATGAGGGAAAAGGAAACTTTGGCCCAAGAATATTCTCAGTAGTAGAAACAATAATATATATTTGTGACCTTCATTGTTTTTAATCAGTAGTGTATTCTTCACTAGGTATGGAGATTGCTATGTGTGGAATAAAGTCACCACATGCATACACAACATTCTCAGTGGGAGGAGATGGATAGAGCATTATGGAGAAATAACCATTAGAAATACTAAAAGCAGTGTTTGCATTTGCAAACTCACATTTATCAAGGTAAGTGATATCTCACAATAGTAATGAAAAAATGCTTCCCAAGAAAGAAATGAAACCATTGCCTTAAACAGCAGCAAGTGAGTCTGTCCTGTATTGTTGATCCTTAGGGACATATTAGATAAAAAACAGAACCAACTGGAGGAGTTACTCAAGGCATGCAGACTTCTGAATATATGGAGGTCAAAAAAGGCACCTTCTCAAAACAGAAAAAAAAGAAAATTTAAAGAGTTTCCTTTTTAAGCAGCTAGTCAGTAGTTCATTAAGGAAAATTCCAGAAAACACTTCTTGCCTATAGCAAGTCTTCTGGTTTCTATTTCTATTTCTATTCCTGCTTGATTGCAACATATTCAAGTGATCTTCTTTCAGGGAGCTAATTATAGTGCAGTTGTTCTTATCTGAGGATGCATGCAGATGACAGCTCCCAGTCACTACAGGTTTATCTAACTCTGCCATTATTTAACCCAAATAAGCTCAACAAAAAGCATTACCATTATTAATAAGAAAAGATGTCAGAGAGAGAAATGCCCACAGAACAGCATTCTCCCTCAGCCTCTGTCTGAAGTGGACCACAGTATCATCCCCATGTCTGTTTACATGTGCTACCGAACGCATCGTGATACACAAATCCCCTCTATCTATCCTACTCCCAATCTCATTCTAATATGGTAGAAACAGGTAAGATATTGGAGTCTTAAACTCAAAATTTTCTGTACTTACTTAAATCCTTCTAAGCCATACTGAAAGATTATGATAGTTTTAATTGAATATCTTTATTTGAACTCAATATGTTTTTTCTTTTTTCCTATAATCTCACTGGGTGACTCAAAACTGAAGATCCAGGACCGTTATTTGCTTTGACTGGGCAATGACAGTAGATGTGTACATTGAGCTCGATAGGCTATGAGAAGCTTTGATTCAGGCCTGCCCTTAATACTTGCAGAGCTCAGGGCAAGAGTACAAATGGCAGTTTGTACAAATGTGTAAATATTTAAAATATGTAAATCAAGCCTACAAACTGTCAAATATGTGCTATCCTTTCACTTAGACAAATTCACCTTTTATAACAAAATTTGCAAGGCCAGCTAAATGCTTCAGAACTCTGAGCTGAAACCTGGCCATGCAGGAAAGCCAGTCCTGGCCCACGACCTTCCATGGTTTCTTCCCACTTCTGGCTCTGTCATGCACTGCATGGGGCCTCCCACACACATACATAGGCAGCCCAGCCCACGCATCCAAGTCACGTCCACACCCGCCTCAAACAGCACCTCATGGCCACCCCCTCGACCTAAAGATTCACACACTCGTGGGTGGCCTACCCTTGGGTGGATGAATCCAAGACAGAGTCTCTGCAGGCTGTGAAGTAAGCTTAGTGCCACTGGACTGGGAATCTGTCCCAGACTTCTCACCCCTGGGGGAGGAGCATGGGCGGAAGAGTGTCAGAGCAGCGTCTTCACGACAGAATCTAGCCATTGACAAATAATGTGAAAATTACTTCACAAACTACTTCTACAGTATTGCCCATCGAAGTTCATTAAAAATCCATAAGTAAAACGAAAATTTGAGACAGGAGGATCTAAGGAAGAAATTACTAACCTATAAATTAATGATAATTACTAGTTAGTAATTAATTAACAATAGTTACATTGTTAGGATGGGATCTGAGCCTTCCCTGTGTTGTGCTTCCATGCTATAGCATGGAGTGGAGGTCATCCCTTTCTTAAAAGTTAAACCAACTAATACTTAGAAAGCCACCGTTTCCATATAAAACATTTTGAGATAGACTTCTGACAATGGTTTGATTGAGGAATTTCGAAGTTCAGAAGATTTTCCATACAGAAATTATATGGGTTGGTGTTATTAAAGAGATTGTGTGTTTTAATTGGGGTTTGGTGTTTCCAGGTGAATTATTGGAATTCTAATGTGAATGAAGTCCAGGGAGTTGTGATGGATCAGGAGGGGAAGGTGGTGCACCGGCTGTTTGGGAAGTGGCATGAAGGGCTCTACTGTGGTGTGGCCCCTTCTGCAAAGTGCATCTGGAGGCCAGGTGAGACGGGCGTTGAGTGTCTTGCGTCCGCAAGGTGCCATGAGTGACAGAAGGAAAGGAATGAGAGACCATTCTATGCAATTCACCTTCTGTTATCTTTAATAGTGAAATTAAAAATACAGATGCAGAAGGCAAGTATAGTTTCCTTTATACTTAACATGTAAATTATATAAGTCCCAATATTTGATAATAAAGAGTTGTAAAATTTAGGCCAAATCTGACCTGTGGTCAGGTTGAACTTCATGTAAAGCTACTCTAAATGCAATGCCTACCTTCAAAACCTAGGTATATTTATTAAAGAGTTTAGATGATTGAATTATACAAATTTAAATCCTTACTCTCGTTATTTACTCTCTGCTTTAATAAAACAAAAGAAATCCTGCAAACCTCAAGTTCAATGACTTACTGAAATAAGTGATCTTTTCACTGCAGCAGCAAGAAGCTGCAATGTGTTAACATTTAATAAAAGACTTCAAGAGAGTTCTGGTAATACACTAGCATATAATTGAATATCAAAAATAAATAGAACAAATCTCCACGTGGCATTTCTGTTCATTGGAATTTTGTCAGTTAAGCCTGAACTTTAAAATTAGTTGTTGGTTTCGTAAGAGACCTCAATGAGTATTTAAATTTCCTGCTAGTAGATTTGCTCATTCATTCAGCATTTATTTATTGAGTATTGACTCTGCATCAGGCTTTGCTCTGAGCTTAGAATACATTAATGAGCAAAGCATACAAAGATCCTGCCTTTGAGTTCTGTTTAAAAGTGCCAGTATAAATATTAATTTAGATCTGCATCATTTTCTTTTCTAAAAGAAAGTAAATTGTGTTTCTGATGAAATCTTAATGTTACAGTTACTCGCCCTGACATTTAATTAACCAATTAAATATTTCTGAGAAAAATTATGGCATAGTTTAGCCAGTAAAGACTACTATATGTGCCAAGTTTTATTTCAAAGGCTAATTTTATGAAGTATATGAATCTGTCAGTTCTGATAATCAACATAAAGTTGCCCATCTAGTAAAAAATAACTAATTTCATTCATTTAAAAAAAAAGTCATGATCTAATGTTTATGGATACGAATTTGGTTGTTAGTATGGCTATTAGTATAGTATTAATAAAGTATAGCACCTGGGTTAAGTCAACTTCTGCACATTCCTTAAACCTCTTTGCCTCTCAGTGGTTCTTTTTTCCCCATTCCAGGTTCCATGCCAACCAACTATGAGCTCTACTATGGCTTCACAAGGTTTGCCATTGAGCTCAACGAGTTAGATCCTGTGCTAAAAGATCTCCTTCCACCGACGGACGCCCGATTCCGGCCAGATCAGAGGTAAGCATGGCAATGGCATTTGAAATGGTCACTAGATGATGGCATAGCACTGCAGACAACGTCACTTACTCATTCACTGAATAATTTGTCATGCCCTTCTTCACTCGGCAATATTGAAGTCCACCCCAGAGTAGAACAGTATTCAGAGGAGGACCATAATAGAAAATTAGCTCAACAAATGTTCCCCGCAGAAGGTAACACAGATGTTTTTGAACAAAAAGTTTCTGCCTTCCCCCCTAGCCCCAGCCCAAAATCTACCCAATGTCTGCAAATTCAAGGACTCTTTCTCCACTAGATACAGAATCACTCCTCACTCAGTGTTTTTACTTCTATGTTTCCACTACTGTGTAACACGTAGTACCTTTTAAGCTAAAGAATAAGAGGGTAAGTTACAGGAGCTCCCAGAAATGCTTTGAGTCGAGAGTCTGGAGTTGACCCAAAGTGGTTTTGATCCCACGGGGTATGAGATGTACCCAACAAGTAATACCTTTAATATCTTCTAATTCTTATTTTTTATTATTCTTCTGTAATTCTGTACTCAAGCGTTGTCCATTCCTACAGAAATAATTTTACTGTTCCCAAAAATTCTATGTGCCATACAAATTCCCTCCAAGATCATTTTATTTCCAGCATATTTATGGCTTTGTCTGCCTTCGGCCAAAATGTTCCTGATACTGAATGTTCTACTCTTCCATTCTCTTATATCAAATCCCAGTCTAGAATATACAGCTTTACTGTTTGACATTCCAAATGTATCAATCAACTTCCTGTACCATATGTATTATATTGAATCCCTGTTCTTTGCTTTTATTTTGAAATTTAAATATTTGCAAGTCACCTCTTTGCAAGTCACCGCTGCATCTGCTTTTGCTTCTCAGTTCTCTTCCAGTGTTCCTCTTCAGTTCACTTACTATTTCTTTCCTTTCTGTAGCCTTTTTGTAATTTTCGCAACTGTTACCTTTTCTTTTTTCGTCAGTTTTACTCTCTCCAACCAAACAGGGAAACTCCTTCCCTCTCAATGTCATTGAAAAGTAGGTGGGGAGCAGACGATCACCATCCTCCATTGTATGGCCCTTAACAAGTATTTTCTGACTATGGAAAAGGAGCACACCCTTGGTCGTACTGTTCTAACCCTGGTCTCCCCAGTCATCCTGAAAATCTCAAGTTGTAGGACCTTAGCCTCCAACACAGAGAAGTCTTGGGAGGTCAGACCACTACCTTCCCCTCCTACCTTTACACTGCCACGCAGTAATTCAGTTCGCATACACGAAACGTGTGCTAACTGGTGGGCAGACTGAGGTAATGTGGCCTGGGGCGGGGGTGAGGGGACATTATCTGAGTCGTACTGTCCACTATGTTATGTTCACAGCAACCAGAATGTAATTTTATGCAAATGAGATTTTTTCAGAGAGAAAAAGGATAACATATGAAAAGAAAAACTGCTTTTTTGCTTAGATTTTTGGAAGAAGGAAATTTAGAAGCTGCAGCAGCAGAGAAGCAACGAGTAGAAGAACTCCAGAGATCTCGAAGACGCTATATGGAAGAAAACAACCTTGAACATATACCAAAATTTTTTAAGTAAGTCAGTCCCTTCCCAGAACAAGTTCATGAGTGGTGGATGGCTGCCCTGAGCAATGAGAAATTCCAGGGAGAAAAAAAATGAGGGATAGTTTTGTGTCCAGGGAACTGAAAGGTGGAAAAATTAAACTCATTTTGGTAACTTTTGTTTTGGCAGTGGAAATGCTGAATCAGATTTCTCACTCATGAAAGTCTGTAACCATAAAAATAAATTCCCCTTGACAGCTCTTTTCTTTCTGTGAGCAGCAAGAAAAAACAGGTGAGGGCAGAACCTAAGAACGGACTAGTAGTTACCAAAGGGAAAGGGACTGGGGAGGTTGGGTGGGAAGGGAGGGACAAGGGGGAAGACGGGGCATTGCAATTAGCACACATAATGTAGTGGGGAGCATGGGGAGGGCTGTACAACCCAGAGAAGACAAGTAGTGACTCTATAGCATCTCACTACGCTGATGGACAGTGACTGTAATGGGGTTGGTGGGGGGGGGGTGTGATGAAGGGGGTAGTGTAATCAGCATAATATTGCACATGTAATTGTAGATTAATGATACCAAAATAAACTTAAAAAAAAAGAAAAAGAAAAAACAGGTGAGGCTCTCATCCAGAATGTTCCTTGCCCTTCATCTACACCCTTCAGGATGGCGAAAACGTGTTCCCACTCCTCACTCATTAGTATTTAATTTTCTCTCTGACACCTGGAGCTAGTGTCTGTTCCAATTTGGTCCCTCTGTGGTGTGACTGTGGGTGATTGTTATAGGATTATTTGCAGGATCATATATACATCACACAGATGAAGCTGTATTTTTCAGATCCGTCTGTTGCCCAGGACAAATCAGCCCAGAATAACCTCATGTCCTGCCCTGGGGAGAGCAGCCTTGCCCTTTAGATGTTGAGCGTACAGCCTGGACGTGGACCCTGCAGAGGCTCATAGAGCTACTGAGGTCGCATACTTGTCCCCGCAGGTGAAGCAGAGACTATTCCTGTGGGCCTAGAGCCTGAAGCTGCTAGTTACAGTAGTCGTGTGTACTTTGGGGCCCTTCACTTTCTAGCCTTGCCTGGACGTGATTTATTCCTGCCCTCAGCCCCTCTCGCTATGACACCACCCACTTTTCTCTCAAACATTTAACAACAGAAATGAGTTTATTTCTGATTTTAAAAAGTAGTTCATCAATAAGCAGATATGACACTAACTGGCTTACAAAGTACTGCCTATATGTACACATCTGATTTACAGGAGAGGATCCAGTTATCAGGTCACCTGGAAAAAATTTGTGTCTAATGTTGATTTTTATATTTTCACAGAAAAGTCATTGATGCCAATCAAAGAGAAGCCTGGGTTTCCAACAGCACCTACTGGGAGCTACGAAAGGACCCTGGGTTTAGCAAAGTAGACAGCCCTGTTCTTTGGTAAACCAAGAATGTAGAGCTAGCCAACATATCATGCTCTGAATGAATAAATAACTATGCACAATTATGTTTCTTAGAGCTCTGCGTGGTTTCTGGGTCGACTGAAAACCAACCATTTGCTTTTCTATTCATCTTTGTAATGGACTTTCAGAAGTGCATTAGACAAGGCCCCTAACCACTTTTGGATCCTTTCTGTTTGCTGCAACCATATTCCTTAAAAAACATCCACACCCTCCTCAAAAAGCAGAATAAAAGGAGCAGAATATAAAATCCAAAGTCTGAAGTGTTTGTAAAGAAAAACTGTAACTGGTACTTAAAGCTGATCCAGAGAGTTTAAAGCAACATGACATGTAAACCATGTATTTGGTCCTTTTTCTGGAAGCACCATCCCCTCATCTTAGGAGCTCCTTGGTCACGGCAGTTGGTCAGCTCAGACGTCGAGTGTGTCTGTTTGGTGTGGTGTCCTGTGCTGGCCTGTCAAAAAAAAAATGTGATGCTTCTCTGAACCTGTTCCATCTGTACGCCATTGTTCATGCCTTAAGAAATGCAAAGATGTACAATAAATCATTTTTTAAATGTGTGCTCATAGGTTTATGTGAAGGACAGCTCTTTTTGAATCATGGCACGATTCACTTCCTGGGATCAGAACAATTATGAGACTGACTTAAATGGATTTTTAAAAAGTAAGCAACATGTGCTTTGATATATTGGTTACTGTATCATATATCTAAAGGGCAAGAAGGAAAAGATGTGCTGAGTAGATCTTTGTATTCACATTGCTCGTCAAGTTCCTGTCCTGTGTCCAGATAATAAACCATCCCTCTTCCACTTGACCTCACGGTGTGCCCTGTTATTTGGCAGTATCTGTATTTGATTTGAACACTTGGCATGAGTGTTAAAACCTTGGAAGGAAATAACAGAAAGCACATGGAATTTCTCTGTAGGCTTAGGAGTTACCATAAACATAACTATCTTTGAGTGCAGCGCAATGTAACCCACACCTCTCTCCTATGGCTAACCCATCGGCGCTAGTGAAATCCCACTGGGAACAGAAGCAAGAATGCTTATTTGCATTGTATAAATGAGTTCTATGCAAAATCACATTTTGTGTTTTCATCACGTGATTCTGTATGATACATGACCACATATTAAGTATTTACCTTGCTATTAGCAGAGATACAAAAGTTAAGCTAAGTAATTTATCCATTCCAACAAAAAGGTGGAGGGTGGACGGAAATCTTTTGCATACCTCAAGATTTGTTTCTTTTCTCCACTATACAGAGGCTTTTGTAGGAAACTTGCATCAGTATCCCTGAGTTTCTGCACGTAGATGACTATATAAATGTCTAAAAAAACTCTTAGAGATTTTCCTAGACAATTATAAAATTACATATATTTTATTCTTAGGTTTTTATTCTTAGCTTCTTACCATCAGATTTGAAGTGTTATTTTCGACTGATAACAAGGTTACTGACCTTTTACATTTGCTATGAGGTGTTGACTTTAGTGTTATTTCTCCTCAGCAAAGCATTCCTAATAATGGCTAGTCCACTCTTAAACCAAAACTGCTAAGAGCGTAAGGGAAAACTTAGTTTCCACTAGGTGGAGCAGTATTTTAGTTATCCTGAAACTCATCCCTTTTATTTTTATGAGTCCATACAGTATGTGTACAGTATGCATGGGCTTAGAATGAGTTTCATTCTCAAGTAAACTCCCTAATCCGTTGCCAGATCTAAACATTCCACTTAAGCCTCACCTTCCCTGGGCTTCTCACTGCCTTTCATTCCCATTTTAAATCTATAGGCGGCTTCCCTGTGCTAGCAAAATTTTCCCTAGTTATACATTCTTTATCTGCTCATTCATCATAATGTCCTTTTATCTGCATCCTGAGATACATGCCTTTAATTTAAGTTGGAATTTAGTTAGAATTCTATTGACTTCCTCACAGATATCTGTTCTCCCACAATTTGTAGAGTTGTCAGAACTATTTTAAATGGTTCTGATCTGTACTTAACTAACTTCCCTGAATGGTCTCAAAATTCTTAGCTTACAGATAAGAAGTCTGCAAAGTAAAGGTACTTGCAGGAAGAAGTAGGAAGGTGAGGCGTCAGGTGATTTATCAGTCAGGCAGTTGATAGAGGAAGCATCTTAGAAGCAACTTCTGTCTGTACCTAGCATTTGGGTTGTAACTGAGAAGAAGAAAACTGCTAGCTAATAAAGCTAGAAATCAGGTAGGTAAATGTTGGTGAGAGCTAACCTGAAACTCTGGTTAGGACTTCAAGATGAGAATGAGAAGAGTGCCAAATTAATTAAAATCACCACATTTTATAACATCCGGATTTAGAAGCTCTTTTGAGACTCGGACATCATGATTAGACTCCAGGTGATCGATTAAGTTTTAGATAATACTTCTGTAGCCCTGATACACAAATCTCCCCGTAGAGTGTTCCTACCAATGTAATGGCTTTATTCCTCATTTCCTTTTATTTTTTATGGACATGGTGGCTATAGAATTGTGAGGCTTATTCTGTTGGGAATTTTCACCTGCATAATTTTGGGCTCTGGAGACTATGTTAAACAGCAAAAGGATAAAATAAATATTAGAACATTCTTGATAAAACCTGACTTGTTTCTCAGAATTTTATGTAAACCTTTTTATTTCAGGGCACTTGCTTGTTTTTCCCTAAAACAATCTAGGATGGAGGATATCCTAGATCCTCTAGTATATCTTATACCATCCCCATGATTTATTCATAAGCACCCTCATCTTTTTGAGCTGGTCATTAAGGAAAGCATTAATAAGTGACCATGGTCCTGTGGATGTGGCTACACTGAACAGATTGATGGCACACACCAGCATGAGTAGAGGCCTACCAGAAAATCTTATGCTTCCATATACTCCCACCTAGGGTGCAAATGTACTCTCAGATTTTGCTGTTATTTTTTTAATTAACTCATTGTTTTTCATGGGTTACATTAAAATACCCCATAATTTCCAGGCAATTGTAAAAATAAACCTCATTTCAGATACCTTTTAATACTACATGTCAATTATATGTAACACAAAGATAAACAAATGTATTTTCTGGGTAAAAGAAACCCAAGAGGTTTTCAATATAAGGGATGCCAGATCGTTGACTTTCCAAACCTTTTGCTCCTTTTCATTTTTCTGGCCCATGCCTTTCAGCAATTCTACTATCAATCATTAGATCTGCCCCAAAGAGCACTGGGGGCCGGAACTGAAGAGGAAACCAATAAAACTGGCTTAGTTCTGGTTATAACTGACTGAAGAAGAGTTCATTAATCTAATGTCCATTTTTGTTACTACTCTGTGGATCCTTCTTGTCTAATCTTATTCTCTGTCATCCTAGATAATGAAGTATTCATGGGAGCAGAGCTCCTCCCACTTCAGGGGGTATTGTAATAAATGTTTGCACTTGGCTCAGTATATTATAAACGTGGCACAGTAAATAAAGTTTGTGTACAAAATATTTCTATGGGAACCATTATGTTCAGGATATATAAAATGTATCTAATTAAACAATTATGAATCTATTTTGTGCTATAGAAATGTTCTTTTGGGGGAAAGATGGAAAAAATATAATTGAGGCTAAGATTAAAATGTGATTGGTTTTTTCATTTTGTTTTTCCGAAAAGCCTCCCAGTCATTAAGAAAAACTCTTTATCTAACCAGGATTAGATCCTCTGAGCTATAATTGAATTTATTTTGTAAAATTGATACATTTAAACTGTATATTGCATGAATCATTGGGTTAAACCTGACTTTTTTTAACACATAATTGTGAGAATATACATTTGTGACTGAATTATAAGACCTTTATTGCCGCCTTCACTATTAGAGAAAATGGCAAATTAAGAAAAGTTTAGCTTTTTAATTCTTCCAAAATAAAATCTAAAGAATATTAGTTATTTAAAAATTGCTATGATCAGCCAGCATGCCCAACATTTGAAGCAAATGAAGCCCCACAATCAAGGCAGCTCACAGGTGGCAGTTATGTGTCAGTTCTATGCAGTGTTTTGTTTTACCAAACAAGTATCTGCCTTAATTTATGTTCTTCCTTCTGGTCCTAACACAGTGAGGGGCACAGACACAGGTCTGTTCTTTTGCACTGTGACATCATAGTTACAAGGTGATGTCCATACTGAAACCTCTGCAATTAGCCTCCTATGGAACAGTACTAAATGCTCATGGATTAAAAGTTACATCATAATTATTACTAGTTTCCTTGGTCTCTCCAGATTGGTAGTAAAAAAACATAAAACAAGAATTTTTATTTTCTGCAAATTTTGTTTCTATCATGCCTTCTAAATATAAATTAGGGCAGTTGCGGAGAGTCAGGAATAGTGAGTTTTCAGAAAGTAATGCATAATCCTAAATTCCACCTGTTCCTTTTAGTTCATTAGGTAAGCAACAGCTTAATACTCTCAGAGAATAATGCTAAAGCTATCTTTTACCTTAGGCACCTACTCCCCACCTTCCTTAATTATCTTCATCCAGTTACTTCTTTAGGAAATAATGTGGTTGCTAGCAACTTTTTTTTTCAGTCGTTTCAAGCTTATTTTCAAAGCTTTGAGGTATAATTGACACAAACTTTATGTATCGGAGCTGTGCTACATGATACTTTCTGACATATGCATTCAGCGCCATGAACACAATCACAAGAGTGAACATACCACCAACAAACGTTTCCTCTGCCCCTTCATAATCCCTCTCTCCTGCCCCCATCCTCCACCTCTGGGCAATCATTGATCTGTTTTTGTTATTTTTACAAATCTGCATATTTTCTTGTGTTTATTGCATGTGGGATTTTTCTGGAAGGCTGTGCACAGTGGGTAGGTGTATGCCTACAAACCACTCCCGTGCCACTCCCCCAGTGCCCACCATCAAATAGTAACATGTTACAAGAAGTTCTAGGTCTGGTAGCCCAGTAAAAATTTTAGATTTGAAAAGTATTTTTCATATCGAAATGGCCATGTAAGTTAATGAACTCATTTCCGTCTTTTGGGGGTTCAATATAATGGTAACAGTGAATTTGGCAACACTGAAGAAACCCTGGGAAATGTTTTTTTTTTTTTCTTGTTTGTAATGAAAGAGTCACTGGCAAAGCCATGGGAATCCAGAATGCGACTGAAATGATGTCATCTTGATGATGGTGATCAAAGTAGCTGTGCTGAGCTACTTATTTGCATCCCCAGTCTACTTTTGTGTCACAAACATTAGAAACTTTCAGTGCTCAAAAGAGGCTGTTTTTCTGTCTCTTCTGATGACCTCACTCCCCATAAGGAAATAAAGTTGCTAAACCAAATCCTGGAAAAGAAATGAAGTATCCCAAATCCAGTGAACTTCCTGCCATTGGCAGCTGTACAAGTTGAAAGCTTATTTCTTAAATCCTGCCTTCCAAAGCTTGTTGCTCAAAAGTAGAAGTTTCCAGAGACTGTCAAACAAGCACAAGTGACCATTAAATACCAATGAAAAGGAAAGCATGAATAAAAGAGAAATGGAATCTGGGAAAGAAAAATAGGTTCTCTAGGTGGGCTGGGTATCATGCTCCTCGGGGGCTGTGGATGGATCGTAAGGGGCCAGGTTGTCATCTTGAATGTTTGTTTACAGGCAGGTTCCCGAGCGTCTCCCTAAAGATTCTGAGTCCAAGATCTAGGGTGTGAACCAAAAATCGGCATTATTAACAAGCACCCTTGGCCTCCAGGGAATTTTGAGGCAGATGGTGTTAACAGCCAGAATGCTGTTTTTTCCCAGGATCCGTGTCTCAGAGGGGATAAAGAATGAAGTCAGCAGACCACAGTACACAGCACCCAGCAAAGTTTTTAGTAAGTGAAAAAGCAAGCAAGAACTCCTGCCCAGTAGGAGGGGTTCCAAGACCGGAAGCAGGTAGAGTTGTGGTGTCTGGGGGTTTATATTGCCTCCTGAGAGAAGAAAGTCCCACCCCCTGATGATATCACAGCTCACCCCTGATTGGCTGAAAGTACATGGTTCATTTGCCTACGGCACAACAAGTCAGAGCAGCTGAGGTCTAGCTAACTAAGTAGCTGAGTTTGCTTGGGTTTTTTTTGAGACCTACAAGGGCTTTGTCCCACTATCACCTGCCTCAGTGGGAACCTCCACGAGCACGCACTGGCCTAATAGTCCTCTCCCTCACCCCTACTCCAACATCAGTATTTCGTTTGTTGTCTTTCCACACAGTAACAGTCAGTAGTTGGCAAGAAAGTCGAGTTCAAGAAATGAAAACCTGCTGGAGCTCAGTGACCTGTGACTCGCACTGCCATGCATGGCATCTTGTCACTTTGGTGACTTCTGTCCCAGTGCCAGCGCTGCAATGTGGAGGTGAAGAGCAGGGAGGGCAGAATTCTGACACCTAAAAGATGAGACTGTGTTAAGCCAGACACTGTAGAAGTGTTCCCAGAAGCATTCTAACTAGCCCAGACAACCGAAAGTTTAGAAGCTAGGTTTCAAAACTATGGATAAACCTCCCCTGCCCCTCTTTCCACTCCCTCTAATGGAATGGAAATGTCTGGTCTATATATCCAAGGGGAGTTTTTTAATTGGCCAGTGGGGTCCTCTTGGCTGGTGGAAGTTTGAAGAGAAGTTTTGTGACAACGCATATTCTTTTAAGTTGAAGTATAGTTGATATACAATCTTACATTGGTTTCAATTATTTATATTAGTTTCAAATACAAAACACAGCGGTTCAACAGTTACCCACATTATGAAATCCTCACCCCAACTAGTGCAGTTACTATCGGTCAAAAGAAAGATGTTACCGAATCATTGGCTATATTCTCTATGCTGTACTACTGTGGATAAAATTGTAATATTTCCAGAATCTCTCGCCTGGCTTTAGTGCATCTGCATATTAACAGGTGTTCCTAAGGGGTGGAGAACGGTAGTTCATCTCCATATCAATGGGTGATTATCTGGACTACCCAGGGCATATCTGAACCTGAGAGGTTGGAGGGAGGTCTTGCTTGCTTCTGCCAGAGCAGGAGAGAGAAATGACCCTGGACTGCAGTTTGTAAGCAATAAATGGGTTTTAAACTTTATTTCTCCATTTGACTGATTTCAGTTTTAGAGGTATTTTGCCCTGGGATTTCCTCTACCCAGAGTTACAACTACCATCCCTGTGATCAACTTACATTATGATTTGTGAATTTTTTAGCCTTTTTTATCCCCCTCACCCACCCCAATCCCTCCCCCATGGTAACCATCAGTCACTTCTCAGTGTCTATGAGTCTAAACTGATATTTTGTTCATTTTGTTTTATTTTGTTTTTAGATTCCACATGTAAGTGAAATCATATGGCATTTGTCTTTCTCCACCTGGCTTATTTTACTTAGCATAATACCCTCTGGATCCATCATGTTGTCACAAATGGCAGATTTCTTTCTTTTTTATGGCTGAATAATATCCCATTATGTATATGTACCACTTCTTTATCCATTCATCTATTATTGGGTACTTTGGTTGCTTCCATATCTTTGCTATTGTAAATAATGTGGCCGTAAACATAAGGGTGTACATATCTTTTCAAATCAGGGATTTTGTTTTCTTTGGGTAAATTCCTGAAAGTAGGATTACTGGGTAGAATGATATTTCTAATTTTAGTTTTCTGAGGAACCTCCATAGTACTTTCCACAGTGGCTGCACCAATTTACATTCCCACCAACAGCATAGCAGGGTTCCCTTTTCTCCACAGAATGAGTACTCTTTAAAAAACACCACCACTAAAAACAGAAAATAAGTGTTGGTGAGGGTGTGGAGAAATTGGAACCCTTGTGCACTTTTGGTGGAAATGTAAAATGGTATAGCTGATATGGAAGTATCATGGTTTCTCAAAAACTAAAAATATTATCACCGTATGACCCAGCAATGGCACTTCTGGAAAACCTGAACTAGCACCTCCCTTTCTGTACAGGATCCAATCCTATACATGTAAAAATACACTAGGGATACCATACCCAAGTACATTGGGGGCTTAAACAACAGACATTTATTTTCTCACAGTTTTGGAGGCTAAAATGGCAAGAGTAACATGTTAGTGGGTTTGGCTTCTTCTGAGGCCTCTCTGGCTTGCAGATGGTCCCCCTTCTGCTGCCTCTTCACGTGGTTGTCTCCCTGTACATGCATGTACCCACAGTGTGTCTGTGTGTTCAAATTTTTTTTTTTATAAGGAAACCAGTCAGATCGTATTAGGACTCATCTTAATAGTCCAATGGCCTCAATTTAACTTAATCATCTCTTAGAGGACTTATCTTCAAATACAGTCACATTCTGAGATACTGGGGTTAGGACTTTAACACATGAATTTGAATTCAGCCTCTAACCCAAATAATTGAAATCAGGGTCTCTAACTGATATGTGTACACCCATGTTCATAGCAGCATTATTCACAATAGACAAAAGGTGGAAGCAATCCAAGTGTCCATTGACTGATGAAATGATAAATCAAATGTGGTTTATATATACCATGGAATATTATTCAGCTTTAAAAAGGGAAGAGGTTCTGATATATGCTAAAGCATGGATGATTTGGGGGACACTATGCTAAGTGAATTAAAACAGTCACAAAAGACAAATATTGTATGCTTCTATTTATATGAGGCACAAATAAAATTCACAGAAACAAAGTACAAGGGTGGTTTCCAGGGGCTAGAGGGAGTTTAATGGGTACAAAGTTTCAGTTGTGTAAGATGAAATAGTATGGAAATTGGTTTTGTAACAATGTGAATGTACTTTACTGAACTGTACAACTAAAAATGCTTAAGATGGTAAATTTTAAGTTATATATATATATTATACCACAATTAAAACTTTTAAAATAAAAGATGAGGTAGATGTATATTCATATTGTACCATTGTTAATGTCCTTGTTTTGTTATTGTACTGTATTTATGTAACGTGTAACCATTATGGACACTGGGTAAAAGGTACAGGGAACCTCTCTATACAACCTCTGCAGCTTCCTGTGAATTACTTCAAAGCAAAAAGTGTCTTTAAATTGCATTCTTGTATTTAAAAAAAAGGAAGTTATAGGTTCCCTACTCAATCTCTTGAACCAGGATCACAGATTTACTAGAGACAGAGATTTAAAGAGACTGTTTAACCACAGCCTGCCTATAAGGGTAACTTTGATCCAAAGAAGCTCACAGCCGGGACCCAACAGGACCAAGTAACCCAAGTAATGATTATTGCCAGTCCTTAGCCATCATGGGACGTTGAATTAACCAGCATTGGGGCCCTGGTAATGACTTCATATTGAGTAGGGTTCCCAACAAAAACTCCCCTGTCAAATGCCCCATTTCCCCAAAGTCGACCATAACCAATTTCCCAGTTCCTTTCCATGTGTATCACTCAGCCTCACGGTGAGGGATGGTAATGCTGCCTCTGGTCATGACCAAATTGCAGTAGCAGGTTTAAAAAGGTAGTTCACTCTCCCCCAAAACATCTTAAAACATTTAAAAGTTATGTTTGCAGCCTGTCTCATCTACCTAATAATTTGCTAGTTGGTCTCAAATCTCTAATTTGGGCAGTCCCAAATTTTTTACTGATGGGGTTACAGGTGATGTCTAGGATTTTATCAAGTTCTATCACCTATGATTGAAATCCTAAATTCTCCGCTGTAAGGACTGCCTCTTGAAGACATATTCCTGGTTGCCTGGCTCTGAAAAGAACTCTAGTTCTTGTTTTAGAGAAAATTAAAGGAAGATCTCTCTTTTTATAAGGCCAAGCAACCAGGGTTGTTTCATAAGCATACAAAGGAGAGACATATTTTCCATTCACACAAATGACAAGCAAATGTGAACTTGTAGAGCCACACACTGAAATATCTGTGCACTCCTACCTCATGAAAAATTCATATGTTGAAACTTAACCCCCAATGTCATGCTATTTGAAGGCGGAGCCCTTGGGAGGTGATTAGGTAATGAGCGTGGAGCCCTCAGGAATGGGATAGTCCCTTTTAATGAAGAAGTGGGCTCTCACCTGATATGCCCAAACCTTCCCTGCCTACGGAAGTGGAAGGAATAAATGTCTGTTGTTTGTAAGCCACCCAAACTATGGCACTTTATTATGGCAGTCTGAACTGACTTAGATATGTAGTGTACATCCAAAATTTAAGCAATAGTATCTGGACTCTGATCATGAAGTAACCAAGAGCATTCAGTACTTACACAACAATAATGACTTGCTAAAAACCTTCTCTGTACCAGGTGCTTTAAAACATCTCTAATGCTCCAGCAACATAGAAAGGGGGTGTTACTAACTTCAAGTTACAGAAACTGAGGCTCTGAAGAATTAAGTAACTGGTCCAGGTTCAAAAGCAGAAAAAAATTCAAGAAAACAACTACGGGCAGTAATGAAGAAAAACAGAATTTTAAAAATGGTCTATATGGATATGGCTACAACAAAAGTAAGAAAACCATAGATATAAAAGAACTAAAACTTAAGATGTAAGCTGTTATAGTTACTACAAAATTAGTGGCTTAACACAAATTTGTTATTTCACAACTGTAGGTCAGACATCTCACCAATCTCACTGTGCTCAGTGCAAGGTGTCAGGAGGACACATTCCTATCTGGAAACTCGGGTGAGAATCCATTTCTGGGTTCTAGAGCGTCCCCTTTCCTTTGCTTATGGCCCTTTTCTTCCATCTTCAAAGCCATAACCATTAAGCCGAGTCCTTTTTACGGTGCCATCTCTAGTTTTCTCTCTTCTGCCTCCTGCCCTTTTCCTCGTGTAGGAACCTTGTGATTACATCGGGCCCTCTGGATAATCCAGGATTAGCTCCGTATTTTATTTTACTTATCTATTGGTCTATCAGCCTATCTATTTACTTTTGCTGCAGAAAGCTTTGCAGTTTCCATTCGGCTTGGGAGAGAGCTCCAGGATGGTCAAAGAGCTGCCTAGTGGGTGCAGGGGGTACCTCCTAGGAAGCCCTGACCCGAAGGGGGTGCCGGGCTCGGGCGGCCCTTTGCCCTGCTCTAGGGTGAGCCTTTGGAAGACAGCCTCGCCCGACCCAGCCAGGGGCCAGGCAGCTGGGCGCCCATGTTGATGAGCTTCACCTCCTCATCTAGGAGGTGGTTCTCCGGAAGGTCGCTGAGGTCGGGGTCTGCGCGCACAGCCAGGGCCTGCAGAGCCAAGAGGCGCGGCGTCAGGCCCTCTCCCGGACCGGGGCGCCTTGGGACGGCCGCCGCGGGGCCTCGAAGGGCGCGCACGGGTTTGCATCTTGGTGACCCGGAGCGACCGCGCGCTGCCCCTCCTCCAGCTCTGCGATGAAGGGGCCGCTCCTCCAGAGCTTCCCGCGCGGCACCCGTAGAAGCCCAGGCAGGCGGGTGTGCTGTCCTGCGGACTGACCAGGTGGGTGACGGGGGCCAGGGACCTCGGGGGGCATCAGTCTAACGAATCTGGAAGCTCAGAGCTCAGGGCTGATGGGCAAGAAGGCGCTAAGCTCAAAACAAGGTACTAGTTGGACCGGGAGGCGGAGGATGGCTGAGATGGTTCCGAAGCTGCAACTGGGAAAGAGATTGAAGGGAGGTCGGAGGCTGGGAAAACGGGAGTCCCGGGGTCTGCTGCTTCTAAACACTGGAGGCCAGAGACATCCGCAGGAGTGCAGGGCCCACTGCCAACCTTCCTATGTTAAAGTCAACTGTCTCGGAACCTTAATTCCCCTTTACCATTGTGACCTAACAGATTCTTACGTTTAGGCCAGTGCACGACTTTGAGGAGGCATTACTCTGCCTACCACAGAGAGGTTTAAAGACTTCAATAAATTTATCTTAAACAGAAAAGTGGGCCTTAGGAATTCACTTTTCTGTTCTACCAATATTTACTGAGGGCTCAAGGTGTCAGGTACTGTTTTAGATGCTATAGATAAAATAGACAAGGCAGATTGGTCTCTGGCTTCATTGAATTTACAGAATAGTGTCTCCATAGTTACAGTACATTTAAAAAACCTTGTTGATATGAAACAGCAGCAATATAAATTCTTTATACTGAAAATCTTTAGCCCCAATTGGTTCATTAAGAGAAATGATCTATTAATGTCTTTTCTCCTAACTGTCCTTATCTGGTTTAGTTTCAAGCTTACTGAATAGTAGTTGCCACAGAATAGTCATTGAATAGTTTTCATACCTTCTTTTTCTAGAACAATTCATATAAAATAGGAATTATTCCTTCGTTGAAAATTTGAGCTCGTATCTAAAATTATTCAAGCCTGGTTTTTTGTTTTGTTTTGTTTTGTTTTTGAGGTTTTCGTCCCCAAATCAATTTCCTTACTGGGATTTTATATGTTTTGAGTAATTCTCTTTTTGAAAGTTACTGTTGCACCATTGTTCATAATATTATTATTTAAACATTATGTTATTTTTTAAAATTATCTGTGTGTCTAATTAGTTCCACCCTTTTACTATGCATTTGTTTTGTTTCTTACCAATAACCAAGTTGGTTCTCCCTCCAAGTTGATTTATTTGTTGTTTTTTTCTCTTAAATTTTGTCAGAGGTCTGTCTAGCTGGATTGTCTTTGGTTTCATTATTTTGGTATCGTTAATGTACAATTACTTGAACAACATTGTGGTTACTAGAGCCCCTATTATGAAGTCCAGGCCACATACCCCATTACAGTCACTGTCCATCACCATAGTAACATGCTATAGAATCACTACTTGTCTTCTCTGTAAATACTGCCTTCCCATGTCCTCCCCCCCACCTGCTACATTATGTGTGCTAATTGTAATGCCCCTTTTCCCCTCTTATCGCTCCCTTCCCACACATCATCCCAGTTCCTTTCCCTTGGGTAACTGTTAGTCTATACTTGGGTTCTGTGAGTCTGCTGCTGTTTTGTTCCTTCAGTTTTTTCTTTCTTCTTATACTCCACAGATGAGTAAAATCATTTGATACTTGTCTTTCTCTGCCTGGCTTATTTCACTGAGCATAATACCCTCTAGCTCCATCCATGTTGTTGCAGGTGGTAGGATTTGTTTTCTTCTTATGGCTGAATAATATTCCATTGTGTATATGTACCACCTCTTCTTTATCCATTCATCTACTGATGGACACTTGGATTGCTTCCATTTCTTGGCTATTGTAAAAAAGTGCAACAGTTAACATAGGGGTGCATCTGTCCTTTTCAAATTGGGCTGCTACATTCTTGGGGTAAATTCCCAGGAGTGGAATTCCTGGGTCAAACGGTATTTCTATTTTGAGTTTTTTGAGGAACCTCCATACTGCTTTCCACAATGGTTGAACTAATTTGCAGTCCCACCAGCAGTGCAGGAGGGTTCCCTTTTCTCCACATCCTCGCCAACATTTGTTGTTGTTTGTGTTTTGGATGTTGGCCATCCTCACTGGTGTGAGTGATATCTCATTGTGGTTTTAATTTGCATTTCTCTGATGATTAGCGATGTGGAGCATCTTTTCATGTGCCTGTTGGCCATCTGAATTTCTTCTTTGGAGAAGTGTCTGTTCAGCTCCTCTGCCTATTTTTTAATTGGCTTATTTGCTTTTTGTTTGTTGAGGTGCGTGAGCTCTTTATATATTTTGGATGTCAACCCTTTATCAGATACGTTTTTTATGAATATATTCTCCCATACTGTAGGATGTCTTTTTGTTCTACTGATGGAGTCCTTTGCTGTACAGAAGCTTTTCAGCTTCATATAGTCCCACTTGTTCATTTTTGCTTTTGTTTCACTTGCCCGGGAGATATGTTCATGAAGAAGTTGCTCATGTTTATGTCCAAGAGATTTTTGCCTATGTTTTTTTCTAAGAGTTTTATGGTTTCATGACTACATTCAGGTCTTTGATCCACCTTGAGTTTACCTTTGTGTATGGGGCTAGACAGTAGTCCAGTTTCATTCTCTTACATGTAGCTGTCCAGTTTTTCCAACACCAGCTGCTGAAGAGGCTGTCATATCCCCATTGTATATCCAAGGCACTTTTATCAAATATTAATTGACTGTATATGTTTGGGTTAATGTTTGGATTTTCTATTCTGTTCCACTGGTTTGTGGGTCTGTTTTTGTGCCAATACCAAATTGTCTTGATTACTGTGGCTTTGTAGTAGAGCTTGAAGTCAGGGAGCGTAATTCCCCCTGTTTTATTCCTCCTTCTCAGGATTGCTTCGGCTATTCGGGGTCTTTTGTGGTTCCATATGAATTTTAGAATTATTTGTTCCAGTTCGTTGAAGAA